>KV417303.1:0-286388 GCA_001630345.1 Calocera viscosa TUFC12733 | reverse complement strand
CACCCATGCGACAGCTCCGAGCAAACACGCCAATGCTGGCCATGGCATTCACCGGATACAAGATGTGAAATGACATCACGCTGCACCGCATGCGAGGGCCTGCCATCATCTGCAACCGCAACACCATGCACAATAGCCAGCACATCCAGATCCTCCACATCGCCAGAAAACAAGGGGGATCGATTCGCCATGAGGAATAGAGCGATAACTGGCTGCCATGGCCATGCCGGGGCAGCCACAGCAGCATGTCCATGCCCCTCCTCCGCCATGGTGCATATATGTATATATGTCGAAGCAAGGAGAAGAGCCCTGCACACACAGACACTGCCAGAAACTGGGCAGGGCAGATCAAGCGCACATCATGCCAGGCATGGAAGAGCATGCAATAATGGCAACAGGATGGCAGGACTGAAAAACACCCGTGGGACGGGAAAGCTGCAAAAATGACCCTGCAGTCTTTTCAGCAGGGTCGGAGGAGGACGGGACGGAAGGAACACAGCCCCTCGGGGAAGGTCGGGTACAGATTTATGGATTTCATAGGACTTTTGGAAAACGGACCTCCAATACAAGGAACCCAGCTACGGATTACATCCGTAGCGGGCATAGGGTCCGTCAAATAATCCGGTGAGCATCGGCTCCGAGCGCTTAAACCGGCATATGCCAGGCCTCGTCTGCTCGACATGTGCACATAGATTCTTTGATGACTTGACGCGTATCTACAGCATGTCATCATTTGCAGCGCTGAAGGACAAGCGACGAGCTCGACAAGGGCCGTCGTTCGCATCAACGTCTTCGGCCTCGCCAGCAGCAGTCCCCGCAGAACCAGTTGTCCCTGCACCTTTCGAGCCTATTGAACCCGTTTCTATATTGGGTGCCTCGACAGTCGAAGATACGAAACTATACGTGTATGGAGCCGGAATGTATAAGGACCTGCCAGAATATCTCGAGATACGCGTGAGCCAGACGCGCGGGAGGGGCATATATGTGAAGGAGGGAACGAGCGTCAAAGCCGGTGAGCTGAATTGACTGGGCTATCGGTCTCTACTAACGGTCACACTTCCAGGAACATCCCTAATGAAAGTGAAACCGCATGCATACAGTTTGTCGACGCCGAACCTCGACGCTCACTGTGCATCGTGCCTGCTCAATCCCCAATCATCGTTGTCGCCCGAGTATCAAGTCACCCAGCTAAGACGATGCACTGGCTGCCTGGCCGTGTCGTACTGCTCGAGCGAGTGCCAGAAATACGATTGGAAGGGGCATAAGGAGGAGTGTCGTGCACTGAAGGCGTTGAGGAGCCATGGGGATCAGGATCCAGGAATGCCGGGCGAGGCAGTGAGAGCGCTGGGGAGGCTTGTATGGACCCGGAAGAGGGTAGGCGGAGACACAGCCTGGGTGTGTTTATTGCCGCATTTATTGAGGAAAGAGAATGCTGATGAGGATCAGTGACAGTGGACAGAAGTGGAACATATGCAATCAAGTTCGTCTCGTTCTCCGTTCAATGGAAATAACGTTGTCTAATGACTCACAGACATCACACTCCTGAACCCTCGGCAGCACGAACCATTGGCGATGCTCGGCCTCGCGGTGTGCCGCTATCTTGGCATCACACCGCAACAGTCGTCGCCAGAAGAGACGGCTCGCAAGCTAGATGAACTCGGCTTCCCTTCTATACGAAACTTAACGAATTTCCTGTCCCGCGTACGTGCGTTGATGCTCTCGGAAGCCCTACCGTCTCATTTCGCCTCTCAAAAGTTTCAGACGAATTCTTTCTCCCTCACAACACCAGACCTGACCAATGTCGGAGTTGCCGTTTCACCACTTGCAGCACTCATCTCGCATTCCTGCATGCCGAATGCAGCAGTAGTCTTCCCAACCGGTCTGGGGAGACGCGGCGCACTGGAGGTGATTGCACTACGAGATCTGCAATCAGGGGAAGAGGTTTGTGATTGGTCCGCCCCGGGTGAATGTGGCTCAAACTAAGACGTGTAGATCCTGACGTCATACTTGGACGTCGCCCTGCCTAGGGCGGAACGTCAGAAAGAACTGAAGGAACGCTATCTTTTTGACTGCGAATGTACTCTGTGCACGCGAGAGCTCGACCCCGACTGGATTGATCCTCGATCAGCTGTAAGATGTCGAACGGAGGGATGTACGGCCAAGTTACGAATGCCTCGTTAGTGCGCTCTTTGTACGGCGCAAACATGAGCTGATGTGTACACAGAGCCTGGCACGACACATATACTGTGCAATACATGCGGCACTGGCTTCGCCATCGATGCCGTTTCGTTGCAGCAGCACATTCAGCTGGGCACAGCAGCCCTTCAGAAGGCGGATTCACTTCAATTTTCGGATCCCGCCAAGGCACGATACTTATTGGTCTCGGTTCTTCGGAACCTCACGCCTCTCGCGCGCTCGTCTTATCCTCTGCTTTCGATCCTGCAACTACTTCAGCAACTGTTTATCACGGCCTTCTCAGTCCTTCCCTTCGAAGATCCAGAAAGGGATCGCTTCCTTCAGGATGCCGCAACGTGCGCTGCTCTCGTATTTGCCGGCATGGACGACGTGTACCCGCCTGGACACCCGACGAAAGGAGTGCAGTCCGTAACGATGGCGAAACTGTTGATGGCTGAAATCTCCGATTCTGCTTTGGCGCCCTCACCTGCGACATCATCACTGCCAGCAGACATGCTTGTGCTGTTACCCATGGGAGTCTGTCGACTACGAATGGCTCTCGAACTCCTGTCAAAAGCATCCAGGGATCTACGCTTGGGCTTCGGAAAAGATGGCGGCCTCGTGGGAAAGGACGCATCACTTCTTGCCGTTGGGTTGGAGCGGGAAATCAGCATGTGGAGTGCACTTAGGACAAATAGGCGCATTCGTTGAATCCAAAGGCTGTATATGTCAGCGCCAAGGGATGTCAATACGGAAGTTGATGTCTGTTCGTCCGGTTGTGTGGGGAGCAATAGGTGTGTCTTTGGACAGCCGCTCGCAAGTGTCTGCTGTTTACGCATGGTCTGTGTTATGAAGATACCCGCTACGCCGTAGCTGGGTTTACTCCTCCCAACCATTTCTCACTTCTTCGGGGATATGCGTCACGCAGTGTTACATTACCTTTTTCGCCTACGTTCCACGGGACATCAATGAAAGCAATCTTTTTCTGCGAGGCACTGCTGTCATCAGCGACCTTGCTCCGTAGTGACTTATTAATTTGAAATCAGTTCTTGGCTCCCACGGTTGCTACGCGCATTGCGCGACCCAGCACGTCTAATGTCGGGCCGATAGAAGCGCGCGGTACAGTACCGCCGGGAGGCGCGTCGTCTCTTGGCCCGTACCACATGCACAGCCAGCTACCGCCGTCTTGCAAAACCAATAATCTGCCAAAATTTGGGCTTACGACGATGACAAATGATCAGATGACTGAGCCCCTTTATGTGGAAGTCTGTTCGGCGACGCGGCGTAACGTGGCACATTGCTTTGCTCTATCCAGGTATAAAGGGATGCAGAGCGACCTCGCCAGACCGCGCTGCACCTTGCGCATTTTCTATCTTCACTAGACGCCGTGCTCCCACATGTCTCACGGCAAACAGTTCACCCTCTATACCCATTGGGGCGGGGCGAACGGCTGGAAGGTTGCCTATGTCGTGGCGGCCCTGGGTCTCACATATGCGCCCATCTACCTCGACTTTGACCAGAAGGAGCAGAAATCGCCCGAATTCTTGAAGCTAAACCCAAACGGCCGCATCCCCGCAATCATCGACCATGAGAACGGCGACTTTGTGCTGTGGGAATCGAACGCTATTCTGCTGTATCTGGTCGACCGCTACGACAAGGATCACAAACTCTCCGCCGCGACCGAGGCAGAGAAGGCGCTGCAGAACCAGTGGCTCTTCTTCCAAGCATCTGGACAGGGGCCGTACTTCGGTCAATTCTACTTTTTCAACTTCAGCAGCCCTGTGAAGGTCCCGTCCGCTGTGAAGCGCTACAAGGATGAGACGGAGCGCGTCTTTGGTGTGCTGAACGATGTCCTCAGCAAGCAGGAATGGTCAGGATCTCTGTTCCAGAGCACCAGGAAGACGCTCATGCGCTTGAGTAGGCTAGTCGGCAATAAGATGACCATCGCGGACATCTCGTTCATACCCTGGAACGCCCTCGCCTTCGAAGGCATCCTGGATTATCCTGTTGAGGACAAGTTCCCTGCGGTTCATAAGTACGTCGTGAGTTCTTTGGAAATGACGAGCAGGCAATGACTTTAGGTTAGATGGCACGCTGACATAATCTCTTGCCCGGCGATCAAGGCTGCGATCAAGGACAGGGCCGTGATGGTCAAGAAATTCACGCAGTAGGGGCGGTAGAAGGGCGGACTCGTTCATGATGCATACAGTTATACCCCCGCATTGAATGAAGTGAACAACATACCACGCATCTCAAGACTGTTTGACATCCTATCTGCGCCCAATCTACAACATCGCCCAATAATGATTCCTGCGTTGTTTTAGCCCCAATGACTCTGAATGCCCAGTTTCCACCCCCGAGGCTATGTCTTCTCCCCAGACATGACGACCAAGCAGCTCTCAAGGACGTCCATCGCATGCTCCACCTCCTTGACAGCAACATTCAAGCTCGGTACGAACCTGACCGCGTCCTTGCCCGCGGTGAGGAAGAGCACGCCCCGCTCGCGGGCCATCTTTACGAGCTTGCCCGCGTCCTCAGGCGTGTGGAAACCGAGTCCGCGGATGGCGCCGCGCCCACGGACGGAGGAGACGAGCGCGGGGAAGTAGCCGGGCAGAGGGGAGAGGCGCGCGGAGAGGGCGTCTGTGACGAGCGAGAGGTGCTCTAGGAAGGAGGGCGCGGAGAGGCGCGTGAGGACGTAGTGCGCCAACCGCGCGGCGAGCACGTTCCCCCCGAAGGTGGTGCCGTGGGACTGCGCGCTCATGTCAGCCATGTGATCTCGTAAGGTAGACATAGCGCACGCACCCCGATGGTTACTGCCTCCGCGATATGGTCCTTGACGAGGATGCCCCCGATCGGGTAGCCGTTCCCGAGCGCCTTGGCCATGGTGACGATGTCCGGGTGGGCGGAGATGGGGTAGTGCGAGTGCGCCCAGAGAGTGCCGGTCCGGTACAGGCCGCACTGTATGCACGTCAGCTCAGGTAGGACCCAGCGCGCAATGCAGAGCACGCACCTGGATCTCGTCATAGATGAGCACCGCGCCGACCTCATCGCACCGCTTCCTGATCGCCTCGAGCCACTCGACATTGCACTCAAAGATGCCGCCCTCTCCCTGGATAGGCTCCACGATGACGCCACAGTGGTCCTCTGTGATCAGCTCCACCGCGCTCATGTCGTTCAATGTGCCAACATCGAACCCCGGGACGAGCGGGGTGAATGGTTTCTGGTACTTGGGGTTGGGGGTGGCGCTGAGCGCGCCCATCGACCGTCCATGGAACGCATGCTCGAAGCACAGGAACCGCGTCTTGGTGCTCTCCTCCCAGGGTCGGCCGGTACGCCGCGCCCACAGCTCTTTTCCGTACTTTCGCACAAACTTGAGCGCGCCCTCGTTCGCCTCCGTGCCCGAGTTGGAGATGAACGCCTTGGCCCCCGTCGGCGCAGGCGCGGGGAGGGCTGTGGGCTCAGGCTCGGTGTATGTGCGCGTGAACAGATGGCCGGTCGAGTCACGCGCGTAGAACTCGTACTCCGGCTTGGGGGCGAACCCGAGCCCACCTTCACGGATTGTGAGGCCGACCAGAAGACTTGCTAGCTCCCCGACCCACTCGTTCCAGTAGACGTTGCTGGCGTGGGCGAGGCTACCCACCTGGTCCGCCATCACCGCTATGAACCCGGTGTCATTGTGCCCCAGCGCGTTTACGGCGATGCCCGCGGAGAAATCGAGGTACTCGCGCGAGGGATGGGAGGTGTACAGGTGTGAGCCGCGCCCGGAGGTGAAGATCAGCGGCGGGCGGGCATAGGTGTTTGCTGTGCATGACTCGAGTCGGGCGATTTGGCGGACGAGGGTTGGGAGAAGGGAGGCAGAGTCCTCCGGGTGCGTGACGGCGGTGTACTTTGTGCTGGGCTGCAGCGGGTGAGATGGGGATGAGCAGCGGATGAATGGTGCTTACCCCGGACGAGGAGGAGGAGGCGCGCACGGACAGCCGCGCCGCCGAGTGCACAAGCGCCCGAGGGCGGTATGCGGACAGCACTGGCCGATACATTCGTCGTTCGAGAGCGCGAGCGCGAGCGCAGAAAGCTCTATAGCAAGAGGACACGAGCCAAGCTGCCTTTAATACTGTAGACAGCGAGAACGAGGATATGTATGGACGGCGGCCGAATGAGCCACTCGCTGTCTGTCAGTGTCGAGTCGTACGCTCGCGGGCCGGGTAGGGGTCCAATTCAAGCCAATGCGAGTCAAAGGATTTCCATTACCTCGCCCGTCCCAGTCAGGAAGTCCTCCATTTGCCTCTGCTTGGCTTCTTGGCATGCCGAGATGGCTCTGTACCTGTCAACAACTTCCGATATTCGACATTGTCGCCCATCTGGCGGGGATTGACGTGGAACCGGCGAAGAAATATCGGACAATCTGCACGAAATCTTTTTGCACCCGCCGCGCGGATCGCATTGATGGCACCCTGAACTGCGGGAGGCCACAGCGTATCGTCAGGAAGGTCCTGTTTGCGATATCAATCAATGCTGGGGAAGGAGAAAGAGAAGGTCGCAGACGTGAGGCTCGTTTATTTTACCGCTGGGCATTTCTGTTGAGTCAGCCATGTAACCATGAAAGCTCAGCAGGCCACTTGTGATTCGGATAGACCATTCCTCGTTTCTGCACAGAGAAAGGTGGCAGCACGTGATGAATATTAGGTTCCGTCCCTGTTTCTCAAGCGCGCGACCGTCTCCCGGTCTTGTATTACGCTCAACACCTCCATTTTTCTCGCAGCTATAGGCTCTATACTTCGTGTGATGGCTTCCACAAGCCAGATGATCCAATCAGCAAGCACAATCGCCAGATCGATACCCTTCCCGGTGCCTCCACCCGTCGAGCCGGTCCCCGTAACGCCCGAGCTGCTGGATGCGGCCTTGGTGCCTGTCATCGGTGCTCAGCTCGAGACGGCGGGTTTCACGCACGTTGAGAGAGGAGCAGTGCAATGGTTGGAAGAAACAGTGATACATCGTGCGTTTATCTCTAGAAAGGGCAGCAGACAGGTACTGACCGATGCGCGAAGTGGTTCAAGACATATTTGAGATTGCGAAGGAGCGTGCCGAAGGCACAGGTCGCAGCCGTGCGAACGCCCTCGATTTGTGGGATGTCATTGAAGAAGATGGTCTAATACGAGGTGGCATAGAAGGGCTGGGAGAAATTGTGAAGATGCGGAGATCGCAACCGACAACTGGTGCGTCAACGTCCGCTCACCGCTGGACAGCGCGCTCACGCCGTTCTAGCTGTCCTGCGAATTGCTGTTCAGGAGGCCTTGCCACGGGAACCTACTCTGGACATGCTTGATGGGACTGAAGAGCCGGTGTTGCTGCTTCCCTACGCGCCGCCTCATCTTCCGCCCCTCCCCGCCACTCACACCTACGTTTTCTCCCGAGTGAGTATCCCACCGTCCTACGCGCATTTTGACCTACTGAGCATTCCATCAGGCGCCGCCAGAACAGCGGGCGACATCCCTCACCACGCTCGACCAGCAGGTCGAAGAGTCGCATCTTGCGGAATCCTCCCTTCGCAAGCTCATCAAGTCGCTCGAAGACGAGTCTGAGGCATTGCGAGGCAGCGTGCCGCACGCCAACGGCACTCCCAATGGAAGCAGGGGAGGCAGCGAGGCAGCGCTCATGCCGCCTCCGTTTGGATTGCCACCGCTGAGCGTTGCGGATATGGCACCGGTCGTGAACTGGGAGAGGGGCCGTATGCAAGGGAGGAGGTGGAATGTCAAGAGGTGATGGGATTTCGGACACAAGGCAGGAACGGCAGATGTGAGAGCAGGATACTGAGATCCAATGTCCCGGAAATGTTCCTGGAAGAATGGTCTGATGACGTTCGGGCGGGTACGTGGGGAGGACTTAGGGAAGATGCCATGCGCTCATTTTGTCCCTAGAAAGTCCGACTCTTCCCCGCCCTGGTACTTCCGATCCGCTTACCTATCGCATTCCCTGCACTCGGTGATGCGGTCTGTGCCAACGTAACAGCATTTCTGTGGGATGTCCATCTCAACACCGACGTCATTCGATTTCGAGGCGAGTCCGCGGACCCTTTCGTTGCTGGCACATCGATGCCGCCAACGACGTGGTCTCACGTTGTCTTCCGGCAACCTGCCGTGATCACTCCGTTGCGGATTTTCGTCGTCTGCATGGCAGTCATGCCTTAGAGGTGTCTGGCGCCATCTTCCGGCAATGTCTCCTATCGTTGAACACATCTGATGACTCCAGGCGCCTGCTCGTGATGCCCTTTCGCCGTACGAGTCGGCGGTTAATAATAGAATGCCCTGCATTTTCCCAACCGCGCTGGTCAACAACGTTATTCCAACCTCTTCCGTGCTTCTGCTGTCTTGCTGGCAGCGGCATGCATTTCTTGCGTGTCTGGATTGGGCACGGAATGGACAAGAGCCTCAACCTACGTCTTTATGCCCTGTGTTCTGCCATCACTCGTCGTGCAGGCAAAATCTGCTTGGGGCTAAATGGAGGATCTTCGGAAGGCAGCTCACGGGACGGCTGGCACATGAAGAATGGATTCTTTTGCATTCTAATGATGCAACCGTTACAGGTCATGCCGGTGCCTGACCCCAGCCTTGCTATAAATTGAAGTTCATCAAGGAGGTCCCAACCGTCAAGCTCGCACATCACAAGACATGAAGATCACCGCTGTCGCTGCTACCGTTCTCGGGCTTGCTGCCTCCACTCTTGCTACTCCGCCCCGCCTGGGTGGTGTGAACACTGCCGGCTATGACTTCAGTGTCAGCACCGATGGTTATGACACGCTCCCCTACGGTCAGCTTCTGGCCTGAAGCGGAGAGGCAGGCCCTGACCGTACTCTCAGCTCAGCCTCCCTTGTACCAATACCCCTATTTCTCGCTCGAGGGAGCAAACCTTTACCGAATCCCCTTTGCATGGCAGCTCGCGACGCCTACGCTCGGTGGTGCCCTCAACACCACCTGGTTGGCTGAGTACGACCAGAATGTCCAGGCCGCTCTTGCCACCTACGCATTCGTTATTGTCGACGTCCACAACTATGCCCGGTTTGCCTCCTCGTCCTCTCTTGTCCATTCGCTGGCTCACACGCTCAAAGCTGGAATGGAGAAATCATTAACCAGGGCGGCCCTACCATCGAGCAGTTCGCCAGCATGTGGTCCCAAATGGCGGCGTACTACAAGAGCGACGAGCGTGTTATCTTGTAAGTCGCCGTGCTTCATACTTCATTGTGACATTGCTGAATAGATATGCCCAGCGGTATAATGAACGAGCCTCACGTCTGCGACCTTCTCTTTCTCCTTCCCCAGCATTGATTGATATCGCAAACAGGACCTTCCTGACGATACGCTGTGGCCTCCCGCAGTTCAGGGTGCCATCAATGCGATCCGCGCGGCGGGTGCAAATACTCAATACATCCTTATGCCCGGCAGCAATTACACTTCCGCGGCTGCGATGCCGACGGTGATGGGGCCACTCCTCCTCAACATCACCGATCCCGCTACGCCTGGGTCTACGGAGTATCTCCTTTTCGACGTGCACCAGTACCTCGATTATGACAATAGCGGTACACACAGCGCCTGCGTGACGAACAACACCGAGATTCTCTCAACCCTGGTGACGTGGCTCAAAGCCAACGGCGGAAGGCAAGCCATTCTGTCCGAAACTGGCGGCGGAAGAAATGATTCCACCTGCTACACAAATCTTGGTGAGGAGCTGGCTTTTGTCAAGGACAATTACCCTTACATGGTGGGGTTCTCGACGTGGGCGGTACGCCTCCTTTTCAATGTGCGCTGTTCAGCCGTTGATATTTTTCAGGCTGGTGCCTTCGACACTACTTACATTCTGTCGTTGACGCCTACCAACGAAACTGTTGATGCGCCCCGTACGTACTTTCTCCAGAAGTGGAGCGTGCCTCTGATCATTCTGCAGTGTGGGAATACGCTGTCCGTCCCAACTTGCCGGCACCTACCTATACTTGATTGCGCGCAAGAACGGGTATCGCTAGTCAATTGCGGTAGCCAGGTCGTCTCCCGACTTGTGTCATGATAGGCGGTCCTCCTGGCGTGAAGATGTAGTTGACCATTTTATAGTCGTTGAATCAAGTTTGTCGTCACTTATCCCTTTGAAATGCGCAATTTGGCGGACTCGACCTGTCGACTTCTGATATCATCAGATTACCCCTCCTGCATGTGTTCCCGGGCAGCCTGAACTTCCTTGTCTGCCGGCGGCACAATGCAGCTTCTGACAATGCATCATTTTGACTTGATTTCTGCCTTGCGCTTGTGGAACAGCCCTAATCTAATACAGTATGCGGTTGACATGACATCCAGAAACATATTCACGAAACGATGAGACTCAAAACCAGCTCATGTTTTTAAGCAGGGCTCTTGTAACGGTTCCGAGCGGTGCATCTGAGTAATCTACAATCGCGGTCGGCCGTCCCTTCATGCTCAGTGCGAAACCAGACCCGAATGCATTGCAGCAGTACTCTACAGGTAGTCTTTTATCTCTTCTTGCGTAAGCTTGCGGAATGTCGGTACAGGTCTCCCGTCCTTCATCTTCAGCACATTGTCCTGCGGCACCGTGATGACACCGATCTCGAGCGTCTTCTCGGTCATCTGGCCCTCGAAGCCCTCCTTCAGCGTCAGAAGCGCCGTGTGGATAGCATCCTCCAGAGAGATGTCGTCGTGATACCGCTTCTCAAGGAAAGTCTTCGCGTTGACCATGTTCTTCCCTATTGCGCTCGCCTTCCATGCCCAGAACGAGCCGGAAGGATCGATCTGATAGAGCGACGGCCCGCGGTGGTCGTCCCACCCAGCAACGAGCAGCGATACGCCGAACGGCCTCACACCACTGTAGCATCATCAGCATGAATACAGTATGTTCGCCCGGGTCACGTACCCAGACTGCGTTGCCTCCTGCATTACGGTCGCAATCTCCTGTGCGAGCACCTTGGCCGGCGGGTACTCGCCATACATCTTCCAGTATGCCTGCGCACTCTTCCTCGCCTTCCCGACAAGGACGCGGAAGTCCGGACCCATACCGGAGTAGACAATGCCGATGTTTGGACAGATGATCGACACCTTCTCAATCATGCTGTCGTCGATGAGGATCGAGGATGCTTTCTTCTCGGTCGCGATGACAATACCGTTAGAAGCTGTGGAATGGTTGGTAACCAGAAAGTCAAACACCAGGAATAAAGCTCACCCTTGATCCCAAGACTCGTCGTTCCTTGCGAGACTGCTGCAAGGGCATGCTCAATCTGCACAAGCTTGCCGGACGGGTTGAAGGTCGTGAGGGAGAAGCTGGGCTCGTCGTCAGTCAACCTTAACGGAGGATTCCACAGTCCAGGTACCTGTAAGCGCCACCGCTGCCTGCACCGTCAGCCATAGTATATGATTAGAAGGATAGCGGGGAAGGTGGAGAACTGAAAGGTGTTGTGAAGTGGGGATGTATGCGTGTAGAGCTGGGCAGCGGAAAGCGCTTGCCGTTCACGAGAGACGCGTAAGTGGGAATTCTGGTTCCGCGCAACGCGCAAGCCCGAGCATGGCCTTCTAAGGCCAGTGGACCCTAACGGGCCCTTTGTCGGTGGGGAATGCGGCCACCACCACCTTGACTGCGAGCAACTACATGAGTGTCAGCACTAGTCCGGACCTCGCGTTGGAATACGCGCTGGAATATGATCCGAGCCCGTTCAACGAAGACAACTTAGGCGCGTTATACCATGATATTCACAAGCTAGATGAGGGAGAACTTGTGTTCCGAAATCACTTCAAGAATGCTCAGCTTCTGTACGTCCGCTTTGCCACCCGCCGTATGTTGCACCTGCACCTTTCTGACGAGAATCGTAGTGTGAAGGACCTAGGATCGTATGCGGCTGACATCGTCTGGCAACGACATGCTGTGACACATGAATCGCGTCGTAATGCGTTGATTAAAGAGAAGCGCATCCCTGCGAGCTTCTCAGAGGTGGAACAAATGCGCTCGGAACTAATTGAACTTGTTCGAGCCTACAAATTTCCTCCGATCGTGATGGACTCGAATAGCCCTGACTGCAATGTGACACCTAAGCTGCTCACTCTCGTCAATGTACTGAAGGGCATCATGGATAGGGAGAAAAGCAATTTCAGAGGCGTCATCTTTGGTCAGTGGTTTCAAGGGCGGCATGCTCGGCTATGCGCTGATGATGTTCAGTGCACTCCCGTACCACTGGTAAAGCACTGGCGGACGTCCTGAACAAGTTTTCTGCATACCTTCCGGGTGTAAGAGCTCGAGCTCTTGTTGGCGTCGGGGCGGCCGTCTTTGACCCGCACGCGGACCATCTGACGAAACCACAAGCCACAACTCAGTTCAAGGACGGCACCATCAATCTGCTGATAATGACCAGTGTTGGCTACGACGTGGAAATGTCTCGCTACAGTATTGCTATTGTATTCGATGCCTTCGATGGCCAGTCCGCTGTTGATCTAGTAAGCAGGGTTGGCATGCCTATGTTGTGCGCTCCTGACAGCTGGTAAAGCAGCAATCCAGGGTCCGCAAGTCTGCTAAAATACTCCTCATCCTTACGGAGAAAGGGAATCAGAGGGGCATGCGCACGTTAGCATCGCATCAGGCCAGCAGCAGAAGAGGAAGCGTGTCAAGCATGTCTAGCGAGAGCTCTTCCCGTCGGCGCCCAGATAGGACGACCGATAGTGGCGACGAGGACGATGATGATCGACCGTATATCGAGGTTCCGGAAACAAGTACTCGCATATACGAGGAGGATGCGCCGCAAGTGCTCATGCGATATGTCTCGATCAAGGAGAAAGCCCCGGTCACGCTCAATGTGGAATATCGTGCCGTGGACGAGACCCAACGATTTTACGAGTGCACGATCCACTTCCCTCCAAGTGCTGAGCTGGACGATGTTAAGAGCGAACACTATCCTTCAAAGGCGGCTGCCCGTCGCCGTGCTGCTTATCTGGGTTGCGAAGAATTGAACAGGCGCGGCCTGTTGGCAGACCTTGTGGCACATGCTGACAGAAAGCTGAGGACCCTCACGAAAGTCGTGAAGCCGTCCATCTTTGATGACGAACTCGGCGTCGCACTCGAGAAGAAGCTGGCCAAGGAGCGAGGCAAGCGAGAGAGAGGGTCGAAGATATATCCTCGCAAGAAACTCGATCTTTGGCGGGACAGCCTCTTGGTTCCCCGCGATACATTATATCCTGCCATTATCTATCTGGATACCGGCGATATGACTCTTCCCGACGCCTACCGCACTCTATGCATACTTACAAGACTGCCTCTACCACGTGTCCCACCGTTCGAGCTCTTCTTCCCCGAACTAAATAAGGCTCCCGATCAAGAAGTAGCCGCTACGGTCATGGTCAAGCTACTACCTTGTGCACCGTTCCACGTGCCTGCCGAACGGGCCTCAGACTTGCATCGCTATACCATCCGCCTAGTTCGCAGCAGTACGAGCAAGCAATTTTTCTGTCTTTCTGACAGGATGGTCTATTACTTCTTGCCCATGAAGGCCGGATGGACTTCTCTTACGAGCTTGCTTGACGGATCGTTACCCATCGTGATTGACGATTTGGTCGATTGGCTAGATGTCGAGACTGCAGCCGCTCAAGCAGCATGGTCTCCATTGGATCGACAACATCTGGAGGAAGAGATCAATGATACCGTCATTCAGGATCGCGAGATGGAGTTCACAAGGAAGTTTCAGCCGCTTCGCGTACGCTATGACCTGAACCCGCTATCGAAACCAGAAGACAGTTCAGTATGTCGCTTCTCTCTGGGTGGAAACCAATGCTTACCTTTCACAGCGGGAACAAGCATACGCCAGCATCCTTGACTTTTGCAGAGCGAAAAGACGCGGCTTCGAAGGTGTTGATGATGAAGCCCAGCCACTGCTTGAGGTCGACAAAGTCCTTGGACCTCTGAATCGACTCTCTCCTTTGTGCCGCTTGCCCACGACGGCCCGGAAGCTACCTGCAAAGTGTAAGAGTTCTCTCCGTGTTCAGCATCCTTGTTAACGGGTTCTAGACTTGATTCCAGAACTCTGTGTCAAGTACTGCTTATCCCTGAGGTGAGATTGCGCACTATCTGTCATCGCGTTTATCAATGTGTCCAGCTCTTTCCGAACTTCTATGCTGCTCCCCTCAATCGTCGCCCGACTCGAGGAGCTCCTTCTGGTGAGAGAGTGTAATAGCGCTCTCTTCGAAGGCCGGCTCGACGAAGGTCTCCTGGGTCAGGCACTCACAGCCCCATCAGTGGGGGTCGGATATGACTATCAACGACTCGAGTTACTTGGTATGCCCTTGTAAGCTACACTGGAGCTTTTCTCATGCTTGCTTACTGGAAGGCGATTCATTCCTCAAGTATTTGGCCTCGATCTACCTCTTCGTCACTTGTCCCAATGACGGCGAAGGAGCTATGCATGTCCAGCGGCAACGGATCATCAGTAACTTCTCGCTGCGGTTTCATTCCGATAGAATCGGTCTGCTGCCGCAATACATCCAATCTCGGCCACATGGGCCAGGACAATGGTGGCCTCCCAATTTCCGCCTCTATAATCCCGACATGTCACCCGTTCTGGACGCCTCTGAAAAGTTCATCCAAGGACCGTCCGCCGCTTCGGCAGGATCGCCGAGCGCCGTAGCGCCACCGGCAGGAGATGCTGTTCACCCTTCACCATTAATCGCAGTCGACCATGCAGATCGTGCAGATCGTGCGGACCATAAAACGACCTCTGCCTCGGCACCCAGCCGCGCAAAATACGACGTTCCATCCGATCCGATGGCGTATACTGCTAAAGAGCTTGCTGCAGCGAAGGACCACAGCCAGCAGGAACTTGGTGACAAGTGCATAGCCGATGTGGCTGAGGCTATGCTGGGTGCTGCGTGGTTGACTGGACAGCGCGACACGGCGCTCTATGTCAGCCACATCCTGGGCCTTCCGATGTCGCGTATGACGTCCTGGGTATATCTGAAAGAACGGGCACCCGAGTTCTTCAGAGACGACGTCGACATCGGACCTGTTGTGCTGGCCAAGGTTCGAGGCGTGGAGAGTATTCTTGGCCACAAATTCAAGAGCCCCTTCTTGGCAGCCACGTCCCTGGCAAGTTGCTAACCGAAAAACTATGAAACATCTCTGACGTGCTACGCTAGACGCATGCTTCGCGATCTACTCGAGAGCTCCCATGCTATGAACGGCTCGAGTTCATTGGCGATGCGATTCTCGATTTCCGTATGTGTTGTTGCGCCCCGTGCTGGTTGTATGCTTACATCCCTGCAGTTGCTGTACGACTGATCTTTACGCGATGGGGCCAACTACACGAAGGTTGGTTGACACTGCTCAAGGCAAGTGGAACTCCTACACGGTTGATGCCTCTTACTGACCTGCCGGCAGGGCGCAATGGTCTCCAATTCTGCCCTTGCGGCCGTGGGCGTAGAGCTCGGGTTACACAAATATATCATACATGACTCTCCGCACTTGGTCACGACAGTATCCACATATGTTGAAGAAGTCACAAACGCGAAAGAGGAGGATCTTACCGCAGCGGAATTGGAAGGTCGAGCGCCAGGAGAGTACTGGGTCCACCTGGAGCCGCCTAAGGTACTGTTCATATGTGATGGCCCGCACGACATCTGACGGTGTATCACAGGTGCTGTCAGACATAGTCGAGGCCATTATAGGCGCGATCTATGTCTCCGACTCCTTCGATCCAGCCGGGTACGAAGGAGTGTTCGATCGCCTGTTCAAGCCATTCTTCCTTAGTCACATCTCGCTCAATACGCTCGCACAACACCCGACAAAGCAGCTGTTCGAAATCCTTCAGGCCCGAAGTTGCCGTCAGTTCGAGCTGGTCAAGTCGAGGGCAGAGACGGAGTTATTGACCGAAGTACAATGCGACTGTACGTTTCACGTCGTCCACTTCGAGAAGCTATTTACTGACTCTGCTGCAGTCATGTTTCATGGCCATGTTCTGGGGACCGCCATCGCAAGCACCACCGCGATCGCCAGCCGTAGGGCATCGGCTATGGCGCTGGAGACGATTCAAGCCGAGCCCGCAATCTTGGACAAGCTTTGCCAATGTCGAAGGCTGATTACAGAGCGGGGTACACAAGTCGCGTCTCAAGCTACAATACCCGATGAAGACGGATAGCGCGCGACGACGAGAACTGTTCGGAGCGCTGAATCTGCAGAGGAAAACCCCATGTATCACGAAGCACGCATATTGCCCACAGATTTGGCGAAGATTAGATATCCGCATTGTTTGAGAACCCACACAACTATATGAACATCGCAATGATACCCTTTCTCAACTGCATCTCGTTATTTGGTGGTCCTTGTGACCCATCTACGCCGGGGCGGAACCAGCAGACTTGCGCCTATAAAAGCTATGTCAGGACAGTCCGATCTGGATGGGAAACGGAAGACGCACAGTTGGTACCAACAAGCAATGAAAGGAAGGGCGAAACTAGTGCGAAGTCAAAATCACGCTCGGAGACAAACAGATAGAGGCCTACCCCGTTCCCAGATAGAGGCCCAGCTTGACCCCGAAGGCCGTCTTATTCCTGTAGCTGAACGGCATGTTCTGTGATCGTATCAGTCCCCTGCGGCAGGATTTGAGCGCGACATGCTGGCTTACGTTGTACACCGTGTTCTCAACATGCAAGCCGCGAGCCTGAACAGCGGGCCTGGCAAGGGCGCGGGCAGCGATGGGGCGGACAGCAGCACGGGCGATCATCGTAGTAGGATGGTGGTCGGTGTCGGGATGGAGAGGTGAGCGGGACGTGAGGGTGCGGGCGGGAGCGAAGCCCGAACGGGATGGACGCCACCGAGCCTCGGCTCCGAGTTTGTTTCCCCGGAGAGCAGTCGCGTCGTGGGTTAGGCCTCCTTACGCCTCGACCACGACGGCTCGTCAAAGAGCGACAGGATGAAGGTTGCGGTGAAACAGTGGCACGCTGTGGCTTATTGGAAATGGGACACGGGCGCAACAACTGAGCAGGACGCGAACGCGGACGAGGATGCGGAGGACGACGTCTGCGGCATATGTCGCGTATCCTTCGAGGGCTGCTGTCCGACCTGCAAGATGCCGGGCGACGACTGTCCGCTCAGTGAGTCCTTACCTCTACAGCATCTGTATCTTACTCTGACGAGACTGTCGCCAGTATGGGGACAGTGCACGCACGTATTCCATATGCATTGCTTACTCAAGTGGTTGAATACCGCGAGTAGTAAGCAGCAGTGCCCGATGGACAGACGGACCTGGGGTGCGTGATTATGAGCGTTTTTCAACATAGCCGAATCTAACCATTAGATCAGTTACTGCCGAGCGAAAGGTTGATCGATGAACTTTGTAACCGGGTGCCGACATGTCGTGGGAAGAGAATCCATACTACCAACCTGGTGCCTGGGTCACCTGAGCAGCACCCCTTTGATGCAGGCTTGATCGTCGCCGAGAAAGGTGCTTTCATTCTTCCTGGTTCCTGGAACAATCGTTACTGCCCGCTGTTTCTCGGGCTTTCCGCAATGGACCATCGCACAGAAGGCATGTGACCATGATCATCCGTCCGACCTCTGGAAGGGGGATAGTACTCGCATAACCCAACTGCCGCTTAAGCGGAATGAACGCATCGCCCGTCAACAACTGTTCCATCCGATCGGGCGTCTCAATGTATGACTGGATCGTGCTCGGTACCGAAGTGGACCCTCACTAGGTGATTAGAGTCAAGGCGGTCCGTCAAAGGAGCGCTGAACTTATTACGTTATGGGTAGGCCTCCTTGATGTGGAAACATCCGTCCATTTGAACTCGACACCAACAGGAGCCCGCGAGTTTTTGGTTTCCACACGGCTCCGTCGTCTCGACAAGACAGGCCTTCCAGTAATCCACACGCCAGGCGAGCCATCAGTCATGAAACCTTTCTGAACAGGACTATGTGCAGCACTGTTGCTGAATCGAAGTGCACATTCATTACATAGCGCGTACTCATCGCAAGGTAAATGTGCAAATGTCATGTGATCGGGTCGGAGAAGAGAGATTGGTTAAATGAGAAGCTCGTCCTTGATTTTTCACTTGCCCAGACCACTTCGCCATTCTGGTCCGGACACCGTGCACGGCCGTGGCAGCTGGAATTCACTGGAACGCATATTAACTGCCAAGTGGGGGTCTGCGTCGCATGAACCGTGCCTATCTGATGCAAGTTGTATGATCGCCGAGGATGGCACTGTTCTTCTGCGTGATTCCCAGAGTATTCATCACCGGTGCCCGCAATTTCTCTTGCTTTCGACACACTACTAGTACCGCATCGTCAAGAACGCAAGGGGCCATGATCATCCGCCTCACTCAGCCCAAGTGGCATAGCATACCGCAAATTCCCCTGAGCGGCGAGAACGTAGCGCATCAACTGCGCTCCTATCTGATTGGGCGTAGGACCGTGACTGGATTGATGGTCGGCACCGAAGTCGGCTCTCAACTTGGACAGCTGATCAGTACGATCGGGGAAACTGGCATTGAAAGTTATAAATGCCTTGAGAATATTCTCTACCCCCACCCAAGCATCAGTCCTACCCAAGCAAGACGAAACCCGGGAGCTCAGTAGCAAACATCGCCATGCAGTTCTTCACCATCGCCCTTGCTTTTTTCACCACGGCTGTCATCGCCAGCCCCGCCCCAGTGGCCGACCCTGTCCCAGCCGTCTGCCCCCTTTACGTATGCGCGATCCCGATCGCATGGCATGAAGAGGATGGCTGCTGCCTTGCCACTTGTGGTGGCGCCGGTGACACCCCTGTGCCGAGGCCTGCCTGGTGCACGGATGAATGAGCGCAATTGCAGTGAGTAGCGTTGCCTTCCATGTCCATCAGTTGTTTCTGAATAGCAATCCGTACAGCATGTTGTCCTATCGGATCACACAGCGCAGCGCACGGTCATTGTGCAGGAAGATCCCATCGAATGTGAAATGAATGAATTCCATGTTGTAGGCTTCCGAGAAGACATAGTAGTTGCAGTAAACCTCGACCAGTTCTTCTCAATGTGCCTCAACCACGTTCCGACCATTTCTGTTCATATGCCAAAACCATTTCGTGTCGCAAGGACAACCTTGAGGTCGCCCTTGGGCCGAATCATCCCAAATCCTCTCTGACCTTCCCTGAACTTGACCTCCGGTGCCTGCGGCTCGGCCAGCGCTATGTCAAATGTCGATAGGAGTAACACGACAAAGGTGCGGATTTGAGCCAGGGCTAGAAAACGGCCTTCGCATTGTGAGATTCCACCCTGTATGCGACATCAGCTGAGCCACCTTGACACTAGTACGGCGGCTCACCCCAAATGGCAGATATGACGGCTGCTTGTACTGCCTGTCTATGAACCTGGTCGGCATAAACTTGTGCGCGTCCTCAAAGATGTCTTCGCTCAGGTGGAGCGACCGAACAGTGCACACTAGGTGATCGCCCTTCCGGAACTCGTGCTTGCCGAGACATACCGAGTCCGCCTCGACACACCGAACTGAGAACGACCCCGTCGCGTAGCGAAGCGTCTCCTGTATCGCGGACGTGAGACGTGGAAGGGGCGCCTCGTTGATAAAATCGACGACGCTCTCCTCGAAGCGCGCGGCGGGGTGCTCCTTCTCCCACATGCCACGCGCCGCATCGATCTCCTCCACGAGCGGCCGCAGGCCACTTGGTGTACGCAGCATGAGAACCAGCAGCCAATACGCGGCATAGGGCGAGTTGGCCTGCAGTGGCCAAATCAGAGCGAGCAGCCAGACGGCCGTGTCGCGCCCGGACCACGCGTGACTCCTGGCAACCTGGACGACGCCCTCGATGAGCTCGCTCGCCTCCCCTAACCCTTGGCCAGCGATGTACTGCTCGAATACGCGCAGCAGGTCCTCTCGCGCGCGGGTGAAGGGCATGTCGAGCGAGGAGGAAAGACCCATTGCAAGCGCGGGGACGGAGGCATCAAACGTGCTGAACGAGGGCTGCAGTGAGGAGGAGGGGAAGGAGGGCCCGAACAACGCGTGCGTGGCGGCGTCGAATACGCCGCTGTGCACAAAGGGGAGGAGGTCGACTGTCGTCCTCCCTGGCCTGCTGTGCAGCTCTTCAAACAGGGCGCCCAGACTCGAGGCGGCGGCCGCGGCGAATGCCTCCCCAAGGCCATTCACATATGCGGGTGACAGCGCCCTGCCGGGGTCTTAGCTACAGACAAAACGATATGCGGAGCGAGCGCACTTGTGGATCAAAGGGAACATCTGCTGCCCCACCGCAGCCGCGTCCGCAGCCGCCGCGCCGCTCAGGCCGAAGATGTTGCGCATCCACTCGAACTGCATTGGGGAAAGGGCGAACTCCTTGGGGGATTTGTAGATGGAGGATATTATCTATGCGCATGGTGTGAGGGACGATCGGAGTTGGATTGCAGCCAGCTACCTCGGGAGAAGTGATGTAGTACATCGTCTTCCCAAGCGAATGCACGCCAAAGCAATCTCCATGCCTCCTCCTACGCACATCAGCCTAACCCGCACATCCATCCGGATAGAAAGACGCACCTCGCACGCGCAACAAACGCGTCAAAATCGGTGCGCATCGCCCAGTAGCTGCCGATCCAGGGGATCCAACTTCGCACCACCGGCGGGCGGCCGCTGGGCTGCCGGAGGGGGAGGAGCCATAGGAACAAGGGGAGGAGCAGGAGGGTGAGTGCACTCCACCAGTGGGTTGCGAGCAGCTGTCGAAGCTGTTCGGGAGAGGCTGGGATCATCGAGCAGAGAGAGGTGCTCATCGTTCGCCTGGGCAGGAGCTTTCACGTGCTTCGCAGAAAGACGGAGGAGGCTTGGACAAAAGCAAGTCGCTTTGCCAGATGTTCCAGAACAGGAAGAACTGCCAGCGCACGATGGGCCCGGGCGGGCTGATCATCATCAACATCGCCGAGATGATCAGCGGCTGGACCCTGAATAGATGCTTCGCGCGGCTTCTGTCCTGATTAGGGGGTTACAAAGGGGCCGCCGATGACAAGGAGTAGATGGGTGAGATCATGTTGTTGTTGTTATTGCGTGAGAGGTCTGGACCGCGAACGGGTGAAATCTGTTGAGATAGTCGTGAGAAGGCGCCGTGAGCGCACTACAGTAGCTGGCAGAAGGCAGGGTGCCGAAGAAAGTATATTTGCATACTATCACCCGTCGCGCAGAGCAAGGGACGACGTATCCAGCACCCCCTATGATAGCAGATATTCATTTCTCTAGCAAATTCTTCGGCCGGCGGAGAACCTCGCGAAGCCCTTGCTCTGCTCGGGCATCCCCCTGGGCAATATGCCATATCGAGCTGCTCCCCGAGCGGATCCCGCGGGCGGGGGTTCCTGGATGGCCTTTTCGCTCTTTGTCCCGCCTTGCTGGCCTGTTCCTTGGACAAGGCTGGCGGGCTTGGACCCGGCACTGCAGGATGATGAGGCTATGGATGGCGCTGAGGATGGAACAAACAGGGAGTGATCGCTGTTTGGTGACGCCAGGGACGCCCTGGTCGCGTGCTGTGCTGGGAGCTGACCGAGCACGCGGCCGAATGAGGCAAAGCTGTCCAAAGCGTCCCACGGCGTCCTATCCAGTGCGAATATCAATGCCAAGTCCCAATGTCATTGTAGCGCTGTCAGAAGCCTGCCGACGCAATACACAGGCAGGGCTTCGTCAGTTATCTGGTTTCCAGGTGCGAAACGGGGAAGCGCTTCCTGTTGCTATGCGGATGGGGAGGGTGGGGGCAGGTCGCCGTGGGGCTGTGCCGGGCGGGAGCAGAGTAACAGTGCGTCAAGGGTGAGAGGGGGCGGTCACAGCACAAGCCTCCGGCGTGCGCGCGCCCAAGGTCCATCCGCGCCCGTCCATCCCTCTCTCCTTTAACACAATCTCCTTTCCCCCACCATCTCCTTCCCCTCCTCATCCACCCTTCCCCGTCCTCGCCTTTTGTTTCTCCCTTCTCTCTCTCTCTCTTCAACTCTTATCTCATAATCTGTCATCATCCACTGCAAGCCAACCAAGTTCGCCGGCGCACCGCTCGCTGAAACACCCAGAAAACCTTGCCGCGCCCTCCCGGACACGCGCTTGCTGCCTATCCCCCATTCGACCCAGTACATTCCGCACCACCTCATCTTAATACTCCCTTCTCCTACCCCCTAGGCCACTACACCCACCGCCGCCTTCTGAGGATCGTCCAACTCCCCTGATAGGGCAATTGTATTCGCCCGTCCCTACTGTATCATCCCCCAACCTCGCTGCACCACGCAGTCCCACGAGTCGAACTCGCCCAACCAAGCCTCCCTCTCCGTCTCCATCTCCACCACTTCTCTCGGTCAACTACCAGCCTATACACGAACCCCTACAACAGCAACACTCAGCACCAATCAATCCAGCATGTCCACCGCACCCAACCAGCGCGCCTCGCTGCTCGCCTCCCTCCGCACGGGCGGCGTCCGCTCCGTCTCCGGCCAAGTACCGAGCACAGCACCGCTCATGTCGCCGTCTGCCTCGCAGTTCCCGCGCTCAAGCACCATGGACGCCTTCCCGCAGCACCACCAGCAGGAAGCTGACCTCCTCGTGGACCAGTTTACGCAGATGCAGTTCGCCCACGCCCAGACCGCCGCCCCCACCGCACACGCGAACGCCATGCGTATGCAGCAGCAGATGATGTACAACATGCTCAGCGGCAACGGTCAGGGCTACACACAGGAGGAGATGCTCGTCCTTGCCCAGATGCAGCGCCAGCAACAGACCCAGCTCGAGCTCATGCGCCTACAGGTAAGTCACAGTTCCTGGTTCTGAAACCAGCGCATATACTCATCCTTCGCAGGTCCTCCAGCAGCAGGCTCAGGCTCAGGCCCAGCTTCTACACCTCCAGGCCCAGCAGCAGCAGCAAGCCGAGGCGGTGCGTCAATACCAGCACACTGCATCGTTCGACACGCTGCGCTCCGCCGCCTCGTCGGCCGCCGCCCGTCGTGCCTCGCGTGGTGCCGCCGATACGGCCGCTGAGCCCATGACAGCCGCTCTTGCGGGCCGCTTCGGCACCCGGCTGAACCCGCAGGCAAGCGCATTCCGCAGCGCCAGCATTGTCGAGGAGAGCCTGGGCGGCAGCCCGCCCATGGCGGCTGGGATCATCCAACCCAGCACGGCGAAGGAACCAGGGCACATCACCCCGCCCCGCAAGTCAGATGTTGCGACCTCCTGGCGTCGTGGCAGCAGCGCTTCGCCTGCTCCCCTGCGCAAGACACCCTCGCCGCCGCTATCGACACCCACCGTTGTCGTCTCCCGCCCTGACGAGTACCCCGTGACACCCGCGCCGACCACGTCCGGTAGCACGAAGTCCGGCCGTCGTCCGTCGCCGCTGCAGCTGTCGGGGTCGAACTCGCCCAAGAGCGTGACCAGCCTCGTCGCGTCCAGCGATGAGGAGGCCGTCGACTCAGGTGGATCGCCGCCCGCGTTATCCAACTCGCCGACGTCGTCCTCCCCGAGCTCGCTCTCGCCGACTTCCGCGCACCACCCGGCCTCCGCGGTGGCCGTGCCTGTCGAGGCCGCCAAGCGCCTGTACGAGGGCATCGGCATGGGCCGCCCTCACGTCCGCAGCGCTTCGGTCTCCATGTCCGCCTCTGGCACTCACACGCCCACCACGGCGGTGCTCCGCCAGCCGCGCGGCCCGCCTGGTGGTGCGGACGAGCTCGGCATGCGCAACTTTGCGACGCGCGTGCGCAGGCGGGCGGTCTCTGGTCTCGAGGTGCTGAAGAGCGCGCGTGAGCGCGTGCCCGGCGAGGAGGTCCTTGTTTACTGAGCGGATCAGGGCGTTTAGCCGTTGATGACGTGTTTGGTCGGGGTGGGCAGGGGCGCATATAGACACTGGTTGTCTTTGTGCGTTTCGCCACACCGCCACGTCTGACGAACTTGCCCCAGCCGTGCTGGGCGAGTCGTCCTCGGTCAGCCGTCCTCCCTCCCGCACAGAGCGTACCTCTCCACCGCATTTTCCTGCCTAGAGTGCTATCTGCTGTTTCGCCCAATCGATGGAAAGCCGTACAATGAGAAAAATCACAAAAACATGTTTTCTGTTTCTGTACCGTACGCACCCGACCCCGCTGCCCCGGCCAAAACTCGCCCGCTCTTTCCCCTCCCTTCCTTCATCCCTCGTTCCTCAAAGTTCAAACGTCCCATGTTTGCAATCAGTATTTCTTACATGACCCCCCCAATTTCTTCTCCCTTTTACGCTTTACGACCTTTGGCCCGGCGGGGCATATCCTGTTCCTGCACGCTCGCTCACGCGGCGGCGTGCTGCTCTATGTGCTGTTTGCTGTTGTTCTTTCTTCCCTTTGCCCCCCTCTTTCCCTTCTCGTTAGGCGTAGGTAGGCTGCCGAATACGAAAGTACAAAATGGAGACCGAGTATAACTTACTGCACACCATCCTGCCTTGCAGAAACAGAACAAGTGGAATGCATCACCTCCTGCGAGAATATGTAGTGGGTAAACAAACCGGAAAACTTTCGTTGCTCCGATGGCTCGGAGTAAACGAGTTTTTCCGACAGTGCATCGCCACAGGGGTGACACCGAAATTTCGCGGCGCTGGACCCTGACTCTCCCTTAGACTAGGCGCGATCCGAACCTGCCCGTTCCAGTGCAAGGGTATAGGATGCCCAACCAACTAAGGCTAGCTAAGAGCGCGCTCTCGCTTTGTTCTGAAACGGCTGTCAGGCGCACTGCTGGATGCTGTTGGAATAGGACGTCTTTTGCTCGAGGATTGCACCACACTGGCGCATCTTTGGAAGAAGATGTCGCGCGGGAAACTTCTTCTTCTTCTGTTCCTCGGAAAGGTTCTCTGAGAGCGCTCAACGGTGCGGCTCCTGAGCTGGATTGTCGTCTCCTATGCTTACTTCGTATACTTACAAGCCGGCTTCTCAGCAAGGACGAAATATTGCGCCGAGATCTCCGAATCGGACGACGGCGCGCACGTCGTCCTGGCAGGATGGCTGCAAAACATCAGGTATTTATCATATGAGTCCTGCTGGACACCCTCTTAGGCGGTGTCGCAGGGCCCTAGGAAGCGTGAATTTTCTCATCCTGAGAGACACCACTGGGACGGTGCAGCTGCTGTACCGCGATGTGGATCTGCAAGGCCCGCATCAATTCGACCTCATTAGCTGCCCGCTCGAGTCGGTCGTGCTTGTTGAAGGCACAGTCAAGGCGAGGCCGCCCAAGGAGAAACGTCCGGTAGGAATGATTTGTTCTGGAATATGTGCGCTTGTTTTGACGTGACTTCCATTCTAGGGTAGTGGTGGACAAGTGGAAGTGATTGTTCATAAGTACACACTGCTCAACCCCGCCGATCGGGAATTACCTTTCTATCCTGCACAAGTAGTGAATTTGGTAAGCTGATTGCTACAATGACGTCACTTCTTGCCTGATGTCATACTCAGCCCTCGTCTGAGTTTCGAAATACATTCCGGTATCTCGAGCTTCGACGACAAGAGGTTGGAGACAACATACGGAAACGAAGTAAGGTTACCCGAGTCATACGCGATGTTTTGGACAACCAAGGTAGCGACGGTCATGTTTTATCGAATGTGATCTCTTCACGCTGATGGTCAGGCTTCCTGGATGTTGAAACACCGATACTTTTGAACTCAACGGCAGAAGGAGCCCGCGAGTTTCTGGTCCCCACACGGCTCCATCGTCTCGGTGAGGCGGGCACTCCAGTAGTCCACATGCAAGGCGAGCCACCTCGGATCCCCACATTTTATGCACTGGCCCAATCCCCTCAGCAGCCGAAGCAACTTTTGATCTGTTCCGGAGCTGTGGAGAAATACTACCAGTTTGCGCGATGCTTCAGGGATGAAGATGGCCGCAAGGACCGGCAACCCGAGTTCACCCAGCTTGATCTGGAAATGGCTTTCGTGTCTTGGGCAGCTGAGGAGCGGGAATTTGAGAGAAACTGGCGAATAGGTGGTGTTGAGGTGAAGGAGGTCATAGAGAGTATAGTGCGTCGCATTTGGAAGGACGTGGAAGACGTGGATTTGCCGGAAGCTTTCCGAGTCATCACGTATCAGGAAGCAATGACGAAGGTGAGAGCAGAAATATTTCTTGGGCACTTGGCTCATTTCTCGGCTGAATTCAGTATGGCTCGGACAAACCCGATACCCGAATACCCCTGGAGGTGAGTGTCCAGAATATAAAGGCAGTGACTCTGGACCGTGAACTTGGTTTAGATCGTCGATATCACAGCGCTCCTTCCACTCGAATATCAGGAAGAGCTCTTGAGGGCCCCAGCATTTCAGGGCCGTGCCATTGACTGCCTGCATATACCCCTAGGATCCCAATTCCAGGTGCAAGGCATGGACCGACTCCTGGAACAAATAGATCCCCAAGGCAAAAGGATCGTTGGGCCTGTGGTCTTTACCGAGGATAATTTCCTCCAATGGTTTCCGAGGCACCCGCGGGTAAAATTCCACGATGAAAGCTTAATCCGAGAGTTGAACCTGAAGTTGGACCTCCGATTCGGAGATACTCTGTTCTTCTCATGGCGCGACGAGTTACATTCGGTGAGCGGGCCAGCTAGCGCGGAGAGAAGCTCGGTCTTATGGACTATACGTAGGGGGGTGCGACACCTCTTGGAGCACTCCGGCTTGCGCTGGCAGAGCGTGCGCGGACGCTAGGTGGGTCGCGTCCCATGTTTTCTAGACTCTCAACCCAACCTATTCTGCAGGAACCTACATACCGCCGAAAGAACCTCATTTCCTTTGGGTAACCGAGTTCCCACTCTTCGGCAAATACGAGGAGAAGGACTCCTTGGTGGGGGGCGAGTGGTCCAGCACCCATCATCCATTCACTGCACCAATGGCGGAGGACATGGAGTTGCTAGAAATGGGGCTAAGCCCGATGCTGGGCAAGGTGTGTGCTATGTTGCGACGGAAGCGCGCTCGCTCACTTCGCGCTTCAGGTCCGCGGCCAGCACTACGACCTCGTCCTGAACGGGGTCGAGATCGGCGGCGGCTCAGTGCGTATCCACGATGCCAAGCTGCAGGAGTGGATCATGCGGGAGATCCTCAAGGTGCGCATCCTTCTGCCGGTCCAACATCCGTTCTGACCGGCGCTCGACGTAGCTGAGCGAAGACGAAGTGGGGCGATTCAGCCACCTTCTCCAAGCTCTGCGCAGCGGCGCCCCGCCGCACGGGGGCATCGCGCTCGGTCCGTGCTGTTCTTTACCTGCTGGCATCTCGACTGACCCAGGAACAGGGTTCGACCGCCTCATGTCCATCCTCTGCGACACGCCCTCCATCAGGGAGGTGATCGCGTTCCCCAAGACGGCGGACGGGCGTGACCCGGTCTTCGGCAGCCCCTCCACGTTGCTGCAGGGGGTGCTGCGACCGTACGGGCTGGCCTATGCCTTGAAATCCAAATTCAGGCCTTGACCCCGCAGACGCCCATCACGCGCATGTACATGCCGCGGACGGCGATGAGGATGAAGAGAGAGATAAGGATATATTATTCCACACAATGCAAAGAAACGCCACGCCTTTGCACCGATTTGCCCAAGAGTCCGGGTATAGTAGGGTATGACCGACCGTGCACCGCTATGTACCGTAATGCATCCCCCCCACTCACCCACTTGGCCGTCTCACCAAGCCCGCGCGTTCGGTCCAGTGTGCTTTGAGCCTCCCAGCTCCACTTCCACCTTCCAATCCAAGTACCTTCAGGCCACTTGGAGCGGCCTGCACCCAGGACGGCGCTCACCGCACCTCCTGCGTAGGGCTCCTCGCCCCCTCCCAAGGCGCCCGTTCCTGCATGATGCTCTCTTCCCCCAAGCCCAGCCCTACTTCCCCCCGTCCCAGATCGGCAACATCGCTCATGTCGCCCACATCGCCCGGCCCTAACATTCCCTCCCCATCTCCCTCTCCCTCGCCAGGGTCTCCCTCGCTGACATCACTGACATCCGCATCCCCTGTCCGGCGGGCATTTTCCCGCCCTATATGCGCACCACCACGAAGGCCAGGGACGCTCGGGAAATAGGGATTTCCCCCCATCTCGTTCTCCGTCGGCTCGCCCTCCACCGCCGGGGGGGTGAGCACGGCGGGGAATGGAGCTGGCAGGTGGGACGGGTGCGCCGTCCTTGTCTCTATCCCTCCTGTGCCTGCCCTCCCCGCCCCTATCCCGGTTCCCGGCTCGGTCCATGTCTCTGCTGCTGGTAGGGCGTGCGGCTGCGGGGTCGGCGTCGGCGTACGCGACGTACTTGGCGAAGGGGCGCGTTCTGTTGACGTGACCGACCGGGTCTCCGCGATGGGGGGGAGTGCGCCCGCGCCTGTGCTCCTCCTCTGCTGCGACTGGCGCTCCCGCTCCGCAGTTGCAGTTGCAGTTCCGTTTGCCCCTCCGCTCGGCTCACCCCAATCCGGCTTATCCAACCCCCCTTGCGCGTTGCTGCCAAACCCCTGTCCGCCCAGGGCAGGCGAGAGCATGCCCAGCGGTGTGAGGATTGAGAACATCTTATCCTCTCCCTGTGGCTGGCCGTAGGCGTTGAACGGGTCCGGATTCGCAGTGAGCATAGGCTCGAGGGCGCTGTCCGTGCCCTTTGCCGAGACGCGCTCGTAGATGTCCAAGCTCGCTCGGACCACATGTGCGACTTTGGACAGCACGAAATCCCAGGTCTCCTCCTCGGAGGAGAGAACAGAGGTGTAGTACTCGGACTTGAGCCGGTCGAGCTCGTCCACTTGCGACTGGAGGAGGGAGAGCGCGGCGCGGAAGGAGGACAGGTCCCGTTGCCGTCTCCGGCCGACACGCATGTTCTCGGCTTCTGTGGATCGGATTTGGCGAGAGAGGTCCGTTTGCGCTCGCTCGTAGGATAGGGTGCGCTCCTGTGGGGCGGGGCGTTAGCGGGGTTCGTGGCGAGGGCATAGGCAGTGGCAGGAGAGGGAGAAGTAGGGGCAAACGCACGAGAACATTCTTGCGATAGCTCTCGAGTTGGAGCGCCAACGGCTGCTCGAACGTCGTCCGGAGCGTGTCCCCCAGCACCTGCTCCTGGTTCGCGATCATGTAGTGCAATCCTGAAGCGGCGAGGAGCGCGGAGGAAGAGTCGGAGGAGACACCTTTTAGCCTGGTAGCGCGTGAGCACGCAAGGACGAGCGGAGGGAAGGACAGGGGAGAGAGGCGGCGTACCGTGCACAGCGCTCGATTGAGAGTGCGAAGTTTGAGCTGGCCTGGGACGCGGAGGAGAGGGCGGCCCGGTAAGCGCGTCCTGCTGTGATGAGCTGCACTCTGATCAGCTGAACTCCGGAAGAGGAAGAGGACAGCACACACCTCGTCATACGCGCCCAAGCTCGCGCGGAGGTCTTTCTTGGATACGATCCTGTCTGGGGCGCCTTGGAAGTCTGAGACTGCGGAGGCGGGGGTGCTGCTCCTCTGTGAGTAGGTGGGGGAGACGGGGCGGAAAGAGGAGGAGGAGGAGGGGTGGAAGGGTGGACGGGGGTGGGCGAGCGTCGCCATGGTGCAATAGAGCACAGAAGGAGGAGAGGGGGCAGGAGGGGGAGAGGGGACTGCCCTCTGTCTCACGCCGGGCATGACGGAATGTCACCCCGCGCGTCCTGCACCCTGACACTACCTCCTCTTGCTCGACGGCTACTTGCTCGTCCGACCCTCTGCGGCCATCAGCACACTAAAGAGAGGCTAGAAGCAAAAGCAGTATGGTGCGCTCCTATTATGCATGACATAGAAGGAATCGAATTGCTAACAGCGGTGTGAGCGCAGGCCAACGCAGCTGCAAAACGCGTTGCGGCGCAGAACGAGTCTGCCATTCGCAGGTTGAACATCGGCATGGCCCTCGTCAATGTGCGTCCCGGTCTCCCTCCTTCCCGTCCCACTTTTTCCCCTTTCCTCATGAGCCAACCGAGAGAACTGACCCCCTTCCCCTTGCAGCTCAACTGGCTCCTCCTCCGCTACTTCATCCACCACCGATTCCCCCTCTCCCAAATCCTGCTCTACCTGCTCACCCTCGCCCCCTCCCTCGCCCTCTACAGATACCTCCTCGCCTCCGGAACACCGCAACGCGACTCCTCCGGCCTCCTCCTTTCCCCCGGGGAGGACCTGAGCGCAGGCGGGGTGACAGAGTACGCCTGGGACGTGATATATGTTACGTGGGCGTGCGCACTGGGCAGCGCGGTGTTGGGCGGATGGGTCTGGTGGTTCTACCTCCTGGTACGTACATACGGCCTGACTCCTCCTGCTCATCATCGCTTGTGTGGATAAATCTTATGACATTCACCAGATCCCGGGGTATGCACTATACAAGGGCTCCTCATTCCTCCTTCCGCTCCTCAGCTCCCTAACGGGCGGCCTGCCTAGCCTAACCAACGCGGGCACCCCTGGACCAGCCGGCGCCGGCGGACCAGGACCAGGACCAGGACCAGGACCAGGAGCGGGCGCACCAGAAGGGCTGGAAGGCCAAGCGGAGAGTAAGAGGCAGCAGAAGCTTCGGAAGCGGATGGAGAGGGGGGACCCGAGGATCAGGCAGGTCGAGAGGAAGAGGGCGGCGTAGGCCGAGCTTTGCGGATTGGGGCTTAGCAAGGTACAGTATTGTGAGAGGCGAGAGGATGAGGGGCGGGGCGGGGCTGCTTGAGAAGATGAGAATGCGGAGGGTTGTGCTCGACCTGCAGGGCAGCCTGTAGCGGGTTGGATACGCGCGTAGACCTTGCATGCATTGTATGCGCACTGGCTGAATCGTAGTGCGTAACGACCTGCCGGAAGAGTTTGCCGCGTGCATGGACAACCTTATGCGTTGCTGAGCTTGGGCTCAGTCGGTCACACATGGGAGGACATAAGTTCCTATTTTGCAGCATACGGAACAACATGCGACACCATACTAGCCTAAAAGGACTGAAAGAGCGTGAGATTATACGGACGTGAGGATCTCGGGCTCCTTGAACTCCTTTGCCACCTTGGCACCCGTCTCGTCCGCCGCTGCCGCCTCGCCTCCGTGCAGCTCGAGCAGCTTGGACGGGTCGTACTTTGGCGACTTGAGGATCTTCGCCTTGCGGATGTAGACGTTCTGGAGCGGGTAGATGGACTTGCACGCCTTTTCGATCTCGCGTCCGATGGCCTCTGGGATGAACTTCTGCACGAGCTCCTTGAGGTCGCAGTTGGACGCCTCCCGGTTCATGATCTCGAACATCTTCTTGCGGATCTCGCGCACCTGCGCACTCTGCGCGTACGTCGTCTTGCGTACCTGCGTCGGTCGCCGCCGCGTGAACGCGATCGCAAACATCCGGATCAGGTATCCATCCGTGGTCTTGACATCCACGTGCGCCTCGATGAGTGTCTGCCACTTGCGCACGAGCGATCGCAGCTTGTCCGAGGTGAAGTCCATCCCGTGGAAGTTGGTCAAACAGTTCTTTCCAGCCACCTCGTCGATCCGCAGCTTGATCTTGCGGAAAGACGACTCCTCATCCTTATTTAAGTCGGCGAGGGAGAGCTCGATGACGCGGCCCTTGAGCGAGTCGGCCGAGTTTTCTGCGAGAGGTCAGCGGCATCCAGCGCCTACGCAGAGTACTACGCACTGAGGCCTTGCGACCGGTTGGCGAGCGTCTTGCCAGCGCTCTTTGCCTCGAACACGTTTGGTACCTTGATGTCGAACCAATCTGGCGGAGCGTCAGCAACAGACTTCCGTACGGACGGTGAACTACGCACCCTTGCGGGAGAATGGGTCCACGACCTTCTTCTTGATGCCCTTCTTACCCTTCGACAGCCTCTTATTCTACAGCAGGACGCGCGTTAGCATGCTGCTCTGCCAAGTCGGCGCTCGTGTGGAGCGGCCAACCGTAATATCCCACGAACCTTGCCAACAGCCATGGTGCGTCACGCTTTTTATGATGAGAAACTGTAGCCCGCGAAACCTGCACAGCACGCCGTGGTCAGTACTCGTATCCTCGCCGCTGATGCCGCAGATTGTACGCACCAGAAGGGGGGATGAGGGGGACAGGTATCGTCGAGTGCGCGGGAGACACCAAATGGACGACCGACTGACTAGCTTTGCCTGCAGGGTGGAGGACGTTGCATCCGAATGCGAGGACGGAAGCTAATTTGGGAGAAGCCACAGATGTACAGTTCTGTCACTTCAGGGCAAGACGCTAGGTGAGGCGGAAGCAATTGCTGGTTGACTCCCCATGCTTCCGAATGAATGGCCGGCAACGGTGAATCGACAGCAGTTTGAGGAGGCGTGCAAGGGCGTGCTGCAGGAGCGAGAGCGGCAGACGCTTGAGGACGATCCGCTGCGCTTGGGAGAGATATGGAGCGGGTGGACGTGGAAGGAACATCCGGTTAGGCCGTCTCCACCGGCCAGGGAAATGGACTGAACATGACTTGTCTTCTATTCTATCATTCTGCATAATTGGATATTCGCCTGTTACAGCGCTTTCCTGGCTTTGGATACTTGCATCGTGCTGTGGCCCTTTCCGCCAGAGCCGATGCCGCGGTGTCTGTGGCAGAGGTCGCTTCGAATATGGACGCCGAGATACCCGACATTCCAGAAATACCCGACGATCCTGCTTCCTCAGAGCCGCACCCCTCCGGCTCCCGACTAATGGTGGAAGAGCACATTGTCTACTCTCCGACTTTCCAAGTTCCGGCTTTCTACTTTACGGCATCAGACGAGAGTGAGTCACTTGCGTAATGCGCCGACGCCTATGCTGAACCCGACGCGTCAGGCGGCGCGCCCTTATCCCTAAACAGTATCATCCGCTCCCCCTTGTTTCATTTTCCCATCCCCTTATCCAGCCTCGACGTACAACCGCACAAGGTCGATCTGCCTGGATCTGACGGGTCAGAGGACGCGGCACCTGTACCGCTGCTGACTCAGGGGGAACATCCGACAACGGGCCAGATTTGCTGGTACCTCCATCCGTGCGAGACGTCGCCTGCTGTCAAGGAGCTGTTGGACCACCGCGAAGAGCCGCCAAAGGGCGGCTGGGAGCTGGAGTGGCTCAAGGCATGGTTCGTCGTCCTAGGTCGAGTAGCATATCTCCGCTCCGGTTGAGCCTCAACCGTGATTTTGTAGACATGGTCATTAGATGACGTTCCTTCCACTAAATAGCGATACATAGTCGAAAACATCATTAACCATCAAACGTTCCCAGATGAGCGTGCCCGTGCTCCACAGACCACTGCCCCAGCCCAGGAAATCCCGCTCAGTGCTTCCCGTTGTTCTTCTTTGCCTCAACGGCCTTGGCGATGCCCTCCCCGGCCTTGATCGCGACCTTTGCGACGCGGCCAACGGGGATAATGCTCGTTGCAACCTTGGCGATGACACCGACGGCCTTCTTCAGTCCGTTGCCGACCTTCTTGAAGAAGTTCTTGATCTTGTTGCCGATCTTGGACCGGTCCTCGAGCTGGACAAAGTCCTCCTCGTCCTCCATGGAGCGCTCGTAGAGGTCCTAAGGAAGCGCACTCGGTCAGGAAAGAAACTTGACGAGGAATACGTAATGACCGACCTCCTCGTCATCGTCGTAGAAGCGAGCCTCAAGGTCCCGACGGTACAGCACGTCGCCGTTGGGAAGCTCAGTGAGATCAAAGTCGCGGGCCGCGATGTATTCCGTCAGGTCGTCGCCAACCGCGCGCCTGGCAAGGCGCTCCGGGGTGGGGAGGGCGAAGATAGGGCAGAGGAGGGAGAGGAGGAGGAAGAAGCCGAAGAACTGCATTGTTGCTTGCGTTGATTGGGGTTGTGGGTGGGAAGGCTTGGCAAGTGATAGGCGACCGGCGCCGAGTGGAGTAAGGCAAGGAGCGTAAGAGAGGGGAGCGAGAGACCAGCTGCTGAAGAGCCACAACAGGCAACCAGTCACTATTTAAGCCGCTCCCTGGTCTGGGCTACCGCGAAACGTAGGGGTCGCCTCATTGCTTTAGTGCACAGGGACACCGAACATCGTACGGAGCGCCCGGCAGGCAAGAGTATCCAGGGGTTGCCGATCCTCGGCAGCATAGAGTTGTCTAGATCATCATACAGCCCGACGCCCTGACAGATCAAGTCTTTGTCCAATGAAACGTGCTGTGCTGAACCTGAAACACGACATCGTATGCAGTTGAGTCCGGTCCGATTCTCCCGCAGCTTTGCAGTGAGCAAGGGGGGATTATAGCCATGGGAATCGCAAGTGAGCAAGTAAGCAGGTCGTGTTACTTGTGTGAGTACACTCCTTTGCCTCGGCACAGATGTAGTCAGAGAAGCAGAGAAGCAGCATGGCTGTGCAGGGCGCCAGGACAAGTCAGATTCCTACAACTTAGAGGATACCCTGAAGTATTCGAGTTCCGACCGGACGATAAGGTGATAGCAGCTCGCTCCAACGACGTTGATGATCGGTGCCGACATGAGTGTGTATCTGGGAGCGAGACCGCCTGGCCGGGTCCGACATCCTCCGCGTATCGCCCAGCGTTGCGCGCCAACCGCAAGATGATGATGAACGGCCGGCGGGTGCTGGCGCGGCCGGGCACCCTTCTTCGCCCAAACGCACCACATTCAGTCTGATAGCGCGCCGCACTATCCATCCTCTGCGCTATCCCGTCCAGGAACCGTGCACCATCGGGCCCGAAGCAATCGCCGACCAAGGCACGAGCTGGAGTACGCGTGGACCCTTGTGCGGGCGCGCAGTGAGGATAAGGAAGCGCGCTTAGTCATCCCCATCGTGCGGTTTTCCTGGGAAACGAGATCGTCCCCAAGCGATTTCGGTCCATGTCTGCCGCCCTTTTAACCCCAGGCTTACACGCTGCTAAACGTCGCCTCGCCCGTTTAGCTTCAACCATGGTTCGCAGATGCCCTTATTCACAGGAAGGGGTTCGCTCATTGCTGATGCTTCACCCAGTCCTTCACCACCCCGAACGAAGTCGTCATCGTCTCTGGTGCCCGCACGCCCGTGGGCAACTTCCAGGGTGCACTCAAGGGCTTCACCGCGCCGCAGCTCGGCGTCGTCGCGGTCAAGAAGGCACTCGAAAACGGCCATGTCTCCCCCGACCTCATCGAGGAGGTGTACATGGGTCATGTCATTCAGGGCAACTCGGGCCAGTCCCCCGCTCGCCAGGTCGCCCTCGGCGCGGGCCTGAAGCAGACTACAGAGGCGACGACTATTAACAAGGTCTGCGCGAGCGGCATGAAGGCCATCACCCTTGCGGCGCAGTCAATTCAGCTTGGGCACCGCAGCGTCATGATCGCCGGCGGCATGGAGAGCATGAGTCAGGCTCCGTACGTCCCCTCGATTCTTTCAGATCTCCCTCATTGCTCACCCCGGATACAGCTACTACCTGCCACGTGTCAACCCTGCCTTCGGCCATGTCCAGATGAAGGATTCTCTGCTCGTTGACGGCCTGTGGGACGTGTACAACGACTTCCACATGGGCATGTGCGCTGAGAAGGCAGCCAAGGACCACCAGATCAGCCGTGAGGATCAGGATGGCCACGCCATCCAGACGTATCGCCGTGCGGAGGAAGGCTGGAAGAACGGCGTGTTCCTGGAGGAGCTCGCGCCCGTCGAGATCATCGACAAGAAGGGCAACAAGACGGTCGTTGCGGAGGACGAGGCGTACAAGGTCGTCAAGTACGACAAGATCCCCGGCCTCAAGCCCGTGTTCGACAAGAACGGCACTGTCACCGCCGCCAATGCCTCTGCCCTGAACGACGGCGCGTCCGCCGTTGTCCTGACCTCGGCTGCCAAGGCGCAGGAGCTCGGCCTGAAACCGATCGCGAAGATTATCTCCTACGCTGACGCGGCTATCGCCCCCGAAGACTTCCCCCTTGCTCCTACCGTCGCCCTGCCCCTTGCCCTGGCGAAGGCAGGGTTGAAGAAGGAGGACATCTCGCTGTTCGAGATCAACGAGGCGTTCAGCGTCGTCATCCGCGCGTGCGAGAAGGTGCTCGGCCTCGACCCCGCAAAGGTGAACGTGAACGGCGGCGCGGTCGCGCTCGGGCATGCGATCGGCAACTCCGGCTGCAGGATAGTGGTGACTCTTGCGCACGCGCTCAAGCCTGGCCAGTACGGCGCGGCCGCGGTGTGCAACGGGGTGAGTGCACCCCATTTTCGGCTGGGTTCACCCTGTCTTACGTATGTGCTATTCTAGGGAGGCGGAGCCTCTGCCATCATCATCCAGCGGCTGTAGGTTAGGGTTTGACTTGGACCTGAGCGCAGCAATGCAGGAATGCGGTCGTCGTCATTGATAATTGGACTATAATAAGCGGCTATTCCCAGCAACGACTGTACACGGTCCAGACTATGGTCTTATGCCCTTAACGAAACTTGGTTTTTTACCCTGATGAGTGGCCGGTGTGTGGTATAATGGGGTGTTGTCTTAGCCTGTTACGTGGGATATGATGGATGGGCCTCAAACTCTACCGTTGAGGCTCGTTGCGCGTCCGGTGAGACAGGAGTGGCTGAGTAAACGTGCCTTTCGGTTGCCTGGGTCCAGACTGGTTCCGTGGCTAGCTTAATTAGGGCGCGTCCTGTCCCGACCTTCTTTCTCCTTACCCCGTTTTGTTTCCATCCCCTCGTTCCTCACCCTTCCTCTCGACGTCCACCTTCCTCAGTCCTTCATCTCCTCCTTCTCCATCCTCTCCTCCTCGCCCCATCCTCGCGTCAAAGGCATCCCTCTTTTGCCCTCTGTATAAACACAGATCCCTCACTCTCTTCCCCCTCACGCTCCTTCGTCTCCGAACGCGCCAAGGCTTCCAAACAGAAGCCCCAAGCAATATCCTCTGTCTCACACTCGCAACCCGCATTTCGTCACCAAAAAAATGCAGCCTACTACCTTCCTCGCTCTCACGCTCCTCGCTACGTCCGCGATAGCGGCGCTCGACTCGTCCTTCCACGGCGCTGGCGCAGTGGGCATGCCCCACCGTCGTCATCACGCCAGGGCCGAGGCAGGCGCCGCCAAGCGCGCGAAGTGCAAGCACACGTCGACCAGCACTACCACCACCTCATCCTCCACCTGGGTCGCGCCCACCACCACAAGCAGCGCCGATGACTCGTCTTCAACCCCCTCGGGCGACTCCGGCAGCTCTGATGGCTCCGATGGCTCTGGTTCCGGCTCCGGCTCCTCCGACGGCGGCAGCGCCAACACCGCTTCGACCCCGAGCGGCGAACAGTCCGGTGCCCTCGCTGGCATCACTGCGTTCCTCGGCGACAACACTGGCAACATTGGCTGTACGTTGATGTCCCCTCATCGGCCAAGACGTTTTCTCATCGTTTGAATGTAGCTTGGTTCCGCACTGACTCGTCCTCCGACTCTACCAATGGTCGCTCCTGGTGCCAGCTGAACTACGAGGACAGCTGGATGGGCACGGCCATCCCCGTCGGCACAATGATCGACTCCTTCGGTGGTGATTCCCTTGCAGCGATGCAGGCTTACTGCGGCCTCGAAATCCAGGCCACCAACCCGGCCAATGGCAACGTCGTCACGATGTATGTCGTGGACGGCTTCGACATGACCTGGGTCCTTACCCCCGGGGCTATGGACATGACTATCGCGGCCTTTACCGCCCTCTACGGCAGCTTTGACGACAACAAGGACACCGTCGTCCAGAACATGAGCTGGGAGTTCACTGGAAAGTTCGTGCCTTTTCGCCGCCTGGTCATCCACGGTGCACTGACATTCTTTTCACCCTCTGCAGCAGGAACCCCGCTTATGCATACGACGCGTCCGGTTAAACGTTCAATGCCTCGATGGCTGAGGTCGCCTTCGCCGGTTCGTAGCGCGGCTGATACCTGTATCTGAAATGTCTCTTCTCTCTTTTTCATTTCTCTCATCATCATCTTGGAGTTGATTCTCTGGGGCACTGTATCAGGATATACATGCCCACCGCACGTCACGTTCACGCGTCGCATTCTATCAAGGTTTCTCTCGTTTCACTGAAAGTAGGGTTGGCTTGATGCCAGCAAATTTGGTCGATAAAATTGCAATTGATGCTTGCAGTTTTGAAACTATAACTTGCCTTGTGTGTGCGCACTGTACGCGTGTGGGCAATGTGGGAGATCCGCGTGTACCGGAGCTACCCCAGAAGGGAGATGAAAACGCGTTCAAGGGCGAGTTGTTATGGTGACCCTTTCTTCTTTGCGAGGCGCCAAACACCCCGTTTGCTGGGCGGTCGCGAGGGCGCGGGACGCGACGTGGCTGGCTGGCCCGGGATCAAATAACCATCATGCCGCGCCAAGCCGAGTGACAAAACTGATGAAGTGGCGGTGCTTCGGCTCGGAGATGAATTTCCCCGCTTCCGAGCCTTATCCCACGCAAGTCAGGGCCCTCCGCCCTCAGTGTGAGACGGCAGGGGTCCGCTGCTTATCCGGATTGGAGGACGTGCTTCTACTGGCCCACGCCTTCTTGGGGATTAGTCCACCGTTCACTGGAGGTGTCAAGGCTGAATTAGACCGGCGTTCGAGGAGGACGTCGGCATATAGCCTGAGCGCTGCTTGTCTGCCCTGCTTCCTTAGACGCGCTCGACTGCCCTGCTCCTGTTGAGAAGTGCTAGTCTGAACTGAACGACGAACAACCATGGCGCCCGTCGACCTCACCCCGCTCGCCGAGGCGTGCTTCGCCTACCCCTCAATCGACAACCACACGCACAACCTGCTCCTCCCCAAGACAGCCATGGACCCCCCGCTCCACATCATGACTACCGAAGCGCTCGGCCCACCTCTGGACGACGTCTGGTGGGGCATGTCGCACATCCGCGCGAGGAACATGCTCGTAGAGCTGTATGGCCTCCCTGAGGGCAGCTCGTGGGAGGCGATGCTCGAGGCGAGGCAGAAGATGGACTATGAGGAGATGTGCAAGTTGAACTTTGGAAAGATTGGCATTCAGTGCTTGTTGCTCGATGATGGGCTCCACAACCTTGCTGAGACGTGCTATCCCTACAACTGGCATGATCGGCTGACGACGAGCCCGAGCAAGCGCATCCTCCGCCTAGAGGTGGAGGCGCAAGTACGTGTCTCTGCATTGGGCTTGCTGCCCCCTGCTGACCCGCGCGCAGGCCATCATCGTTAATCTCCTGAAAGGGCCGAAGATGGCGATGTCCGACCTTAAGGTCACGGTCAAGAACGAGATCGAGGCGTTCATCAAGGCGTGCGTAGCGGATCCCGAGATCGTGGGCTTCAAGTCGATCGCGGCCTACCGCACGGGGCTCGACATCCGCGCAACGGCGGAGGAGCCGTCCGACCCCGTGTGCGGCTTGGAGGGGCTCGTGCAGCAGTGGTATACGCAGCAGACGATCAAGATCTGGCGGCAGAACATGGACTTTGAGAGCTGGCTTATCAGGCTGCTGCTCAAGTGGATCGGGGACAAGCCGCGTGAGTGCGCCTTTGCTATCCTGGGGAGTGCAGACTGACGGCAACCAGTGCAATTCCATACCGGGCTTGGGGACCCGGATATGCGCCTGTATAAGGGCGACCCGGCCCTCCTCCAGGAACTGTGCGAGGAGTTTCCCGACGCGAGAATTGTCCTCCTGCACTCGTCCTACCCGTTCACGCGGCAGGCAGGCTACCTCGCCACGTGCTTCAAGAATGTCTACTGTATGCGCTTTCTGCTTCAATCTCACTATCGATGATGTTGACTGAGTGCTTAGTGGACTTTGGCGAGGTCTTCCCGCAGGTCGCCGCGCACGGGCAACGCGCGATCATCCGCGACATGATGGAGATTGCGCCGCTGACGAAGTTGCTCTGGTCGACAGACGCGCACCAACACCCGGAGTGCTACTACGTCAGCACGCGTCAGAGCCGCCAAGCGCTGTTCGACGTCATCTCCGAGTTTGTGCAGGCGGGCGAGCTCTCGCTCGACGAGGCCGTCGACGGCGTCCAGAAGATGCTCTTCCACAACTCGAACAAGGCGTACAACCTCGGGCTCGAGCCGATCCCTACTGGCCTGCCGATCCCTCCCTCGGCCGGACTCACCCCCGCGCCAGCCCTGGTGGAGGACTCGGTTCACCTGACGCTCGACCAGCTCGTCCCCGCCGGCATCAAGTACGTGCGTGTGTCCTGGACGGACTACACGAACAACTTCCGCTTCCGCCTGATGCCGACCGCGCGTTTCATCCACCTTGCCAAATCCGACACGCCAGGCATCAACCTGACTATGGCGACGCTCGGGCTCGGCCAGACGGACGTGATGGCGAAGGGCTTTTCGGGCATCGGCGAGCATTTATACTCTTTTGACCTCAGCACCCTCCGCCGCCTGCCGGACGAGATCGCAAAGGATCACGCGAGCGTCATGGGCTGGTTCGAGTATAAGGACCAGCGCGCGGTGCGCAACCCGCTCTGCCCGCGCTCACTCGTCCAACGGCTCGAGAAGGAGGCAAAGGCCAAGTTTGGAGCGGAGATGCTCGTCGGATTCGAGACAGAGTTCATCCTGCTGCAGAATGTGGACCCGCCCACGCCAGCACAGATCGGCGGCTGGTCTACGAGCTTGAAGCACAGGACTGGAAGCCTCGCCGCCGCGTGCTGTGAGGAGATCGCCAGCACCGTACAAGCTGCTGGCATCGAATTGCAGATGTTCCATGCCGAGAGCGCACCGGGCCAGTACGAGATTGTCACGGGCCCACTACCGCCGCTGGAGGCGTGCGACGCGCTCATCCTCACGAGGGATATCATGTACCATGTGGCAGCTAAATACGGCCTCAAGGCGACCCTGATCCCCAAGCCGTATCTTAAGCCCAAGGCAGACTACGGTGCGTTCGCGTTTCATTATTAATTAGATGAAGCTGATTAGCTGGAATAGCCGCATCAGCGACCCACGTCCATCTTTCCCTCAAGTCCGAACCCAAGGCGCCTGACTCCAACCACCCCGACGTTCCCCATCTGCCCGCAGACTTTGCATCCTTTATGGCTGGTATCCTCGCCCACCTTCCCGCAATCGCGTGCTTCACGCTCTCCGTCCAGCCGTCATACGCGCGTGTGGTCGATGGGAACTGGTCCGGCGGCACCTGGGTTGTCTGGGGCCGCGACAACCGCGAGGCGCCCCTGCGTCTCTGCGGAGGGTACCACGGCGATGGGTTCAACGTCGAACTGAAGACGCTCGACGGCACTGCGAACCCGTACCTCGCGCTCGGGGCCGTGATCTCTGCCGGACTCTGGGGCGTGGGGAAAAAGCTGGAGCTGAAGCAGCGCAGCGCGTTGGGCATCGTGGACCACATGAGCGCAGCAGAGAAGCAGAAGATCGGCGCGGCGCTGCGTATCCCCAAGAGTTGGGAGATTGCCAGAGAGGAGCTAATGCACGACCCTGAGCTGCAGAAGGCGGTCGGGAAGGAGATTGTAGACGCGTGGATCTCCGTCAAGGAGGCCGAGAAGCTGCTCGCATCGACTTATGAGGATCCCCACAAGTTTTATATCACCTATTACTAGAGGTGTATTTCAGACCTTTTAGAATTCCGGGTTCCGGGGTGTCAGCTCTAGGCACATTCGATGATAGTAATTGCACAAGATTCAAAAGTCATCAATCGCGTTTCCGAGAAAGGAAGAGGAAACAAGGGACGTTCCTCACATCCTGCAGCGGAAGCAAACACGTCGAGGACGTTGCTCGACGTGGACCGCGCGACTCTACGAGTGACAACCCAAAATGGTGAGTACAATGGTATGAAATACGTGAGCCTCAATAGTGATTTCGAACTATGTCAGGCCAACCTCACGCTCTACTCTGTATCAGCCACGCTCATATTGGACACTGATGGCAACCGCATCCTAGCAAAGTACTATAAGCCACCACACGGCGCGCCTTCCACGAGCACACGAGCGTTTAACAATCTGAAGGAGCAGCGGGCATTCGAGAAGGGCTTGTTTGACAAGACGAAGAAGGCAGGAGGTGCGCATATACGCCGTCACACTCCCTGTGGTACGGCAGTGCTCATGGCTGAACAGGCGACGTGATCCTGTACGACACCTATCTTGTCACATACCGGCACTCGCTCGACCTCATCTTCTACTTCCTCGCACCGCCGACCGAGAACGAGCTTATGGTTTCGGCCGGTCTGCAGGCCTTCTTCGATGCGACACAGCTGCTCTTGAGACATTCGGTGGAAAAGAGGACGATGCTGGAGAACCTCGATCTTGTGCTACTTTGCCTGGATGAAACCGTTGATGATGGGTGAGTTTCATTGTCATTCTATCCGCAACTTCGTCTTGTTCCTGAGGCGTATGCCCATGCTTCATGATTTAAATTTCTCCCATTGACTTCCTATCATTATGCTGACGCTGATCACGCTCACAGCATCATCCTCGAAACCGATCCTGCTACTATCGCTGGACGCGTCTCACGACCAAAGGCGGATACGACCGACATTGTGCTGAACGAGCAAACTCTCTTGTATGCGTACAACAGGGTGAAGGAGGGCGTTCAGCAACGCATTTCAGCGGCGCTATAGATTCCTGTACTATTCCTTTGCCGTCCACGCACCGCAGGGACTACAATGATGCAATGACAATATCCATCCATGGAATCCCCTGCAGTTCTGAATCGCCTTGTCCCCTTGCACGAGCTCTCAACTTTTCGTCCATTTTAGTGCCGAGCATCCGGTGGTTTATAAGCCGTCGGCAGCGGGAAGGCCCGCCATGATGCAGACACGAACTTTTCATTACCATCAGGGTGCTGCCCGCCTCTGCCGATGCCACCCGGTGCCTTCCCCGGTCCGAGGACGTTCGGAGTTCGCCACCGCTCTACCAAGCCCTGAACTTTCTGTTCTCCCCATATAAGTCTTGTCCAGAAAGGTCTTGTAATAGCATAACACACGACTGACACTCCCCACCGCCAATCGAACACATCTAAAGTCTATGTCGAACGCCGCTGCGAAGACAAGGCGGGACGCGGAGGAGGCGCTCTGGCTTCAGACGAAGGGGGGCATCCTCGTGCGTGCTCCTGAGATTGTCAGGTTATGCTCCTCCGCTTAGACTCAGAACTAGGGCGGTCTACGGTGGACAGGCTACGGTCTCTTCGGTGTGACCATCGCCCACTTCACCATCCCAGTGTTCCGGTATGTACTGCGCTCACAAAGTGACCGCACGAGCTAACGACTTTCATAGGCGACAGACCCTAGCCATCAAGGGATTCCTGGTCGTATGCGGTGCGTACAGTCTTTACAGCTGGTGTTCTTGTATGCTGACCTAAACGTAGCGAGTACATTTGGCCTCGTTGTGGGTGCCGAGACCTATCTGCAAGCGTTCGAGGCGAGACAACGAGGAGAGGAGAACGAGCTCCGCCGGCAGGCACGCTACGAGCTTGCAAAACGGGGGATGATCGCGACCGAGACCAATATCCACAAGTGGAGGGAGGAACAGAAGCAGGCGATGTCCACTGGGAAGGCGCCGGAGGTCGCTCCTGCCACTGACAAGCGCTCGTAAAACGACAGCAGTATCTTATTCATGGGTCCGGCATGCAAATGTATCCTGCGGCTCGCTTGGGTAGCACAATACTATACATTAGCAATGTCCGTACATATTGTATTTCTAGCGTGGGGCATCATACTGCCCCACGAATCAAGACCACTACTCTGCACATCACTAACTCGCTGCAGTCTGAGAGTTCATCTAACGGTAGTTGTTCGTTGGAGCGACAGCTGGTAACGGACGTCCGCCAGGTCCAGGCGGCCCACCCGTCCATTGCTGCGGTGGATAAGGCGGCACGCTCGGGGGTTGTGGAGGCGGTCCAGGGAAGTAGGACTGTGGCGGGGCTCCTTGATTGCCCGGGAAGTGGGGGGGTGAAATCTGGGGCGGAGAGATGAACGGGCGCGGGGCTCCCTGAGACGGAGTATGCGAGTAAGCGGGTGCAGGAGGTGGCGGTCCTATGGGTTGCCCACGACCATAGCTCATTGACGGCGGTAACTGAGTATGGTTGGGCGGCGGTAACTGAGAATGGTTGGGCGATGGGGGTTGATACTGTGGCTGCGGCGGGAGTGCCGGCGGAGGCCCAGGAGGAATCTGCTGATTGGAAGGCGCGGGCGGTAACGGCGGCCGGGCCGGCGGAGGTCCACTCGGGGGCGGAGCATAGGGATGCCCCGGCGGCGGCCCATGCGGAGGGGTAGCGTATCCTACCTGCGGCTGCATCGTCGGAGGCGGGGCACTAGGAGTCGGTCCGCCGTACATCGGCCTTGGAGGAGTTGGGAAGTTCTGCTGGGGACCCGACGGTTTAGGTGGGAAAGCTTGCTGAGGGGGTGGGTTGTTGTACTGGAAGCTCTGTGGAGGAGAATTGTTGGGTACGAAGCTGTGCTGCGGTTGATTATTGGGAGGACCATTGTGCTGAAACTGATTGTTGGGTTGGAAGTTTTGCGCAGGAGGATTGCTCGGTGGGAAACTCTGCTGCGGCGGTGGTGCATGCTGAGGGGGTGGATATGGGGGATAGGTCGGACCTGCCGTTTGAGGTCGCATAGGCGCATGGTTCGGAGGCGCAAGCGGCTGCCAAGGCACCTGTGCGTGGTTGGGAGATGCAAGGGGCGGCGAAGGAAAAGGCGGAGGAGCGGCATGTTGCTGCTGGTACGGAGGTGCGCTGGGCGGCGGCCCGGGAGGGAAAGCAGGGCGTGGTGGTCCCGGAGGATAAGACATTGGCGGCGGCTGCGGAGGGTACTGGTACTGCTGCGGTTGTTGTTGTTGCGGCTGTTGAGGTGGAGGGAAAGGTGACTGATGCGGTGGCGGCACAGCTGCATATTGTTGTTGCTGTTGCTGCTGTTGCTGTTGCACTGGTGGGGCATATGGAGACATGCCAACCTGGCCCGGCGACATCTGTGCGGACGGACCCGGAACCGACACGGCAGGCGAGCTGTTGGTGTGCATGCCCATCGGTGGTCTCATTTGCGGTACATACTGACTGGGCATCGTCAGACCGACTTGTGGAGGAAGCGAGTTGGCACGATGTGGGGATGGTCCTGGTGATACAGGCGATTGAGTCTGAATCTGGGGCCCGAGATTCAGATGCGTCGGAGTGCTTGGGTTCTGATATCCAGTGGCTGAAGGGGTGGGCAGCGGGGCCGACTGAGTTAGAGGAGGATATTGTCCAGGTAGTGGAGGGTAACCACCTTGCATCTGTTGCGGATTTGGCGGAAGAGGACGAGCAGATGAAGAGTGAGGTGGCGAAGGTGAGGGTGCTGGCAAACTGGGATGCGGCGGCGACTGACCGTATGGTTGCTGTCCACCGGCCTGGGGTAGAGGTGTCGGAAAGGGTGGTCGAAGACCAGCATTTGGTTGCGGCATAGCCGTCGCTGGCTGGGCCGGAGGAGTATACTGCATAGGGGGTGGCTGCTGCTGATATGCGTACGGTTGGGGCGACGGCGATAGCCTAGGCGGAGGGTTTGCAGCTGTAAAAGACGGAGCAGTTTGAGGAAATTGCATAGACGGAGCCTGCCCAAAATTGCCTGACGAGGACAGCGGTGTGGGCGTAGATCCACGCGAAATAGCCTGTCCGGTCGAGGAAGGCGGCTGCAGAGATTGCAGACCAGTGTTCGGCATAGCAAGGCTCCAGCCGTCCTGCGACTGCAACATATGAGGGGCAATCGAGCCGCTGAAGGACTGACTATGAGGTCGAGGCAGGGGCGAGTGACCCCGTTGTGGCAAGGCACTGCTGGGCGCCGATGTTGCTAACGACAAACTTGAAAGTGAGTCTGAGAGGCTGCTAGCGGAATCGTAGCTTGACAGTGTCGCCAGAGATGGTCGCGGAATATGATGGGACGAGAGGCTTTGGGACCCCGGCAGATCATACATGGACAGCGGACGCTGCGCCGCCCTGGCGGGCATGGTGTCTGGCCGCCGCTGATCAATGAGAGAGCCACCGAACTCGTCGTACTCTTCCATCCCAGGATCTCGAGCTGGAACAGGTGGTCGACCATCTGGCCTAGGTAGGGTCTCATAAGGCGCCTTGTATAGCTCTAGAGAAGCCAGCGATCCAGACTGTCGTAAGCTTGGAACAGTGGTTGCATCTGAGCCGACTCGTTGTCGCCCGGATGCCCCGTTGACCGATCCTGCAGAGACAGACTGTCGACCTCCTGCGCGGAGTGATGCAGGAACATCGGCAGGGGTATGCACACCGACTCCACCGTAGGTTTCCGCTGCAGGAGCCGCCGCTTTCTTCTTCTTAGGTGGTGGTTTCTCCTGGGAATGCAAGTTAGCATCGCTGGACACCGCTATGACAGCGGTAGCGCACGTTAAGCCAGTATGTCATCTCCAGATAGACCTCGCCCTGGTACCGGTCCTTGCTGTAGATGGTGTACCATTCTGCGTGTTGCGTCAGAAACTAGTTGTACAATCGATGAAAGGACAGAACGCACCATCATGCTCTCCAGCCTTCAGCACAGCGTCCAATTCTACAGTTCCCTCGCCAATGAATTCCGGCTCCCTCGGGTCGTCCGCATAGACTTGGACACGGAGTGACTTGCCACCCTTGATCTTCAGTGGTTTCTCCTTCTTCGGCGTGTCGTCCTTCGGCGGAGGGGCAGGCACATCCTCTTCTTCCTTGCTCTTGGATTTTGCAAGGAGGTCATCAACGTCCTCCATCACAGGGAAGCGAATCTCCTCGTCCCACTCTGGATGTTGTCCTCCGCGCTTGACTGCTTTGGTTCGCTTGATCTTCTCATTCATGATCACGGTGCAGTATGGGTCCTGCTTTCCAATGTGCCGCTTGTTTGGCAGGTTTCGCTGTCAATCTCGTGTTAGACGCCGACGACGCGTCAGAGGGGCGTGTCCGTACCGCTTTGAGCACGACGACGATGAGTGTACCGAGCTCTCTCTCTGTGGCCGCCATGTTGCCCACACGTGTTGCTCGATATACAGCGACTTGCTGAGGACGATGGCGCTTGTCTTGGTAGTGAAGGAGCCTGAAATAGCGAGCAACTTAAGGTGGTTGGTGCTACACAGCCAGGGGTCAGAGCTCAAGATGTCGCAGCCAAGACAGTGCCGCGACCGGGCTCAGCGCCAAACCCGAAGTGAGGAGCAGGGACACCGCCACCTTCAACAACTTTCGTCACGTTTGACGCGTCCAAATCATATACATTCTTGACAAATCCTGCGGTTGGCGGTGGGCAACGTGTAAAGAAGCGGTATTAATAATAATTGGTATCGTATAAAAGCGCAGTATCGGTTGCCAAAGAATCCCCTCAGCGTTGACTATCCCCACGCGCAGACTTCAGCGCCCGCAGCACCACCTCATAGCACCACATCGTAATTGCGCTGTTCGGCGCAGCCTTCACCAAACTGACTCCGAGCCCTCTATACAGTCCCCGTATGCCCTCCCGCTGTACAATCACTCTCATGCCTTGATACACTTCGATGTCCTTCTGCAGGTACTTGTTCCTCGTAGGTCCCTGCACCTGGAGGCGCTTCCGGATCAGGTCAAGCGGGAAGACGCCTGTCTTGGCTACGGTGCTAGCGAGGCCTCCCGCTACTGCCGATTCGTATCCGGAAAGTGACAGCGCCCCAGCCTCGTTGTGTCGTGTGAGGAAAGCGCGTGTCGGCTCGTAAGTGGCAAAGAACAGGCCCATATAGGGGATGACCTGGCCGACGCCGGCGGTGACTCCTTGGAAGAAACCAGGTATTCCTTCGTTCGTGTAGATCGTCCGAACTGCATGCACGAGCGACGTGTATATGCGCTGGTCCCCACTGCCTTGCGCGGCGAAACGCGTCCGTAGGAGGTCGAACGGATATGTCACAAATGTTGCGCACGCGCCCGCCGCGCCGCCAGCCACAAAATCTTGCGCCGAACGAGGAAGTCCGAAGCCGCCGAGTGCAACGTGCGTCGTTCGGTAGGTGTAGAATTGCGCCGCTCCGTAGGTGAGATAGAGCAGTTCGGCAGGGATGTTGCCTTTCCAGAGACCGGTTATACCCTCGTCGCGCATGATGCTAGTCATTGTATGGAACATGCCACGGTATGTGGGAGGGGTGGCAGCATCGCGTGCATGATGTTGCAGCTGGAGCCGGATTTTGACAACATCTAAAGGGGCGATTATGAATCTACTCCAAACAGTCAACACGCGAATAGAGAACAGCACGCTGGTTCGGCGCACCGTGTTATTACGCCTGCGGTCGATCCAGCGATCACAACGTCCAAGTTCGAGCTCTGCTCTCAATCTGGTCAACTGCGTTCTGTGAGCTCCACTGTCGCCAGACTCGCCTTATCAGAATCCTCCTTTCCAGCTACTCTAGGCATTCCCTGCAATCACACTCAGCTGCAGGTCAACAGTCTATGTCTTGCGTAGACAACGGTAGCGCTCCAACATCGAGCCCGAGTGCGTAAGATCTGGTCATAGAGGCTAGCGCGACCGAATTTTGTTACTTGGGGGTGTCAGGGCAGGAAGCACACGCGTAACAGTTCGGCGATAGGGTATAACTGGACTCGGCGATAGTGCTGAGCGAGCTCGGCGATAGTACGGTTTCAGGGTCGGCGATAATGCATGTCTGTGCTCGGCGATAGTGCCAGGCAGGGTCGGCCATAGGGCGCACTGGTCTCGGCCATATGACGCTGGGCAGGCTCGGCGAAAGAGCTGGGCAGGCTCGGCGATAGGGGGGACATTGCCCGGCGATAGGGCCAACAAGGTTCGGCGATAGGCATTGCTTCACCTTGGCCATAGATCATGGCCGGTTCGGCGATATGGCGCTCCGAGGCTCGGTGATAGGCCATGCCCGGGCTCGGCGATAGAGCATGCCCGGGCTCGGCGATAGTGGGTAGCCGCGCTCGGCGATAACCTTCTCTCCGCGACATTCCGAAGACACGTCGGTCCCGTTACTGTATCCTCTCGTTCGCGATGCCTCCACTCTCTAGTTCGCGCTATTCTGAAGTGCTATCTACTCGCAACTATAACCGTCACACGCAACACATCTGCACTATGCTGCTCTCTCGCGCACTGTTCATGTTGGATTGGGTGCAGGACGTGGAGACGTCCACGGCTTTCGACACCAGCAATGTCTTTATCGAGAGATTTCGACTGCTGTAGACACAGTACCAGCCAAGACTTAACGTTTGACTCTGCGATGGAAACTTGGCTTTTCCAATCTGCTTTCATCCGCGCGTTCCATTTTTCCAAGCGGTTGATTGGATGTCGCGTAACGTCTTCTCAAAGTGGCTCCCTTACGACATCTTGAGTCTGCTCTTATCGGCCTGCATCATGATATTGCTGATAGACCAGACATTGCATGGAGCCGCTTAGGATACCGCCGCTCGACAAAGAACGGCAACGTGATGTTACTATTACGGCACGTCGAGCGCGCCAATTCGGGTCTGTTCCGCATTCGGCGAGACCCTGTGCCGTTGGAGCCTCACGTAATAATGAACAGAGCAGCCACGATGCCCCTTCGTAAATTGTCGGTCCTTTATTCCTGCGAAATTGCACTTGGAAACCCTGTGTCATTCAACGGCTCACCCCTGTAGCCACCGTATTAGGAGCGACTGCGGACAGGTACGGCGCCCAGAGCATTGGGCCCTGCCTTCCGTCATTCGCAGTCTAGCCGCGGCGAACAACCAGTATTTCGAAGCACCAGCTCAACAGGAGGGCCGCGGTGATAGATGACCGACATCAGCCATTGGGGTAGGGAGACAGCCTCAAGGGGAACATGTTCTGTTTGATGCGCCACTCGCGTGGATTTCGCGTCGCCGCCAGCAGCTCCCCTGGAAAAGTTTGGAGCATGGCTGCTTACGTGTCAAACACATGTGCGGCCCAGAACGTGACATCTCTCAACATCTCTCTTATAAGGCACACATGCATGTTTGTTCTTTATGTCTCAAAGTTGTCGTGCCACATGAGCATTTGCGAACCTGCATCAATGTCTCGGAACGTTGTCCCAAATCGTGTCAGCTTCTGCTCGCATATTAATAGCTGCGCCGTTCCTCATGATTTAGCCTCCCATCGATTCCCATTTCTGGACGGGCACCACCGGAACGGTACCGGTGTTCCTCTTCGAAGCAGAAGGGCTGATGTCCCTTCTATTACGTACGCTGGAAAAGGTTGTCCTCCCTGCTGCTGAGAGGGGAACGGGTAGAATGATGCTGCTTCCTGATGATACGACGCATCCAACGGCGAGCATCACACTCGCCAATGTTATTATCAGCGGAGCCAGGATGGCAGTGACTTCTCTATCTTGCGCGGCACCAAAGAATAGCACCAATTCCCGAATCTCCAGTCCTTTCGAGGACACCTTGCATAGAGGGCTGCTCCGTGTTCCCATCACTTCTATCAGACCCGTATATCCATCCCTTATACCATTTCCCCGTCTTCGCCCGATAAGACAAGAGGGAGCTGAAGGCTTCGGATACGCCTGCAGAGCGGTACAACAGATGCAGAAGGCTCCCATGGTCGAACGTTCCAGCAGGTCCGCTTAAGGGTGTTAGACCATTCAGGTCGTCCGATAGAAATGCGCCGCCAAGCCTGCGTTCGGATGTCGGGTCTCTGTTCCTGTCCAAACCCTCTGCCCTCCACGCCGTCCGACGCGGTCGAACATGCACAGCGAGGGATGCATTGTCGGGCAGGTGCCCGCCTGCCTGTGCAAGCTTCGCACCCTCCTTCCAAGGCAGCGGGCACCGATGGCTGACCGGCTGATTGTGCCGAGCCAGGCAGCCAGCCGGGAACCCGGCCCAGCAGCCGTCGATTCCCAGCAGACAGCGACCCGCATGGTCCATATGGCGCTGCCGCGGTACCCGTCGGCGGTGTTTGTCGTGAGGGTGCCCGCGCGGGCAGTGTTCTGTCAAAGAGGGCCGGCGAAACGGGTGGAAGGGCCCCGGCTTTCATTTGCTGGCCCAGCTCCCCGACGTATTGGCCGCGCGCTGCGCCGCCGGGAGCGGTGCAGCTTTCGCGCTCAACGAACCCCTTATTGTTCTGTTCAATTCATTCTATTGCATTGTCACAATAATGTGCTCAAGCAAAACAGCACCCGAAATCTGGTGGGGAGCGGAGGAACTCGCGTATTGATTGGACGGCGAGGCAACGGCGGCGGCACGCTCGATTTGGATCATCAATTCACTTGGGTTTTGATTATTACAACCAATGACACATGGTAGGAGAGCGGAGCGTTGGAGCTTGTACAAATACACTACACACAGTGGGGAAGTCCTTTCTTGGGGTTTGTCAGACAACAGCAATCGAAGGCAGGGGCACAACATGGGGCACGACAACAGAAACGACAGAAGCGATTTGCATGAAACGAGGAAAACGAGTGATATATCAAGGGATAAATGGAAGATCTTTTTGTGGCTTTGCGGTTTGTGTGATTTCGGTCGACAAAGGGGCCCAAGGAAGGAAATAGGATGAACATAGTGAAGAAATGGGGGATCCAATACATGCGGAAGCCGGAAGGAAGGCACGTCGTGGTCCCAACGGGGTGGGAACGGACGTGCAACCCTGATGCAGGGGAGGGGGAATCTTTTGCGGTTGTGGGGCGGGTATCCCGAATGTTTTGGGGGGTCGGTCAAGTCGAGCCGGACGTTCGTTCGTCAAGTGCGAGGCAGAAATTGCATGCTGCGGGAATTCACAAGCGGTCGTCGTCGCACCACGGGCGTGCGCGTTCGTGTTCGACGTTTTAGGTAAATTGGATCCAGTGTGAGAGAAGAACAGTAGTGAGACAGTGGTGTGTGTGAGATAGTGCTACAAGTTGATGGAGGTGTGGTTCCAGCCTTTCCGTTACGTTCATTGGTATCGTGTAGTCCACGGTATTTTGATTTGGGAGCCAGCGAGTCAGGCGATCTCCAACAAGACCGCACGCGCTGCGTGGAAGTGGGGCTCGCTCACAAAGACGTTTGCCGTCCTGAGCGTGCTGGTGTAGAGATGGTTGATCTGCGAGCCAAGAAGCGCATCGGAGATGCGGGTTGCCAATCCAACTTTGTCTGCTAGAGGACTCAGCATTGTATACGCATGTGGTGGTGTGGGGGACGCACCAAGACCAAAAGCCGAGAAGTCGATCTGCAGGCACCTAAGCGGCCCGTTAAGCGCGTCAGACCCATCCCTCGGCGCTCCAGCGTCCTCATACTCCTCATCTTCCTCATCCTCGTCGCTGTCATCCTCATAGACGTCCAGCTCCCCAGCGCTCATGACCATGTACCTCTCATTCTTTGAGAACAGCTTCGCCAGCACTCTCGTGCTTGCCGTGAGAGATGTCGCGCCACGCGTGCGGATGAATGAGAAGAACGGGAGAGCCAGAATGGCCGGGTGCACAGCTTGAGGCGCCGAGACAGAGCGCAGCCTTGCTGTGGGACCGGGCACGCGAGAAGGCTCTGGGCTGGTGCGGGGAGGAGTCACGGGCAGGCTGAGCGGCGGATGCTGAATCGAGGACGTGGAGGAGGACGGTGATCGGGAGGGCATGGACAGTGAGGAGTCACGCGAGGAGCGGGAGGACGATGACTCGTCAGAGTCATACTCCACGTCGTAGGAGTCAGACCACTCGGCCTCGGGTCCGCTGCCCCCGCCGCTGCTCGAGCTGCTGCCGTCGCTGCGCGCGTCCTCAGCCAGGATGTCGGACAAGGGGCGCTCGCCTTCGGCCTCCTGTCGTGCCGACATTGCAGAGCGGCGGCGGCGAGAGCGAGTGCGGCGGCCGCTGTCGAGCAGGATCTGGTGGGGGGATGCAACGAGCCGGAAGATCTTGAGTAGCCATTGGGAGGCATGTTCCTCGGCCATCCCAACGCAGGCGATGGTCCCGGAGATGGGGTTGACGACATACTCTGGGCCCTTGACGGTCGCAACCGAGTGATCGGAGGAAGGCGCGGGTGAAGGGAGGCTGTCGAACTCGCCGTCGTTTGGTGACTGGTGTGCATGCATGTCGAACGGGTCGTCGAGGCTGAGAGGAGGGAGGATGACGTCCTCCCCTGTCTCGTGTCTCAAGGGCCAGTCACCACGTCCCCCCGCCGGGGCGAGGTAGGGCGACAGACCATGCTCGTCGTACATGCTGAACCCCTCCTTGCGCAAGCGTCGGACGACGTCCGGGAGGAGACCCGACTTGACGAGGACGAAGTCGGCGCTGTGTGAAGAGACGAATAGGATGGGGATGCCCGCTGAGCTCAAGCAGGAAGAGATCTGGTGTACGCGCGTGCCAGCATCTATCAATGGCGTGAGTATATGCGCTTAGAAGGTGGTATGGCGACATACCCTCATCGTCATGCGTGTCCACCTGCAGGACGCTCCAGCGCTTGGAGGAGTACTCCATCGGCTTCCACCCAGGCTTCCTCATCTGCTTCGAGTCCCTCGCCATCCTGTGCTCCTTCTTCGCCATCTTGATGAGCTGTGTGCGGCGGATGGTCTCGGCATCGGCGTAAATGGAGAGCTCGAGCTCGTTGGCGACGATGGCGAGGAAATCGGCGCTTTCCACGGACGTGAAGAGGTTGCTCAGGATGCGGTTGCATACCTCGCCTTGGACGGCCCGCTGTCGGGGGATGTTGACGAGCGAGAGTGTCGTCGGCAGGATGGTCAGCGTCGTCTGGTTCTCTGACAGGTTGATGGTCGAAGTCGAGGTCGACGATGGCGAGTCGTAGTAGCCTGGGTAGCCGCTGGGAAACACCGAGTGAATCGAGTCTGACCTCGAGCGGGACGGTGAGGGTGCGCAGGGCGATGGGGGCGGTGAGTAGTAGGGGTATGCGAAGGGCAGGTCTCCCGGTGCAGGCATGGGTGCAAGGCAGGCAGGAATGGCCTCGGTGGGGGTATCGTTATATACCTGGGGGGGAAGGAAGCAAGCAACAGTCACACAGCTGCAGGCAGCGTGGACGGTGACCTGAAATGGGCCACGTCACAGTCAGGGAGCGCACGGCTCGGGTGACGGTGAGGAGGGGAAGGGGGGAGAGAGCGGCGCGGCGTGGAAAGGAAGGGGGGGATAGCGACGGTTGATAAATGGGAGAGAGGCCAAGGAGGGGGAGCGGGGAATGTGACGGCCCAAGGGTATATTTGTGAAAGAAGCAATATTGTCGGCACGGCGGTGGGATGGGCCACACTCGTACTCCATCATCGTCAAGCCGCCAGGGGCTCACCCCCGCTCACAGGAAACAGGACCCTCGCCATCCTCGCGCTCCATCCGGCTCCCTTCGCTTACCGCATGCCGGAACGCGTCCCAGCCAGAAATGGGCACGAGTGGGTCTCGTTCGGTCTGCCCCTTCTGCAACTCTATCTGGAAGGACGCACCATCGGCTTTCCCTCAGAACTCCGATCCTTCGCTGGGCAACCCTCTTCCGCAGGATTCCCCCTTCCTCAGACGCAGCATGTCCACCCGTACGAACCAACCTTCCTCCCTCTCGCGGGGGGCAAACTCAGTTAGTCTCGGCATTCGCTCTCCTTCCAATCACATATCCCATCCTCACGCTGCGAAATAACGAGCTTCTCCCGCACTGAACTGTCAAAACCCGTTTGGCCTGTCCGGCTCCTTGGCCGTATTGTCCCAGCGGAAGCAGCGCCTGTTCGCTTCTCTCGTAAGCGGCACTTTTAAGCCAACTCCGACCTGCCAGAATGCCGCAGGGGCCCGCGCAGGATCGAGCCACGCGCCTCGGCGACCACGAGCCGCTGTCACGGAGCCCCTGCAATATAAAGACATCCATACAGTCAATGTCGATATTTACAATAGCCCCGGCCTTTGCTTCCATACCAGTCGCGGCCTCCGCTTTCTACCAGGACATCCATGGAGCAGAAAGGGTCAGCCAAGCGTCGGACAATGACCCTGTGGCTCACAAGGAACGGCTTGGACGGGGTCTGGAATGCGGCGCATATACAACAACAACTGATTAGCGCACAATAGGGACCCCTCCTGAGTCCTCAATGCGGCGCCGGGGAATGATGTGGTGTGACTCCGGCCCCTAGCAGTTTTTCTACTCGCCTTCCACGGGAGCTCGGTGGGTCCACGTACGGCGCTAGGGGCTGTAAACGCCGGCACACGTGTCGACGTCGTGTAACGTGGATCTGCTCATCGCAGCGGGGGGACCGCTCCTGTGTTTCTCAGCGGCGGCCAGCAGTTCCAATAATATTCATTCCTCGCGCAGCGCTCGCTTTTGTTCGAATCGCTTCTCCAGGATCTGACCAGCCCGCATCGCGTTCGGCTACCAATCGGGAAACGCTGAACCCGAGCAGCTGCATGTATTGGATCAGCGGTTGCGGTCGGAGCACCGAAGGGGCGTGAAGAGGGGTGAGTGCACAGCTTCGGTGCAAGAAAGCAGCGAAGCCCCGCACGCCGCGGGGAGAAGCAGGCGTGTCCGCTGGAAATTCAACTTCAGCACAATCTCATGCAATCCCTGTTTCCTGCGGTTTCTGTCAGCACCCTGCGCGATAGCGTTTCCGGTAATTCAGCAGGGCCGGCCAGTCCGACCGTGGCTGTCCCCGCCTTGTGGGTGTACAGCACATCAAGCCCTGGCCGCTGGGGAAAAAAATCACAGTTGGCATGGGATCCCATCGCCAGTTCGTGCAGCACCTGCTGACAAGGCCATCGTTCCCGATCGAGCACCGGTTTGTGCTCCTCTAAATGCTTACCAACCTCGCTAAACGCTCATGTCTACGCATGCAATATTCGTCTACCGGACATGCGCGTATTCTAGGCGTTGAATCTTTAAACCTCTTCGACGATCGCGCCCACTCCCGCATAAGCCGACGGAGGGCGAAAGCCGGTCCACGCTAGCGGTTTCTGTCGTACCACCGCCTCCAGCTCTACTAGCCTACGTAAACCCTGCGTGTACCACCGCGGATTATGAGACAGAATCGAGGGGTAGTACCCATGACGCGGTGTCGCCGCGCGCTTGCGCCCCTTTAGGAAGCGAAGAGGGGCGGAAATGGTAGCGGGGATCAACCTATTCTCTTTCTCCAGTCTTTGACAACGCGGGCCAGGCTCTTTCTTCTGTCGTCTTTCGCTCACACCGCGGAACCTTGCCATTCAACTGTCTAGCACGTCACCCCAACCAGAAGTCACGCGAGGTTCGAGCGAGACCGGTCTCCTGCCGGTGTGTCCGGGTGTAGCACTGCCCACCAGGCTTTCTCTGCCAGCCCCAAGGCAGTCGGTAACGGTATCGAACGAAAGCAGTATTTCGCACTCCGCTCGGACAGCTGCTCCGAAGTGAGAAATTGGGCTTGCAAGTGATTCGGTCAGATTGATGATTGGGGATCATGATCCCCACATCGCCTCCAATGATCTGCTGTTCGCTAACTCCGGGGTTGAGATCTCAGAGATCTGCGATCTTGGAGCCCTCACGCTTCGCTGTGTTCCGCAGAACCCGCCCTTTTCCAGTTCGGATCAGCCGCTGACCGCTTTCTGTCCTCGCTTTCCTGTCGATTGCGGGCTAGCTTGCGCAGAGATCATGTGATGCCAATGACGCATGGGCAGGTGTAGCCAAGGGGACCCTCAATGATGCGCCCAAAAGTTCCAGAGGTGACGCACCATGTGCTGGCACACACTAAAACCATGCCGCGGGCAAGGTGACGCGCGAAAACAGGGTGCGAAACGAACTTGTGCGCGGCCATTATTCTGTGGGGTAGAAGTCCAGAACTGTGCAAGTGTGTGCAAGAAGTATTTTGTATTGCTAGGGACGCCTCGCCCTTGCGATGCGTCTTACCAGACCCACCGTTGCGACAAATGACCGAAAATATTCTGATTCTTTCGAGAAACTTGCAGCACGTCATTTGATGAAGGCTCGCGCAGATATGACCGTGCGGCACCTAAGAAAACTGGGGTCAGCTGCCCAGTTTGCAACGTGCAAAGCAAGCGTGCATGCTCTGCCTGTCAGCGACCTGACCTTGCAACCCAAACGGCTCCCCTTCACAACTTGGGGTGCGATCCCTGGCACAAGCTCCCCACAAAAACGTTGCTTTCACTCTAAAACCTTGTGTCCCTTGTGCACGGATCGGGCGTCATCACGTCACCCGTCAGCCTCATCCGGCGGTATCAGTGTTTGGACCCTGCCCGCTTCCCCGCTCGGTTGCTTTCTACAGCTTCCATACGCTTCTGAAACCACGTAAGGGTACGACAATCAGGCAGGATCGGACGGCCCTCCGGGGCCGGCCTTCCGCATTCGGCTGCCGTCCGGATTTTTTACTCTGCGGCAAGGGTGCTGCCGGTGGGAACGTCGAGAGCTCATCGCCCTCATATTTTGTATACGTCGCCCTGGCCAGGGAGCTTCTGGCGTCGGCGCTCCACTTTTTGGCTCGTCCATTGGTCCAGTTCTGAATTGTTCCTATGACACCACAAAACGAACGTGGTGTTGCCGACGGGCCAAGCTGCCAGTACTCGCCTCCGAACAAAGTGGCAGATCGGCCTGGTCGCTGATGTCAATCTCGGGCAAGCCTATCCCGCCTTGAAATCGTGATGGTGCATCACGTTCCGCCGGCTCGCATTCCGGGACGGCAGAAATGGTCCTGCGCAGGGCGAAGCAGGGATACGCATGTGCGTCCTCGTCATCCAGTCAACGGTCAGCCGTCAACATCGATTGTATGTGTTCACCTCTTGTAATGATACGTGACAGTGTTGAACAATCAGATGACTTCTATTCTCGTACCCGATGACCGTAGTCGTTGCTACGTACGTCGATAACGAAGCGAACGTGCCATTGGTATGTCCCGATCCAGCCCGCTAGAATCGCCGCATTCGGTCTCAAACCAGTCTTTGCTATACTGCACCCTAGTTTCAGCGTGCCGAGGCGATCGTCTCAATAAAGAACGACAATTGACAATGTCGGGGTCGGATACATGACGGAACGTGGCCATACCATGATTATTACGCCGTACTGAATCACAGAACATCTCAGTATGTGACGAGCGAGAAGAACACTCAGACCTGACCTGCATCGATTGCATTTGGATCGCTTCTACCAGAGTGCCTGTCCGGAGGTGCCTGATCGATGATGTATTCGCAGCTCTGCAGGGCATGGAAATTTGCCCATTCGACCACTTATCGCATTTCACTCGGTACCAGTCGGTTGGTAGGTGATCCTGTTCGCAACCTCCACCGAGCCCCTTCGTCAATGTATCTGGGAACAGAAAGTCATCCGGAGTGTGCGAACCTATCTTTGCTTACTTAACATGGGTGTCCCGATGCATAGGCTGAAGATCCTCGATACAACAACTGCACGGCTATTCGATGACGAGGACACACATGTATTCGACAATGTCATGTTGTTTCACTTCTTGCAGTCCGATATAGACTGGTAGCGACGGCATTGTGATGACTGCTAGCTCATTGATGAGTGGATACCGAGGCCAGTCTCAATTCCAACCGACATTTGCAACCTGCGCTTTCAAGTGGACTACAGCAAACATATTTATGCCGGCGATCATATCAGTAGGACGAAGTAGAGACCAAACGCGGAGCAAAGGAAGCGACTGCCTGCCTGCCAGCGCGTGTTGTACACAGCACTTGCCACTTTTGTCTGCGCTGGAGACTCATTGCGGTCTTGACCGAGACAGTTATTCCGTAACGCATCCGAAGCTCTTCCGAGAGCATGCTTGGCATCTAGCCGGTCGGTTGTTCGAGCAATTTTTTGTGTTATCAACGACGTTGAGAATAATGCGTGGAGCTGTCACTGGTTTGCTGGGGTAAAATTGTCGTATCGAGCCCTGAACAAGCGAGGGCCGATAGGAGGTTGCTCGGGGAAGAACGGGCGTTGGGGGTCGCCCATTGGACGAAGTATGTCTTTTTCGCCGGGAGCAGACAATGATGTCACGATGTGCTATGATACCCTGACTCTGCGAGTTGGGCGGAGTTGAGTGATCGTCTCGAAACTTATCGACTCTCTTCTCCCTACAGCCACTTTCTAGCAATACCGCCTTGCCCAAATGACCGATACGCACACTAATGGTCATGCAGTTCCAGCCTCGGCGTTCAACCCTCAGCCACTCATGCAGCTCGACCCATGGCTGGGTCCCGACATGCCGAATATCACGAGGCGCTACGAGCATTTTCTAAAGTGGAAGTCCACGATCCAGGACACTGAGCACGGCTACGACCAGTTCAGCCAGGGATGGCACAAGTTCGGCCTGAACGTCGGCACGGACGGCTCAATCACCTACCGCGAGTGGGCGCCGAGCGCGAAGGAGGCGAGCTTGATTGGGGAGTTCAACAACTGGGACAGGAACAGCCATAAAATGACGAGGGATATGTTTGGTGTCTGGAGCATCACCCTTCCCCCTGTCAACGGCGGCCCTGCTATTCCTCATGATAGCAAGATCAAGGTGCGCACGGCTACTCAGACCCATGTATGCATGTTTTAACGTAGAACAGATCTCCATGATCAGTGCGACAGGCGAACGCATCGACCGCCTGCCGGCCTGGATCACGCGCGTTACCCAGGATCTCTCCGTATCTCCTGCGTACGATGCCCGCTTCTGGAACCCGCCGCAGAAGTACACCTTCAAGCATCCCCGTCCTCCGACGCCGACGAATCCGCGTATCTACGAAGCGCACGTCGGCATTAGCACGCCCGATGCAAAAGTCGGAACGTACAAGGAATTCGAGCAGAATGTCCTGCCGAGGATCAGGGATCTGGGGTACAACGTTATCCAGCTGATGGCGATCCAGGAGCACCCGTACTATGCGTGTGCGTATTGGCCACATCTCTGCGTGCTAGCCTCACTAACGCGCATACATACAGCTTTTGGATACCAAGTCACTTCGCTCTTTTCTGCTTCATCCCGCTTTGGCACGCCCGAGGAGCTCAAGTCGTTGATCGACACCGCGCACTCTATGGGTCTGACCGTACTGCTCGACGTTGTCCACTCCCACGCCTCCAAGAATGTGTTGGACGGGCTGAACGAGTTCGACGGCACAGACCACCAGTACTTCCACGGAGGTGGAAAGGGCAGGCACGACCTGTGGGACAGTCGGCTGTACAACTATGGCTCGCATGAGGTGCTCCGCTTCCTCATGTCGAATCTCCGCTTCTACATGGACGAGTACCACTTCGATGGCTTCCGCTTCGATGGTGTAACCAGCATGATGTACGTTCATCACGGTATGGGGACGGGCTTCTCGGGTGGGTACCACGAATACTTTGGCCCTCAAGTCGACGAGGAGGCCGTGGTCTACCTCATGCTGGCGAACGACATGCTGCACTCTATCTATCCCGGCGTCCTCACCATTGCTGAGGATGTCAGCGGTATGCCCACGCTTTGCCTACCTACCGACATCGGCGGTGTTGGCTTTGACTACCGCTTAAGCATGGCGATCCCTGACATGTGGATCAAGCTTCTGAAGGGTGCGGCCTTTTTGACATTGCTGTGAATACCTCGCTAACTTATTGTCCAGAGAAGCAGGATGATGAGTGGGAGATGGGCGCCATTGTCCATACCCTCACGAACCGCAGGCACGGCGAGAAGAGTGTCGCGTACGCAGAGAGTCACGACCAAGCCCTCGTGGGAGACAAGACCTTGGCCTTCTGGCTGATGGATAAGGAGATGTGTATGTACTGTTTCCACCCTCAGCCGACATGTTTTGACCATATCCGCCCAGATACCAACATGTCCGACTTGACACCCTTGACGCCCATCATTGAGCGCGGCATATCCCTGCACAAGATCATCCGGTGCGCATCATTTCAATTCCCATTACGAAAATTGCTAACGACACTCTAGCATGCTTGTGCATGCGCTCGGCGGCGAGGCGTACCTCAACTTCGAGGGCAACGAGTTTGGCCACCCTGAGTGGCTCGACTTCCCTCGTGCGGGCAACGGCAACTCGTTCCACTACGCACGCCGCCAGTGGAACGTCGTCGACGATCACTTGCTGAGGTATAGGTACCTGAACGAATTCGACAAGGCGATGAACTGGTTGGAGGAGAAGTACCACTGGCTCAGCTCACCGCAAGCCTATGTCTCGCTCAAGCATGAGGTGTGTAGCTTCCGTGTTGCCCCATAGCAGATATTGACCAGTATGGTAGGTCGACAAGGTGATCGTGTTCGAGCGTGCCGGCCTCCTTTGGATCTTCAACTTCCACCCCACGCAGTCATTCGCCGATTACCGCGTCGGCGTCGAAACACCCGGCAAGTACAAGGTCATTCTGTCGAGTGACGAAAAGAAGTTTGGCGGGTTTGACCGCATCGACCTTAACGGGGAGTACTTCACGACTCCGATGTCGTGGAACAACAGGGCCAACTGGGTGCAGGTCTACATTCCGCTGAGGACGTGCCTAGTCTTGGGCCTCAACTAGTTCACAAAATGGTCATCGAGCAATGGACTGAAAATCGTCTCTCTCTATCTCTTCGTTCGAGTCTCTCAGGTATATACAAATTGCGCACTGTAACAAATTATGGCTTTCCGATGCAATGAAAATGATGGTCCAATGCATGCAACACCCTCTGGCTGCAATGATTATGACCAGCTAGGCTACAGTGTGGATGGCTGGGCCATAGATCGAGACGCGAATACTCTAGTCAAACTCAACCTCGTCGTCACCCTCTGCAAAGTCACCATCGTCCATATCGTTAGGCTGCAAAATGATCAGGGCTGGAGAGATCGTTGGGAGACAGCAAGCGCACCTCTTTTGGCTCCTCATCCTCCCCATACTGGAGCATATAGTCAATATGCTCCAATATGCCTTGTAGTGAGTCTTCGTCTGTCACATCCAACGGCAGGAACTGGACCATGTTGTGATCCTCAATCTGGGTTGACGTCAGGAGGGGTCAATGAGCAAGTTGCGTCACACACTAGTTGTACAATAGCCTGGCTCAGACCATGGAACTTCGGGTTCGTCCTTGAATGCGGCTCGTCAACCAGAAGCAGTGGATCCGCCTCCATATACCGATCTATTAGAGCCTTCCTCATCCCAGTGTTCTTCCCTCCCTTCTTCGACACCAGGTCCATCTTGCTGATGAGGTTCAGGTGCGGCACCTCTAGGTTAACCATCGCGCTCATCGCGCTCATGACGCCTGCGAAGAACTTGGACCGGTCCTCCATGAACTGGGACTCGAGCAGGTAGACGGCACATATTCGGATCGATTGTATGGAGAGGTGGGATATTAGTTTCGGGAGTAATGGGTGGTGAGTGTACAGTTCGATTTGCCCTTACAAAGGTGTCAGCACATTCATGTTGTGTCCTGTAGATTGCAGCGTACCAGGGCAGTCTATTATGATATAGTCATTATCATAGTCTCCGATCTCATCGTCCAACCAGTCCAGATTTTGAAGCAGATACCTGGACTTGTCAGCAATGACTCGCTGACCGAAACCTTGCTAGGCTCACTCGAAACAGTACACCAACCCGCCATTCGGCCCAAGCTGCATCTCCTCCATGACATCCTCGAGTGATATCAGTTCTCGGATGTCTATTGTTGGCTGCACATGATACTCCGACGGGCCGATCGCGGGGTCAAGGTTGAACAGGTGGGCGGTCCGCTTCATTGTCGCGAGATGTGTCAGGAGGGCGGTACAAAATGTGGATTTGCCGGAGCCAGCCGGGCCTATGGGTCGCATTGAGTTTGCCAGCCCAAGCATGTTCAGGAAAGCATACCTGCGACGAGGACTGCATAGCGCATGGTGGCTTGTCGTTACTAGTGGTTAAGCGCCCGAGGAGGAAAAGCAGGGATTATGAGGTGGCTGTCCGCCGGGCCGACACCTTGAGCGTTCCGCCATCTGTCTCTCCCTCTGCCAACAATACGTGTGCCTGTTTGTCTCTCTCGCTACCCGGGCTACTCTGCTGTCAACGAAAATGGCTGTTACTCGCTGGCTTGGAGCCAAGACACACGCTATACCCGAGGTTGACGCAGGTACGCATGCACATGAGGCTGAGACGCGATGATGGCTGGCTGGATGGCTGGATCATGTCTCCGGCGTTGTTATATGGTCGTCCGCGCATTTTTGGAATGGCCGGTCCGTCGACTTTCGTAGTTCTCCCCTACAACCACCTACGCTAAGTGGATGATCCAGTACACCAGCCCAAGCACGGCGTTGGCACGATGCCCGGTCGAGATCTGGTGCGAAATCCTGCGATATGCGACCCAAGCCGAGGGCCCGGATATGCTCAAGGACCCGCTTCGGATGGAGCGCTTCTACCTCGAGGGAACGTATAGCGAAGAGATCACCGAGGCGTACGAAGACCGCCTGAACGCCGTGGCCGACATGCGCAACTTTGCAGCGGTCTGCAGGGCCTGGCAGTGGATGCTCCACCCGCTCCGCCTGCGATGGGTCATCATCAACCAGAAGGATCAGATGAAGGGCGTTTCGGAGTCCGTCGCACGGCTATGTCGCGGAGGCCGTATCGGACGGTGGACGAAGCGCCTCGAGGTGCGAGCGCGTATCACGCATGGCGAAGTAATGGAACGCTTCGAAGATCTGCATGGTCGAAACCCGCCGCCCGTCTCGTGGATGCTGCAATGCTGCCCCCAGCTGGAAGAGTTCATCGGCATGACCTCGGCGCTCACGTACCCTGCCCTCTGCGCCGACCTCATCGCCAACTGCGGCCGCACGCTCAAGACGGTCATCCTGCGCTCGACCATCTCGCAGCGATTCGACGACATTGTGAACCTCCTGCTGTACTGCCCGCGGCTGGAGTACCTGCACTTTGCCGGCCCGCGGTACGATACACCAGCAGAGTACGACCACTCTGGGAGCCGATTAGGGCGCTCCCTGGCGCTGCGGGACATTCCCTCAATCCTGTTCACGCGGCGGCTGGCGCTGCGCGTGCTGGTGTGGGAGGTGAAAGCCGTGCAGCCGTCTGACGAGCCGCTGAGCTTTGCGCGTCTGTTCGGGCAGCTGCAGCTGCCCTACCTGCGACACGTCGGGCTGCACCTGAACGAGTGGAGTGGGGTGTACGATGACAACGCGTTCATGCACTCCGAGGTGCTGCCGATGCTACTCCGGGCCGGGCGGGGGGTCACCTCCCTCTCCCTGACGCGCACGACGGCCGGCGCGCGAAACCGACACGTCTTCCCGTTCGTCGAGCTCTGCCCGCGCGTCCAGGTGCTCGCATTCCACCTCCCCCACACGGCTGTGTACGATGTCTCCTCCTACCTGTGCACGCCCGTCCGCTCCCTCCGCCACGTGGTTCTGCACGAGTTCTTCTACAACCCGCCCGAGTACGGCCCGGCCCTCCTAGCGCAGCACGTCGCCACCGTCCTCTCTGTCTTCAAGGCGCTCTGCAGGCTGGGGAGCTACCCGAACCTCGAGAGCGTGCAGCTGGCAGACGTGCACGGGCCGTCCGAGGAGACACGCGTGCTGCGCGCGACACACGGCGATTTCCCACCAGAGTACAGGATCGCAATGGCAAAACTTATGCGCATCGCCCATGTCAGGAGGGTCGCATTACTCGATGCGGACGGCGAGCCTATAGGAAGGGACTTTGCACCCCCCGGGTGGTACTATGCGTGGGGGTTCGAGGGGCTGGGGCTGTCGGGGTCGATCTGAGGTCTTTTACCGGGAATTGTTGCATTTGGAACGGCGTCGTATGTACAGTAATCCAAAGCATTGTTTACCGCTTCAGACAGGACCTTTGCGTTCATCACGACGGCCACATGGTCACGAACAGCACAAGCACAAGATATGTATCGGTTGAAAGCGGGGATTGTTACCTCGGGGGACAGAAGCAGGACCACAGTCGCCGGAGGCGACTTCATTATCTCCGACATTCCATTCATTCCAGTGCTCAAGCGATATCGGTCTCGCCCGCGCCAACCAGACCACACCTTTACTTCATTCACAATTATAGCACAGACAGGCTGAGCTCAACGCTAACCCAGCTGCAACAACAATGTCCGCTCCCCTCTCACGTGGGAGCCACGCAGACAATGCGCATGCCAAGCATGTGACATCCGCCTCCGCCTAGCCCATTACGTCTTTCAACATCGCCGGTGCCCGGCTCAGGGACCAACATCGAGTCGTCGCAGGGCGAACAGGGCGGCTGTTGTACTGCTTGCAGCTGTGTGCTCCACTGTCTGCGCCAGTGTCTACCTCTTCTGCTCATTGTCACTGACTGCGCTGGTTGCGAGGGTCGAGGGTTGCCTTTCCAGAAGGCCGTTCTGCGACGGATCGCCGGGGATCTTCCAACCGCGAAGTTCCGAAACCGGAATTGCCCTCGTGCGAGGGGCACGGCCCTTCCTCCTCCCATCAGCAAGGCAATGCGGGCTCTTCACACATCACACCCCGCATCACTCTCCGCCCTCCCAACATCACCCCGACTCCCAACCCGACTCTAATTAACCCCTCAACAAAAGGATGTTCGCCCGCCTCCGCGGCAGGCGGCAGAGCGATGCCGCGCGGCCCGAGCCCATCGTGTTCGATGATGCGGAGGACGTGGCTGCTATGCGCTCCACTGGGCGCTCACGCGAGGGGAGGAACATCATGGGCCGCTTGCGGGGATCCAGGGAGACGCCCCGCGCGAGCGAGGACACCGTGCGGCCCCAGGTGGCGATCTCGCCGGCGCTCCAGCCATCGCACTTCCTCGAAGACGCAGGCTCCCCGCAGCAAGAGCGGGGCAGCGGCTGGCGCTCGCGCCTCCGCCTCCCCAGCGTCTCCCGCGTCGCCGCCCTCCCCCCAGAGCCGCCGGACGACGTGGTGCCCATGACGCCCATCGCTGGGCAGCCGCCTGGGAAACCCTTCGTGCTGCGCAAGAGCCGCAAGCGCTTTCAGCTCGACGACGACGACGCGTATTTCCCCCGTGGGGCGACGGCTCAGGAGGCGGAGGCGGGACCGAGCGGCGTGCCCCATTCAGAGAAGGGGAGCGTGCTGTCCCAGCCTGCCAGCGCGAGGCCGTCGAACAGGTCGCAGCACTCAGTCCAGCCGTCCGTTAGGCTGGTCTCCGACCCCCCTGGCCCGCCGACAATGGTCCAGTTCCCAGCCGCGGAGGAGGACCACCCGGCTGCGGCGGAGTACCCGCCTATTGGCGAGGTCGAGCCTCGGTTCAGGCGGATCAGCGGGCGGAAGCTGGTCAAGCGAGGCAGGGCGAACACACTGGTGCGCATACACGACCTATATGCTCTCACTATGTAGTCTAACGGCGCTGCAGGAAGGTCCAGAGGTCATTCCCGCCGAGCAGCCCACCGTGCGGCAGGTCATGCCTGCGCGCGAGTTGCCCCCAACGACAGACGCGCCCCGCACACGCCGGCGTCTCTTCTCCGGCGGCCTGGGCGGCTTCCGCCGGCGCTCTGGTACAGGCCCCGAACCGATGCAAGACGCCCCTCCGCCCGTCCCGCCGCACGACGAGCCCACGCAACAGCGGTTCTCCTTCGAGTCCGCGCAGCAGCCTATGATCGCACACGAGATGGTGGCCTCCCCGGTCCAGTCGCGCACTGCGAGCCTGGCGGAGCATCGCGTGTCTGCCTCTCACACGGGCAGCCGCGCCCCCAGTATGACGGAGCACCGCGCATCAGCGTCTCACACCGGCAGCCGTGCGCCGAGCGTAGCAGAGCATCCGGCCGGTTCGCGGACTGCGAGCCGCGCACCAAGCGTGGCAGAGCACGGCATCTCTTCCCCGCGGACGGGGAGCCGCGCTCCGAGCATGATAGACCGGCGGATCTCCGACCCGCGCAGTGCGAACTCTGGCGGGAGCCGGTCCCGCCGGCAATCGGACGTGCCATTCCCCGCCCAGGCCGAGGAGCCCTCGTACCCAGCGGCGATGTACCACGACCAGACCGTCTTCCGCGAGGGCTCCTCCATTGCTCCGACTACGTCGCGCGGCGCGCCGTCCCTCCAAGAGCAGAGGAACCTACAGCGGAACGTGCTGACGAGACGCTCGGCGAGGAGGTCGACACGCCGCGGGACGCGGGACGAGGGCGCGAGTGTGAAGGGCAGCGAGGGCGGGCGGAGTGGGAGCGTGCGAGGCTCGGGCGAACATGCGGGGGGCTTAGGCGGGCTCGCACCGACGATCCATTCGCCTGAGGGCACGGTGGGTGGAGAGCGGAGCGATCCCTTTGACCGGAGTCAGGGTTTGGACGACCCCGAGGCAGATACGACCATCGGCCGGCGCAGGGGCATCTTGAGGTTCATGCCTACGTTCGGAAGGACCAGAGAGGTGAGCTGTCTGTTCCCGTATATCATAAGAGGATCGACACTGATGCGCAGGAGGTGGAGAGCCCAATAGATGAACGTGCGGAGGCGGACTATGGAGTTGCGCCGGGTGAGCAGGAGGGGAGGGCTCGGAGGCCGAGCCTGTTGGGCAGGATGATGAGGCGCAGAAGCGTGAGTGTCCAGCAATAAAACCACCCATGAAATATGCTGAGACCTGTCTAGTCAGAAGGGCCCACCGTGGGAGAACCCTCAGAGGCCGGAGCGCCGAGCGAGGGGGATCGCGGATCTCAACAAGGGACGCGTGGTCGGAGGAGCAGCCTGCTCCGAACGTTCACTCGGAGAGTTGAGGTTAGTCCCTTTGATCGAAGCGGCAATCACGCGTCTAAATTTGGTAATTTTAGGATGGGCCAACCGAAGTCATCGGTGAATCACCCATCTTCTCCGACACGGGCTCGCAGCAAGGGAGCCGTGGCCGAAAGAGCAGCCTGCTGGGCCTATTCCGCCGCCCCGATAGGGAGGAGGTGCGTTCACCCTTTCTTCCTACGTCTTCCAGTCACGAAGGAGGCGTACACGTGTTGATCGCGTGTTTGCTAATTTTAAATGATGTCAGCAGCCTCCCGAGGAAGAGCCCGCATACGATCCTACTGTTCAGGACGAAGGGAGCCGCACTGGCACTCAGCGCTCGCGCTCATCCAGGCGTCGCCGAGGCAGCTTACTTTCTAGATTCCGTCGCGATAGAATGGTACGTTCTAGTGTGCTTGGCTGGCATGGTCAATGTCCTCATTGCTGGTATAGGAGGAACCCGAGGGCGGTGTGGCTCCCGAGCATCAAGAGTTCCATGACGAGGCGCACATTGGGGAGGAGGGTCCGCATGAGTTTGGTGGCGAGGGCGGCGAATTTCATATGGACCCAGAGCATATGCCTGCGGAACCTGCGGTGCGCTTAACATCACAAAGCGAGACTTGCCCATCTGACTTGGATGTCTATAGCCGGAGGAGTATCCCGTAGCCCACTATGCGGCGGCGACGGAGGCGGAGCAGCCGCCATGGCATGAGCAAGCGTTCGCTACAGACGCTCCGCCCGCGCCTGAGCCAGAGGGGGTTCCAATCATCGCCCGCAGTGTTCGCAGCATTCCCTCTGAACTCCCGGTAAGCTGCTCCTTCGACTTGATTGCGCATATACTGACACCAGGCCGCATAGCCTCAGGCCGCGCCTGAACCGCTGTACTACCAAGTGCCGCCGCTCGACCCCAGCGCGCCCGTGGTAGATGCCACAACGTTTGGGATGCAATCGCCCGGCACGAGGGTGAAGAAAGAGGCATTGTTCGATGGCGCTCTCGTCTTGTACATAGACGAAGAAGCAAAGGTCGATGTGAGCACCTTTGGCGCGTATATGCCGAATGGCATGCACGCCTATTTACCCGCGGGGACCATGATGACATATTGCCGCAGGTTGGCAAGTTGATGGCGGATGGCCAAGTGATCTTCGACACGCCCGTGCCGGAGGGGTGGAAGATCGACGCCATCATCACGTTCCCGGCCGGTCTGGCACTGAACCCGGCGTAACAAGGACTCTCAGGGACAGTCGTTCTGGTCGTCTCACACGGGCTGGGCCCCCATGTATAGAGTCTCGACGGTTCACATGCATCCGCTGTTGTCTTACCTAGGTACTTGTTGTACGTTTACGTAGTTGACTCAATGCAATCCATCAGCACCTTCACACGCGCGCTGGGAACCGGTTTCGAGGGCCAAAGGGAAATGCATAAACATTTTGTGCATCAAAGAACAGGGTATGTGCGGCAATGCCTGCCCGATGCTAGCACCGGGCAGTGATCTGTATTGTGCTGTCGTAAAGAAGGGAGAGGAGAGGACGATGGACACGAGGACGAAGACAGACGCGATCCGATCCAGAACCAAACGCTCCTCGGCCGCTGCTCCAAGAATCCCGAAGTCCACCTTCATGCAGAAATTCTAAACCAGGTAAATAGGATGTGGTGCAGGGGGGCGAAGGGGCGGGGAGGTGTTGTAAATCCAGATGTTGGGGCCGGCGCTGCCGGTACATGCAAGAGAGTTAAAATTGCCATAGAGATAAGGAATGCCAAGCGGGGTGACAAAGGGAGCACGAACAGGGTCGTTTGTTCGGGTATACTGAGCTTGTTGTGCGAGCTCGACGCGTGTGACGCGCTCAGCTGTAGACGTATTGCGAGCCGAGCGCGGAGAGGGAGCCGTCCTGGTTCATCAGACCATCTGCGGGGTTGACGCCCTCTGCACAGCACCGTCAGTAACCCCACCAATACCAGAAGGGGAATCCACTTACGCATGTCGCGCATCATACCGAACCACGCGTGGTGCTCGACGTAGTCCTGGGAGTCGAGCCATGCGACGGCCTGGGACATGAACCCGGGTACGTCGTCGCACTGCTGGTCGAGGTTCACGAAGTTCTGGCAGGCGAACTCGGAGATCCAGATGTTACGATTGTAGGTGGTGTACCAAAGCTCGACGTAGGTCTGGAAATCAGAGACGGTGGTACCGTACCAGTGGAGGCACATGAAGTCGATCTGGGAGCATTTCATCAGTATACGACGCGTCAAGCCGGTCAATTGAACTTACCGTGCAGTCAGGGCAAGCCTGCATGAACTCGTTGGTCCAGTCGATGCCGTTAGGGTTGGAAGAAGTGGCGGCAGAACCCAGACGGTAGCCATACTGGTCCTTCAGGTACTGCATGTGCTGCCTCCAGTAGCCAACGGAGGTATACGGGTCCACGTTAGACTGGCCGGGCTCCTGGGGCTCGTTGAAGAACATGGCAACGTTGGTGCCGGCGTTGAGGATGTTCGCGTCCCACTCATCGGCCATGTCGGGGCCCCAGAAGTAGGCAGCGAATTGGAGCTGGCTGCCGGCGCTGACCGGGTACACGGACCAGGTGTGGTACCACGAGCAGTCGCCAGCGCAGCTCATGATCGTGCCGTCGTTGCCGTTGGGCCAGCCCAGACCGCACTTGTCTCCGCCGCCGCCGGAGCTGCCCTGGGGGGTGTACGTCGCGGCAGCACTGGTGGAGGTTGTTGTGGGTGTGCTGTCGTCCGTCGGTTGCGACCACTGGGAAGTCGAAGTAGATGACGACGTGCTGGAGTTGGGGCTGCATCGCTTCTTGTGGGCAGCGCGGTCCATCGCGCCATGCGCCTTGGCGGATGCGAGGAGGGCGAGAGAGAAGAGCGAGACGAGGAGTGAAAGGCGAGCCATTGTTGATGGTGGATTAGGTTGGGTGTTGCAAGCGAACCAGAAATGACCGTGTCAAGATAAACGAGCGATGGGGGGTTAAAGAGAGACAAGATAAGCTGTGCAGAAACGAGCAGGATGCGGCGAGGAGGAGGGGAGGAGAGGAGAGGGGGATGTCACGGACGTCGAGGAGGAAGAGAGGGTGGAAAGAGCGAGGAAGGACGCTGGGCACCTCTTTTCTCGCCTCTGAGCCCGGGTCTGGCGCGTTGCGAAGGTGTTCCAAACGAAGGAATAGATTCCGGACCCGCGTGTCAACCACGGCGCGTGGTCTCGGCATTACGCCCTCGCGCCCCAGCCCCGTGTCCCTATACTGCCCATCCATTCGTCCCTCCAGCGAGCTCGCAATAAGAAAGGACATACCGCACCTCCTCATCGTCATGGCCCAGTCCATCCTCACTTTGTTTATACCAAGCGCAAGTCCCCCCAGTGACGTAAGTTATTCACCCGCCTTTCATTCATCGATGCAATACACCTGCACCCGCGCTCACAGCCCGTACCTGAATCAATCAATGGACCCAGCCAAGCAACCCCTAACGTACATTCACTCAACCCCTCCTTCTGTGGCTTTCACTCAATGCCCACTTACGTCCCTTTGCAACGTTGTGCCCGCCGCCCAGCGCGGACGTAGCCCAGGAAACTGCAGGAGCGTCCCGCGTGTTTCCTTCCTCGCGGAGGATGCCAGCACGGCAGCACACGCACATGAGTCGGCTCCGCAGCAGCCCGTCGTCACAGGCGATCGAACCTTGAACCGCTAGCTATTAGGGGCCGCCTATTCTTGGCAACAATTCTCCTTCCTCGCGCTCTGCTCAATCGAACGCGCTCGACGCGTCTTGTCGTAAACAATTTCTAGTTCGAGAAGCGCTACTATTTCTGCTCTCTAAGTTCCTCGCAACCATCGCTGAAGTCTACACAAGACTTCCCTGCGTGCTTACCACGTGGAAACGTGAGCTCTCCAGGCAGCTTGCTGGGGTGCCCTTGTTTCTGCAGCGGTACCGCCCACGCCCTCAATCCAGGACAGTAGATCTCACACTCGTCCTACCCATCAAATCGAACGCGCTGGACAAGTTACCATTTCTGCTCTCTGGTTCTCGCAATCGTGGCTTAGACCCGTACAACATTTCACAACGTGTTTCCCACGCGTAAGCATGAGCTCTCCAGGCTGCCTTTCTGGGGTACCCTCGTTTCTCCAGCGGTATCGCCCACACCCGACATGCAGGACACGGCCCTACATGCGCATCATGCAATGTTGCACCTAGCCGCCCGGGGCTTCCTTGTCCGATCCTCCGTCGAGGTCTGCATTACGTCCCTCATACGAAACCTCATATCCACAACTCCCGCCTTCGGGTATTGATAGTGTTCTTCGGCAGCAGGTGGCTCCCCGGTTTCCCTCATGTGGGAATCGTGCGGTAACCTGGGGTGGCCGGGGTACAGCACATCCAGGCTGTTCCGATCCGGCGCGTACCACGCGATCATCATTGCCTGTGGTTGTGCAGCGCCGGCAGTCTGGAGTGGGACGGGAAATGCCGAGGGTGCTGAAGCTGATCAGGAGCGATGGCCAGAGGAGCGGGAAGCAGACGTGTAAGTATACGCGTCTAAGAAGCGACGTACCGGGAAGAGAATGACGTGCTGGGAAGAAACTAGTATCTTGTTTTGTGTGTTGCAGAAACGGGTCTTCTGCGTCTTAATTTAGACGAGATTGTAATGTGGACCGACCAGGAACGTCTCTCTGCGTCCCCCCTACAGCTTGCGATTCCGGAGTGTGCGTCGCAACCGTGGCATTGAATCCTCTACAGCAGACGCTCGACCGTGCGATAGTCAACTCGAGCCAGGAGGGATCGTTTCTGCTTCCAAAGTTGCAGCGTCGATTGAGGAAGCGAGCGCTGACCATTTCGGCCTTCCGAGTCCTGCCGATGTGGCGTTACCAACAGTGCTTGTGGCAATAATGGTTGTCTAGAGCAATGCCGCTGAATGTACTAATTCGATACGTGCCTCGACCAGCTTTCTTTTGTTAATTGTTACAAAGTTGCATATTTGACCAGGGTGACATCACAAACCAATGCCGTTGTGCCGCGGGGGCCATTACCGATCGCGAAACTTCCACGCCATCGGGCGGGCCAATCACGCGGACGTGTCGAAACGCGAGCGGCAAAGGTCGCGTGCCTATGCGTCCTGACACAAGACGACTCTGCGATTACCTGTGCAGGGCGCAGTCAGACATGTACGGGGGCGTGCGTGACTCCGTATGAGAATACATTGCCGAAATATGCGAGCAGACAAAGAGCTGAAGCTCGCTCGTGTGATTCGTATGCCCGCATTCTGGCTCCGCGCGGTCTTTCCCCGTGCCTAAAAGTCGCAGGCCCCTCATCGCCACCCTCCCTTTTCTTCATCGTTCACCATCACCGTCTTCAAGAGAGAACGAGCGCAAGCATTCAACGCGTCCTCGACGTTCAAAAACCAAGCTCCCCACCCGGCCTTTCAACGCACCGCCCACTTCCATCCAGCCTCGCACAATGTCTGAGCCAACCGCCCCCGCCCCTCAGCTCGCTTCCACCACCACGGACGCTGTGCCCGCTCCCACCAACTCAGTCAAGCTTCAGGAGAACGGAGAAGTGAAGGTCAACGGCGCCGCTGCGGAGGAGCCTGCGGGCCCCAAGGTGAGCCATTTTCAGCGCATATATGCGCTTTTGACGCGTCGGATGCTCATCACGCCTCGCCACTAGGTCTTTGCGGGCAACCTCTCCTATGGCACCACGGAGGAGAGCCTGCGCGGCTTCTTCAAGGAGTATGAGGCGGACATGTGCGTATATGCGCTTGTTCCCACGCGTCCGAAGGGCTGACGTCGCTCTATCTCCACAGCCTCCATGTCAACCTCGTCCACCGTGGCCCGCGCCCCGCCGGTTATGCCTTCGTGACCTTCCCTGCGCTAGACCGTGCCCAGGCGGCCGTCACCGCGCTCAATGACAAGGAGCTCGATGGCCGCAAGGTCGCTGTCGAGATTGCCAAGCCTGCGGAGGAGAAGGAGCGCAAGCCCAAGAAGAAGAAGGCGAGGGCGACCCCCAAGAGGGTTGGCGAGGTCACCGAGGAGGAGGCGGAGGGCGAAGGTGCTGAGCCCGCTGCTGCCACCGAGGCGAGGATCGACGTGCCCGAGACTGTCGCTTCTGAGGCTAAGGACGCGCCTAAGAGGAAGAAGAGTGCCGTGAGTTTGGATCTTAGGGGACACTCTTTCCCTGCTGACTTTACGATTCCCAGCGCAAGCCGAAGCCTCGTCGTGTCAAGGCCAATGGCGATGCCGCTGCTCCTGGTGAGACCGATGCCCCTGAGGGTGCAAAGCCCGAGGCGACCAAGGCTGAGCCTGGCGCTGAAGGCGACAAGAAAGCCCCTCGTGTCAAGAAACCCCGCGCCGCCCCTCGTCCCCGTCGCCCGGCTGGAGAGGATCCCATCGGCAGCCTTTCGCCCAACATGCTGTTCGTCGCCAACCTGCCGTTCACCGTAACCGACCAGACGCTTTCTGAGCTCTTCACCTCTGCGAGCATCAACGTTGTTTCTGCCCGTGTCGTCAGGCGCCGCTGGCCCCCTCGCAGGAGCAAAGGCTACGGCTTCGTTGATGTCGGCGACGAGGCCCAGCAGAAGAAGGGCATTGAAGCCGTCAATGGGAAGGAGATTGAAGGCAGGGAGGTCGCCGTCAAGGTGGCGGTAAACACTCAGTTGGAGGATGCGGAGAAGGAGGAGAAGGAAGCAGCTGCGCAGGAGGGAAGCAGCCCGGAGGCGACCGTCCTGGCTACCTGAAGGGAATGAGGGTCCCAATACCCCATGCAACGCGCCCCGTCCGCTCATTCATTCGAAGCCAACCCGACTCATGTCTATCGTTTGCGTTCGTCCCGTGCCGTGATCCCCCTTCACACTCGTTCCAAAAGGTGTCGCTACTCTAGTCGTTCCGCTGTGTTGCTAGTCATAGTCATTCTCCATTACACAAACGATGTCATCACGACTCTTTGTCGCGATCATGCCACAAACCCATATGCTGAGATCTCTTGTGGCTGTCTCCTAGACGCATTCAGATGTTGTTCCGTGAACTGGGATAGCCGCGGATCATAATGCCGCATGCGAAGTGACTGGCGTTTCCGCTGCGACAATGTTCTCGCTCTTCAAGCTAGTGTTCCGTCCAACTCGGATCTTGCCAGAGTGGCCGATGCTTCTCTTGATCCGCCCAAGTCGTGCATGATTCCAGAAGCAACCCCAATCCGTCGGGCGCCAGAACAGGCTATGATTAAACCCACCGTACTGTAACAATCAGGGGACGGTCAGCTCCCCTAAACCCGAGTCAGATAAGGAGTTCCCATGGAATCGTGGTGCGCCGTGCTCCCCACATATCTCGGGCTTTAGGCATGCAGCCCGCCGAGGCACGAGTGGCCACCCCAGAAGATTTCTTCTGAATCCCGGGCAGATCCCTCCCACCCCATGAGGCCTAATCACGCAAATGTCCCGGTCAGTCTTTAGGTAGCCAGGGGAGAACGTTGCATTGTCAGGAACATGGGAAGTGGAGCTGCGTAGAAAGTCCTAGCTCGGTCAAAGGACAGGCGTATGAATCTAAATGGAAGGGAAGAAACCACCTGTTTCATTTTGGGGTTGAGATACAAGGACCGAGGATGCGCTATCCTCGAAACGGGAAAGGCGACAGGAAGACTGCGGCAAGAAGGAAACAAGTCCAAAGGTTTGGCGCGAGTATGTCTAGGCATGAACTGCTTCAGATCTACTTGGCGATGAGCTGAAAACAGATGCGAGTCGGCTAAAGGCGTACCCCGCGTTGGATGGAGAAGCGATACAACATGGCAGTGATAACGATCATGTCCATCTGTACACGTGCATTAGCCAAATATGGAAAAACAGCGTAAAACCCTACCAAGGGCGGATGGAGAACGATGCCACCATCTTTGGGGAGAATGTGGAGCTCGCCACATACCTCCTGCCCCATGTATCGAAGGGTGGACTTCACAGTCCTGTAGAAAGCGATCTTGAAACCGGTAGGATCCAGGAGGTGGAGTTCCCCGTTAGCGGCCGCCGTCCACATGTACTGAAGGCCAAATATGTACTAAGCGCAAGCCACGCTGGGGAATCTGTGATGACTCACGATGTATCCGTCGGGACCGGTGAAGAGGCGATCCCTGGTGGTTGAAGTTAGGCGCCTATTTCAGCATACACGGGAACAGCACGAAACCAATCTCCGTAGCCTTCCCGACGCATCATGTCAGCCATGGGCATGGATAGACGACCCATGACGGCGCGGCCCCAGCCGTCATTTCCGCTCCATTCAAGTCGGGCAATACGATCCTCCTTGTTATTGCGAATGCCCTTCAGGATCGTCGTGACAGTCTCTCCACTGTGGTCCTCGGTGATGAAGCGATAGGTCATCGCATAGCTGGAAGGGAACAAGGCCGAGTCACGTGGATCACGCGAGGTCCTGATGTACGGTCGCCGCAGTGAGTTTAGTTCAGCAATGGCAACTGAAGGTCTAAGCACCAGTTGAAGGTTGTGGGTATGCCAGTCATCGTAACACGTGTTGCTGCAGAGACGTAGTGAGCGAAGTTTAAAGCACAGAGGAGGCAGGTGAGGGTTGCTGTACCATGTCTGACCAGGTAGACGCACTTCTTATATACCGCCCCGTAGGGGTATCGCAGGGTGTCACAGTCGAGGAACTCGCCATGCAGGCATCTTCTCGACCTTGCCAATACTTCCCAACGGCTGCCGAATTTGGAACTGCATGCCATACACTGCCACAGCTGTTCAGGCTCCTCTCCACACGCGCCAACTGGCAGGGTACAGCGGACACCGAGGGGTTAGCGGTACTTGGAAGGCGTGGCCACCGAGCCAGAGAGGCCAGACATCTGCAATGCGAACGGAGACGAAACCTGACGCTGCAAATAGAGATATCCCAGACTTACGCCGCTGGGGTCAGCGTCAATCGGATTTGAGGAACAATACGTGAAGAGGCCGAGAATCCGCTCCCAGAATTGGATTAGGGCCAGTAAGCGAGGCGATCCCCGTGATACGGTTGTCCTGCAACGTGGGCGAAGCACGAAGGACTCGGTAGCCGTTGATGAGCATCTCGGCAATTGGCCAATAGCGGCTCCAATCCAGATTACCTCCAAGACCATGCGACATGTAAGGGGCCCCGAGCCGACATGCCGGGTCCAGCGCATAAAGGCCGATCGCTCGCGGGGTTGGTAACGTTCTGAAAGGCCGAATCCCATTGTGATCCCATTGTATGACTGGACCCAACTCGTTCTGCGACGTGCAGGTGCGCGACAGACAGGTGCTAAAGACGTGGCAGAACATGCGCCAAAGCAGGAATGTTGTCTATGTTGATTGTGGTTGAGCCGAAGTCCGATGTTGGGGAGTCGACCGTATCATCGTCCGACTGCAGGGGATGCGGGCTCCCCAGGCCTGACACACGCGCGAACGGACCCCTGAAAGTCCTCCCCACCAATTGCCGCATCCGCATCACACCCCACTTCCAAGTCACTCTACATACGTCTACTTGTGAAAGCAAAGCTTAAAGCCTTAAGCCAGGTGCACCAGGTCTGTTACACGCTTCTTGGGAGAAATAAGCATCGCGCCCCGGTATGAAGACATTTCACGTTCTGCAATCCGCTATGTGCTGGACACTGGAATGCGAGACTTGTCTTGGTCTTCGCTGGCAACGTCACTGTGACTGGCAACCCTTATCTGACGCCAATCCACTTGACCGATCAGACTCTTGTACTCCCATATTCCACCCATATTCCACTCTAGAGAGGAACGGTGACCCCCGTCCACCGCCGGGGCACCCTGGCAACTTGAGCCAAACTAGGTTGCATGGTCAAGTTAAGATGCCACGAGAACGAGCCGCGAGGCGAATGAAGGGAATGACAGGCGCCGAGGAACATACAGTGGTGCAACGGAATGCCGATGTTCCGCGGGCACGTGCAATGTCATCTGTAAAAGTAGCTTACATATCCTTTCGTGTCCGACCCCTTCGTTCTCAGCTAGGCAGAACCATCGGATGTGGCGCGGGCCGTGCTATTCCCCGATGCGTGTCGCCAGCTAACCTTCATTCTGGTTCAGATCGGACGACATGAAGCGTGGCAGCCTCGTGTCCGTCACAGAGAATGCGCATGGTCCAGCCCTTTGGTCGTACATTGGATGCACCGTCATCCTCGGTTCAGTCCCCAAAATTTCCTAACGACAGGGTCAGACCAACACGGGTGGCCCCAGATAGCGGTTCCATCGTAGGCTGCCCCGGCCGAGGCGCAGCATTCGCCGATACGTAATTGTGGGTTCCTACGCTGTACTCGGGAACGATCTTCCATTCTCGCTCCTGAACGAAGGCGTGAGAAGCCTGGCACGCCGGCCGATGTCGAAGACAGCGGATGACCGTAGGTTGGGGCCGATGATGGAACCCTGGGGCCTAGTCGATTTGCCAGCGGGGGATCAACTCGCTGTCGCGAAGCACAAGGGAGGCGCTTCATGAGCAGGAACGGGCACCGAAACTCGCAGAAACGAAGGTATATTACAAGTCTTCTCCTACACATTCTCTTCCTACACCTCTCTGGCATAGGCCGGATTGTCGCTATCGGTCGATCCCTTTGCATTTCCTCGACATTTCGCCGTCAGGTCGGCCAATCGCCAACAGTAAATTTGACTCGATATCGGAAACGCTGAGCAAAGTGTCGCCTCGCAAGTGGATGCGTTCTGACAACCACGGTAAGTATCGAGTAGGAGGACAGTGCATTGCGTAGACGGACCTGATCTCACTCCTGTCTAGCTATGGTATGACCGCCACAGCGTTATTCTTCGCGGTCGCAATGACAGTTTTTGCGATGGATTCGAGAGGGATGTTGGACATATGTTCGTCCATGGCCTTGATTTTTGCTATTTCGTAGATGTGCTTGAGAGAGATGGTCCCGATTGTCTGGTCATGCTTCCCATTGCCCTTCTCAATGCCGACGATCCTTTTGAGGAAGAACGCGGTCGGCGGCGACTTGATCTGAAAGGAGAACGTTCGATCCGCGTTGACGTTGATTTGGGTTGGTATCGGAACGCCAACTTCAATGTGAGATGTTCGTGCGTTGAATTCCTTGCAGAAATCCATCGACTTTACCCCCCTCGCACCAAGAGCAGGACCGACAGGCGGCGTGGGTGCTGCTTTGCCAGCGGGTACGAGCAGCCGCTGTTCATTCACATTGCCATCAACAGCGTGTCACAGAGCATGAGAAACGATACTCACGACAAAGGAAGCCTTTGCGGCTTTGGTGGCCATTGCTGAAAGAGACTTGAATTGGCTTGCACCGAGGAGGAGAAGGACGGGCGAAACCACAAGCTTAAACCTGGCGAAAGGAAACGGCAGGGTTGCTGACGTAATTTTCCACGTGAGCAATCGGCGGCTGTCGATCGGGGCCGCGGTCATGGGTGTCGTCAGCCTCTCGTTGGTCGTTCTACTCTCTACTGCGGCAACCGGCACGTCTTCAACTATTACCACCACTGCCTTTCGCTACAATGCTTTCCTTATTATCATCTCTGCTCTGCGTCACACTTCTCGGACTGCGGGCCGGCGCCTTTCCCATCGACGACTTCAGCGTCACCAGCCAGAAGTTCCTGTCCAGCGCAGTCCCTGACGGTTTCAGCATCAACCTGGATGAGGAGAGGTTGGTTCAATTCTCAGATGATGAACCCCCCGTCTGGATGACAGAGCGTGAGAAAGTATGCCCAGGTTTATCCTACCTGTATGTCAATGTAGCTGACCGTTTCTGCTAGATCCGAGCCAAAGCTCTGGGTCGCAAGGTCAGTCTTCCGCTATGCAGCATATATATCCTACCCCTCATCGGTACTTGCTCTCGCTGCCGTACAGTTCTTCGACATGTGAGTCCAACGCCACCGCTAGGATGTGATGAGATTCCAATGATCTTTGCAGAACCGACACGCCGTTGTCCAAACTTGCGCCGGCCCCCCTTGCCGCTTCCCGAGGTGAGGGCGCGTGGTCACCGGATCCAGTGCTGCATTTGCTCATACCTTTCCGCAGCTTACCCTAAGCTCAACAAGCAGGATCTCGTCCACCCGGTCCTCGCGAATCTGACCGTTGATGGCATGATCACGAACTTGCAGAAGTTCACCAGTTTCCGCACCCGATGTATGCATATGAAATGTTCACGTTCTGGGTCAGATGCTCACGGATACCCCTGTCTAGATTATCGAAGCGACACCGGCAAGGCAAGCCAGCAGTGGCTGGTGCAGCGCATAGGCGAGGCGAGTGCGGAGCTTTTCGGAGCGGTGTCATGGGTTCTGACCACTGCCATGTTCAGATCACTGAGGAATATGCCTCAACATCCCTCGCAGCCTTGATTACTGTCACAGAATTCACTCATCCGTGGGGGCAGAACTCGATCGTGAGCATATTCTAACATATCAGGAAAGAAAACTTCTAAGCAAAAGGGTCTTTGTGGGGTAGATCCTTCGGATCAAAGGCGCTTCTGAGGAGGCCACAGCGGAAAACGGCACCGTTCTCATCGGCGCTCACCAGGATTCCGCCAATATGATTCCCTTCCTGCCGGCGCCCGGTGCAGACGACGATGGTAAGTCTCTTTTCAACGGACCGCAGCTCCGTTGCATGTCTAATTCTCGATTGCAGGATCAGGAAGTGTAACCATTCTTGAAGCGTATCGCGGTATGTTGTCGTAGCTGTGTGTCCAGCCGTCATTCTTACTCCTATCAGGGCTGTTGGCATCCAACTACACACCGGTTCAGGATGTTGAATTTCACTGGTACTCAGCGGAGGTGAGTGTTGCAGGGCACCGGCCAACCTGGACGCGCTAAATTTGGAAACAGGAGGGTGGTCTGCTCGGTTCTCAGGCAGTGGCGTCAGCCTACGCGCAGCGAAGCGTTAATATCCACTCTATGGTGCAACTCGATATGACCGCGTGGGTGAAGAAGGGGACGCGGGAAGAAATTGGGATAGTCATTGACTATGTCGATGCCGAGTGCGTCGGGGATCGTCGTGATATGCGCCTTTCACTGATATCTTCGACCAATCCAGTCTCACGGCATTCATGCGAACTCTGATCGACGCCTACTGCAGCATCCCTTCGGTTGACACGAAGTGCGGGTACGCATGCTCAGACCACGCCTCGTGGTCAAAGGCAGGATACCGTTCGGCGTTCGCCATCGGTACGTCGGAATTCGCACTCCTCTTTAGTGACGACGGTTGATGATCCCGTGTAGAGAGCACTTTTGATAACTCGGATAAGGTAAGATTCTTCCGCAGTACGGCAAGATTCGGTTGCTGACGGCCCGCTTTTACTTAGAATATCCATAGCACAAACGAGTGAGCGCCCTTCTGCTTGATGGAACGATAAGCTGAGCTGACAATGCTATGCCAGCCGCCTGGACATTTCCCCGGAATTCGACTTTAACCATATGCTTGAGTTCTCCAAGCTCTCCGTTGGGTACATCATTGAAACCGCTGGCTGGGCCAAATAGTCGGGATGCCAGGGGCAATTCATCTTTCATGTATCTACTTATGCGAAAATTGATGACCGATCGACTGATAGCACATAAACGCCTGGGCTTCCCACGATCTAAGCGGGTGCATCGGGCCCTTCCTGCTTCTAGCCTCGAAGCGTTGCCTGCAGACCCATCTAGCAAACGCACAACAAGATGCGGAGTTGCATGTTCCAGTTCTGTCGACTACTCTCTGCCTTCGCGAGCGGAAGCCTGCCATACACGCTACATCAGGCAACTCTCCGCTGAAGGATGGTCAGGATAAGTTGATGGGACGTTTCCATGCGAAGGTTCCGCCGTAGCGAGGTCGGGTGATACAATTGCAGCCGGTCTCACGGCCCGTTACGACAAGCATCCCTCTCCAGTCTAAACCCATACCGGAGTACCAAACAGTGGAGTGCGGGCGGCGCCCTAGGCCCTGCCCCAGTTCTGAGTTACTCCGCCTGAGGTCGGCAGCCGATCCCAAGATAGGTAATCATTTGAAGCATTAACATCACCGTGATCACAAAGCAGCCCATAAAGGCGTCGGACAAAGCAGGGTTGTGCAACTCAAAAGTCCGCGAAGCCCATCTGTATGTTCGAACTGGCCAGTTCGGGGAGCAAGGATGCAGGCCGCGCGAACGTGACCTCTTTGTGAAGGAAGGCGGAAGCTCCGAACACAAGCAATCTAAGTCCGTTGGCTACGCATGTGAAAATTTCTCGAATTGGGACGGGTCTTTTTTGGTTTGCAGCCAGACCGCCGATGCCTTTCTGGGCTGTTTCGAAATGACGGGAGCTCTAAGGGCCCAATGCGTGCAATACCCATTTGGGAACGACTAAGGGGGCCGGAAGCAACAACTCGGCCATTCATGATTGCGACATCCTCAAAAGGGAATCTTCGCCCGTGCAAGCGTGTATTATGACGCCCGCTCAGGGAGCATTGAAGTGTTCCCGAAACATCGGCCAAAGCGGCACGTGTGGCACGGTGGAACGGAATCCTTTGGTTCCTGGGATCCGCTTTTGGACAGAGGGACGGGCTGATGTGAAGCCCAGGTCTATATGTGATGGGCCAGAGCATTGTTCGGAGACAGTGATCGCATTCAATTGCGAGAGACGCTCAAGCCTGGTTCTCGCATTTCTCGCCGGAAGCGCGTGCATATCCTGCCTGGTGTGACCTTCCCAGTGATCCGAAACCAATGACAAGGTCCCCAGACCAAAGCCTTCGCCATCTATCGAAGTGGTGAACAGCCGAGACCAGCAGCCACACGAGATATCACCACGGACGCCTATATAAACAGCTCCGTTTCTCGCACTTGTCTTTTCAGACATCGATTCAACCCAGCACTGCATCATACCCTCACACAGTTTCTGCGATACCCACTTACGTTCCAACACCATGATCGCCAACGTTTCCATCGCGGACTGCCACTACACCCACATGGCACCCCTCTTCAACAAGGCCGTCGCGGACGTGGCAATGCCAGTCGATCTTCACTGCGGTTCCGCCCTTTGCAATTGCACGTCGACGTATGTGGCGAGCTGTCTTGACTGCAGCGATTCTGACATCTTCTTTAGTTGCGGTTGCGAGTTTAACCAGTGCAAGTGCAAGTAGTGCCCCTCGGACCGACCGACGCCATCCTACGCAGAGCGTCGATCCTGTCCTCTGGAAGTGGACGACAGTATGCTCTAGTGTTGTTGATGAAAAGGGAGTGGACTCGCGTTTGTGTGACGTCGGAGATGGGTCGTTCGTTGTATGTACCACGGGTTGTGCAGCCAAGATACAGTGACGGCTCGGTTTCCCGTCGAATGTAAAAGTCCTTCCATGTGCAGAACGTGATAACAAGCCGGAGACCGACCAACGAGAGATTCCGGGGCTAGTATTGAATAACGCAGTAAGGTGCAGGAACATTGTCCTGAACGGAGAGCCGTGGTTCGCGAAGTCAATACGTAACATCACGGTCTAGGATCGCATCGATCACCGCTCTCGCAATTCAGACCAGACAGATAAAGTACCCGCTTCATGCCTATGGTTTAAAACGTGATCTTGAGGTTTCTGATCTTCACGTAGGTACCGATGACGCATAGGCTGATAATCGCGGGGATCAGATGTAGCTGGACAATGCCATATATCCAGATAGTGCTGAGCGGTGCCGCCTGCATATCCGAGGTCGGCGTCACACGCGTGATTTCCGAAGAAGGTACAAACCTGGCGCATGACACTTTTCCAGCTTCCTTTGTTGACGACCCAGAATAGGCGCATGCCACTTGCGCAGCTTAGAAGAGTCAAGAACGCTTGGAACCATCGTCGCCCCTTGTGACGGTTCGCTAGAAGATCTTTCAGCGGTAACATTCTCAACATCAACATTCCCGACATACTGAAAAAGATAAAGACGGCTAAGACTGTGCGGTGACATGCGTCAGCAGACTCAGGGTGTGTCTCGTTTGGTAACACTCACTGGGCACTGCTTCGATCAGCTTGCTCGCTTCGCCGTAGAAGGTGATTTCCTGACGGTATTGTTGATGAACCAATCTTCTCTTCGAACTTAGCGGGTGGTCGAATACGCGCATGGTAGTCGCTCACACATCCATCAATGCATATAGAGATGAGAACGGAATGAGATAGATGAGACACTGAAAGATCTCGTCGCTCTCGGGCTGCGCAACGGGGTCAGGTGTGACATCCGGAGTCTCGTCCAGCGATCTTGTGGGTATCTGTTCGAGAATGCCAGACTGCTGTACCAGTCTCCATTGTTCGTCTTCTGGTATCTCTTCTGTGACCTTTGGGGAGTCCGATGTTCTCGCCGGCTGCCGTTTGCGGCGGGTATTTGAAGGCATGTCAAATCGTGGTCACGGTGTCGATGCGCAGGGTGCAAGCACTGGCACGCGCCCACTTTAGGACCCCTAGCCGGACTTAATCACGCAACGCGACGTTTTGCGCAACGAACTCGGATGGGCATCTTCCTGTGCTGGCCTTCCTCTCGTTTGCCCACCATCTACTCACTTCATTTACGTCTGCTTATCTTGTTGGGACCACACAGTGGGCACTGATCTCTTACACAGGGTCCTCATGTCGTCCGACGAGGACTTCGACGACCGTGACGCGATGCTGGCCGCACTGGAAGCGCATGGCCGAGCGTTTCTTCAGTCCTTTCCAGCGTCAGCAAATCCGCTGCACGGGATCAAGAGAAAGCGAAGCGGACAAATAGACTACCATGCCAGCGAGGTGGAATCTTTGAGTCTGTCCTATTCCGAGGTGGAGGAAGATGAGTGGCTCGGCTTTGCAGGTGATGAGGACGAGAACAATCAGACCATGTTCGGTGCGTCGTCCTAATCTCGTCTTCATGTTCTAGCTAATTGTCTCTTGGTCAGGCCCGGCCGCTTCTAAAATGGATCCACGGATAAGGGGCCGGTCGGATGCCGAAAGAGCGGGGAAAGCACCTCTTGTTATCGACTTTTCTCACGCCGCACGTCCACAACCGAGCTTCGGTACATCGCGGCCGGACAAGACCTTTATGGTGCGCTTCGCCAGGCGGTTATCCATACCCAATAGCTTATGCTCAATTAGTCATCCAAAGTGTCCAAAGTGAGGAGCGATTCCTCGCTCCTTGCCGAGACTAAGGCAGAGCGCGGCGAAGACGAGGAACAGAACCTGTACGATGCAGCGACCGTGTTTTCCCCCAAAGATGGTTGACATAGCCTACAGGTCTGACCTGCGGAACGATACAGAACTGCACCGATTAATACACACGCAACTGCTATCCAGTTCACTGGATCCCATGATGGACTTGAAGCCATCCCAGAAGCGGAAAGCAATGGCGGGCCGAGTCTTGGAAGCCGCGGGAAAGGTGAAGCTAGGGGTAGGGGAGATTGATGTGCGGAAGGATGAGCGCAACAAGGCGGCCAAACGGATACGGGAGGGTATCCTAAAGAAGGAAAAAGAAAGGGCGCGAAAGGACCTCGAGGAGGTATTTGATTGCACCACATGTTGTTATCATGATTGTTAATGCTGTTTATTAGGCCAAACAGTTGGGCAATTATCATCCGACTATTAAACGGCTGTTTGCTGCAACCCCACAATCGTCCGGGCCAAGAAAACGTGCACGTGGGATTGGATCTGGAGTAGGCAGATTTGTTGGTGGAACCTTGAAGCTCAGCAAGGATGATATAGCAAGTGTACAAGGGCCGAGCGATAATCGGCGGGCCAAGAATGGTAAACGGCGATGAGCGTTTAGGTACCCCATCTCTTCGCCGTGTTTGTCAATCGTAGGTGCACCGTATGCATTTGTACCGTGTCGTTATGGCTGCTGATGTGATGACCGCCAACGTAAAACATATATGAAATGAATACAATCGGTTGATAGATGAAGTCGCGCAGTGGGAAGGGTCGTTCGCGCTCACGTTCATCCGCATCACAGGGCCGGCATTCTCGCGCCGGAAGTCATGCTTCAGCGGTGGACAGCGCATCTATTCTCCACCTAATCGACAAACTGCCGAATACGCCGTCCCTCACCGGTCCGGACGCTGATAGAGTGTCCGGCGATTCCTCAGACCTCGACTCGGACGACGACATGTCGTCCAAGATTAGCAAGCTGCCTGCCGCGCTCAAGGCTGCGCTGACCTTGCGCAACCCCAACTCGACGCCGTGCCCCAGGATCGATGTCCTTCAAGGTGTATTTTCTCGCACCAGGAGCGTTGCGCGATCAAAGGGCGCTGAGGAGGGATGGTTGGCGGTGTCGGTGAGCGTTTAGCGTGCACGGAGATCTCGCATTGCTGATAGGCGCTTGCAGACGGCTACCATGTTGACCAACAACTGTCCGCCGGCTCTGGCGTGCCTCTATGCGTTCGCAACGGGTCAAGAGGACGCGAACAAAGTGGAAGAGCCTGTGCCCTTGGAGCGGCGCATACGGATAGCTGCGTTGATGCGGGAGACGACAATCAAAGGATGCGTTTTCGTTGGGGTGCCAAAGGTGCGCACACATGTGCTACCATCATGTACTATATCTCATCATTCCAGGTCATCAACTGTCTGGCGGGCTTGACCGGTGGTCTTGATAATGAGGTGAAGGAAGCGCTGGACACGAAGTCGTACCGGTCAGCGCAGCGCTCTCGGTGTACTCGGCGGTCTGACCCATATTCGGCCCTCTAGTGATGCTGAGCAAAACAACCTCCCTCCCATTCTCGAACGTGGTATCAAGCTGTTTAGATCCGTATACGACCCACATACAGAAAAACTGCTTACGAAGCTTGGCACTTACCACCCCGACTTTCCTGGTATGCCCCATCTTATAAAGCTGCTCGCTGGATCTAACTGCTGGCAGGTTTTATCATCCGGAGCGAGTACGGCCCTCTACTGCAGGCTCCACCAGACATGCCGAAGGAGTATCAGATCAGCCGAGCACTTACTTCGGCCATGGGCGTGGCGTGTCTTCGGGCTGCCAGTGGGGTTGGCCCACAGCTAACGAGCCACGTGTACGGCCTGCTCAAGGCACAAGGCTGGGAAGAGGAGACGGAGGAGGACAAATGGCTGGCGACTGAGGAGGGCGCTCAGTGGATTATCGAGCTGACGGACGAGTTGTCAGACGTAATTGCGCAAGGGGAAGAAGACAAGGCAAAGGGCCGGCTATAAACACGTTAAGAAGGTCCAGAAACCGCATTTTCCCTATCAATGGAGGATATTCATACGTCAATGTGCTGGTTACTACTGTAGCGCGTGCGAGCACGTCATGATTAGGAAACCATGACTTTGCCCATGTGGTAACCTCAGGGCGTGAGGATGCCTTGTGCCTGGAAACTGCGGTCACGGTCCTTCCCGACATATGAAACACACTTCCGACGGCGAGGGTCCGATTGGTGTGGAGCTTACGGATCGGACGAACCGCGGGCGAGTGAAGCACATACATCTTGTTGCGCAGGAAAACGGCAATGAGTTGTTTTCATTATTCCAAGGAGATTGGAAGTACTACAGTAGTACACCTTGTTTCGGCGCTGCGTGGTCCGTGTGCTCACATGGCGGCCCGGCACGAAAGAAGGGTCTCATGACGCAGAGTGATTTGCTTCCGGGCCAGCGGCACTTCGGTGACGAGCTGCCTCGGGGTCCTGCGACTCGAATCTGCCCCTCCCAGCTACGTCACTTTGGGACGACCATCACCCTTAGACGGTCAGTCGTTCTTCTCCCACTTTTATTGTTGATGTCATTTCACTAACAATGGATGGACAGCATCCGAAAAGTCAGTAAAGCCGCGCAAGGCACGAGTAACTGCAACAGTAACTGCAAAGAGGCATTCAAAGTGCGTTGTTTATGCTGACAAATTCGGGTGGAGTGGCTCATCGACCCATTTCAGCATCCTCATCATCCCGTTGTCCACCATGGCCCTCGCACTCGCGCCTCGACCCATGACGCCTACCTCGAACCTCAGAACCGGCGCAGACGTCAAGGCCGAGACGGCCTCTGACAACACTATTACCCCCCCGAAGGTGGATGGCGCAGCGGCACCCGCCCCGGCACCCGTCCGACCTCCCAGCAAGCCGTCTCAGTCTCTCCGGCTCGAACCCAACCCGTTCGAACAATCCTTTTCGCGGTCATCCACCTCTCTGCCGAAGCTCGTCGATAGCAAGACCACTGCAGAGCAGTCCCCTAACCTACCAGCGCTCAAGTCGCCCCGTCTTTCGAGCTCGCCGACCGACGGTTCCAAGTCGCTGACGACGCCGAAGCCCATCTTACCGCCGGTTGCAGCCATCTCTTCTCCTTCTACCGGCTTCGAATGGCAGACCGGTGATCTCTCGTCGCTCCGATCCGGCCCTCTTTCACCAGCGATGCTCGCCGGTCCTCGCGAACGTCCTACGCCCTCTGGACTGACACCGTTCGTCACCGGCGAAGCCTCCTTCCGCTCTGGCCTCACTCCCGACGTCGGTCGTACCGGCCTTACGCCTCTTGTTGGCGGACCGGTCTCCTTCCCTCCCCCATCGCCGAATACCGCCGCTTTTCTCGCGATGGTCACCAACGGCGCGAACGGTGCCCAAGGTCTCCAAGGACCGGAAGCCACAATCACACCCAACACGCTCAACGCCCTGACCGGCGTGCTGAACGGATTGTCAACGACATCGGGTCCCGGTGCCGACAATATGCAGCCAAACTCGAACGGCAACCAGATGTACCAAAACGATCCGAACTACGGCAAGTACTACCAGACGACCGGTGCCGATCCGCGTGGCCCCGGTCAACAAGTACCGGCGCCGGCACCCGGACAGCCGCAGGTCAACGGCCAGAACGGCTACGCTCCGGCGGCCGCATCGGCAACGGCACATGCCGCAACGGGCCTCTTCCTGCTGTCCCAGGCGCACCACGAGTTGACTCGTCGGGAGGAAATGGAGAGGCTTGCCAAGGAGCAAGCCGCGCAGTCTCAGGACGGCAGCGACAACGGCAACCGTGCTCGCCGCATGAGCACCGTCAGTGCCAGCACCGATACGCAGTCCCCTGTGAATAGCAAGCGCAAGTCGATCGAGAACGCGCAGCCGCAGCAAAACCAGACGAATGGAAATGGCCGTAACCAGAACGCTTCCCGGCCTTCGAAACGCGCAAAGACGTCCAAAAACGCGAAGCGTCAGATCTCGATCGATGACGACGAGCTCGGCATGGACATGGATATGGACGGCATGGACGAAGAGGACCACCTCGATGACGAGTTTGACAAAGTCGCCAGTGGCCAGTCCCAGCCTACCGAGATCGTCAAGCGCGTAGAGACTGATGAGGAGAAGAGGAGGAACTTCCTGGAGCGCAACCGTCAAGGTACGCGCATTGTACGCGTCTTGTACGCGCATATGCTAACGACTTTGCAGCCGCTCTGAAATGTCGCCAGCGCAAGAAGGCCTGGCTGCAGCAGCTACAGCAAAAGGTCGAGTACCTTACCGCCGAGAATGAGCGGCTCCAGGCAAGCCTTGGTGGTGCGCGTGAAGAGGTGCGTGTATGCGCATAGCCTTTGTGACCTCGGTTCTAATACGCGCCACTTAGGTCCAACGGCTCACTGCTGCACTCGTTTCACATCGCGATTGCCCCCTGCATCCCCCTGGCGGTGTCCCCAATCATGGCGCTGTTCCGCATCATCTTGCCCAACATCCCGGTCATCCTGGTGCGGTGATGGGCCAGAGTATGGGACATCACCATCCATCCCAGTACGGACCGCCCGTCCAGCAGGGCCAGGTCCAGGGCATGACGCCGCCGCAAGGACCTCACCAAGCGATCAGTGTCGCTGTCCCGGTCGGTGCGCAGGGCCGCGGCGGCGGCTTTGGCTACTAAATCCCATTTTGAATCTTCGTTCCTGGTTGAAGAAGTGCCTATGGGTAGGAAAACACGCGTTTAATCGGACACTGGCCGTCGTAATCGAGTCGTTGGGTGGGCCTACGCTGTCGCCAACGGTCGGACGGCCTCCACTCTTCGTCGTACCACTATTTCTCCGTTTCGCTTCTTCCCCTCTACCCTCCACTCCCTGGTATATTTGTACTTTTCCGTCTCTCGCTCCAATCTTCTCTGCCTTCCTACTTTGTGACCATATGCCCCATCCCTTCCTCTGCTACGTCTTCCCCCACTGTTGTCTCGCCGGGCTCGGTGCCCCTGTATCGCTGTAGATCGTGAGTGGATTGTACGCCAACCCTTTAAATTACATATACGGAGGTGTAAATAACAGCAGCGAATACGGGTTCCGGTTGCGGCAAGCTTATGCGCCTATACGCAACAGGAAGAATATGCGCATATCTTGCCCATCCTCCTGTGCCCTTTCACCAACGCGCAGGTAGCCATCAAGATCTGGCTTGGAGCATTCCTTGGGTCCTATGCGACCTGAGGCACATGCCACATGTTGGCAACATAATATTTAAAGCGTATACATTCCAGTGGGCTCTCCGTTAAACGATACGGATACTCTCCTTTCATATCCCACTCTTCTGACTAGATATCCGGAATGTTCTTTGGCTTGGCGACCTTGTTCGCGATAGCCATCTTGGCTGGTGTGTAAGGAGGATACCGCAACCACAGGCTCTCTTCCGCCTCCATCGGAACGTCGATAGACGGCCGGAAATGGGTGAACTGATCGAAACCGAATCTACCGACGGATTGGCCGTCTAGGCATAGTCAGACTCTGAAATCGCCCTGGCATGACAAGACTCACAACCCGATTCTCCAAATCCGCCTAATGGAACCTCGACGCTGAGTTGCTCCCAAGTATCGTTGAAGACCAGGGACCCAGATCTTGTGCGGGCGATGACTACGTGAATCAGTCAGCTCAGATCCAATACATAGGCACGATGATCTCACACTTCTGCTTCACCTCAGGGGACTGGGTGAAGACGTACAGGGCGAGAGGATGGTCGCGAGAATTGATAAATTTGATGGCATCATCCACATCCTTCACAGAGATCAGGGGGAAGACAGGCGCAAACAGTTCCCTGTTGACTGGTAAGCCCGCGCTCGGACGCAGCTCTTCCACACGTACTCGCCCATGAGGCTGTCATTGCCATCGGTCTTGATCACAAGAGGTGCCACGGAATATGTCGCCGGGTCGCTCTTCTTCTCTCCGAATACCACTTCCCCGTGGCTCCGATCGATCAAGCTCTGCACCCTTTGAAAGTGCCTCTCATTCACTATTCGCCCAAAGTCCTTGTGTTTGAATGCCACTCCGTTCGTGTCGGGGAAGAACTCCTTCATTGCTTGTCCCATCGCTTCAAGCAGCGCAGGCTGAATCGATTCGGGGCAGAGAATGTAGTCTGGGGACACGCAAGTCTGCCCGGCATTGTTGAGCTTTCCCCACAGAATCCGGCGGGCAACGAGAAGGGGATCGAAGTTTTCAGGATCGACAACCACGGGCGACTTTCCACCGAGCTGGGAGACGGTCTCAGCCGTGCATTGGTCGGGCGACCGTCATTCTCACCTCAAGTGTAACCGGGGTCAAGGACTTTGCAGCAGCTGCGGCAACGATTCTGCCCACAGCACCATTTCCTTACGTACACGCATGTCAGCCGAGGGATCTGAGGCATCAAAACGGAGCCCACCGGTATAGAAGATGTGCGCGAACTTCAGCTCCAACAACCGTGTCGTCTCTTTGACACCGCCATTGATGAATCTCACGACCTTCGAATCAAGATATTTCGGCCCGAGTTCGGCCATGAGAGCAGACACGGTAGGAGCCAGTTCGGAGGGCTTGACGACGACACAATTTCCTGCAGCCAGAGCAGAAATGACATTTCCAAGCGTCAATGCGATCGGATAGTTCCAAGGCCTACATCATGATTCAGCAACCATTGACAGTACGTTCCAAAAGCCTACGTTATGAGAAGAATGACACCCTTTGGTACCTTGTACAGCACAGGCTTGTAGCTGTGATACCGATCGCTGACTGTTGGTACCAGTGGTTTCGCCCATTCGTCGAGATCGTTGATTGCGGAGATCGCAGCATGAACAATGCTGATCTCATGAAGCAAGGCCTGAAAATCGGGTTTATGCACATCGGCCGTAATCGCTGAACACGAAACTGAGCAGATCTGGAAACCGTATCACGGAGGTCACGTCTCACCCTCTTTCCACCGGTCTGCATTCTCACTGAGCATACGTGCCATGCCCGCCAATTCGTGCTTGCGTTTCTCCAGAGGATACATGATGCCCGTATCGAAGGATTCGGTAAGTTCGGCATGAATCTAGGCGCATTGGTCCTAGTCAGTGCTTGGAAGAAGACTATGCATCGCTGGGATTCGCCTTGTCAACATCCTTCATCGACGTGTGCTCGAACTGCACTCCCGAGTGACCATTAACCGCATTGGTATATCCATTGGAAGCCATTTCTCAAGAGGCTCAAAGGGTAAGACCACGAACGAATGGCAGGACGCAGAGCCTGGGGATGACCCTCAGAGGTCTCGAACAACGTATTAATAGCCAGCACAAGTCTCATCATCAGCCAGCAAGCCATCTCCGACGTGAAACCCGCCAGATCAGAACTTGCGCCTCTTGCGATACAACGTACAAGAAAGACCAGATCCGGTTATCAGACTTCCGCCGGGGCACGGGCAGCACACCAGAAGACCGAAGTATTATCCGGCTCGTTCATCCGTATGCGCTGGCTTGATTCTGATTCCCCGCCTACTTCATGAGAACTCCTCTTCCCACATCATTTCTTCACAGGCATTACCTTGGACTACAACAGACGTCAAGAGATGTCCTTATCGCAGGTAACAGAAAACAGGGATCAGTCAGGTTGATGCGTTGAGGAGGTCCCCAGCTGCTGCATAGCATGGGTTGGGATTGCAAACGTGACAGCAGGAATCAGAAGGACTCAGAGTCTTTCGGGAAAGAAATATCGGACCCTGATGCGCTGCATGCGCCCGCGACTGCGGGGCCCTCTCCCCCACGTCGACCTTCCTGCCAACGAGGGCATATCTATGACCGGTCACCAGCCCACGCTTTATGGTATCAAGATCCCATTCAAACGCGCCCTAAACCCATGATAGATGATACGTGCTATCTCCGGTTCCCGACGCCGTCGTTCCTCACCTGTGTCCCTTGTTATTCGTAGAGTAACATACACCTCGCCTGACAAGGACACAAATATAATGAACTTAATCGTGACCTTCAGGAACTGCCGGCCTAGCAATGATCTTGGCCAAATCAATCTTCTCCTTCGTATAAGGCGGGTAGCGAAGGGACACCGCCTCTTCATGCTCATACGGCACGTCGACGCTTCCACGATAATGAGTGAACTGGTCGTACCCGGCCTTGCCGACCGTGTAGCCCATGCCGGACTCGCCGATGCCGCCGAACTGCAGGCCGACGGCGAGCTGCTCCATCGTGTCGTTGAACACCAGTCCGCCGGAGCGCGTACGGGAAATGACTGCCGCAAGGGATGGGTCAGCTAGGACAGGCAGAAGGAAGAGGAACAAACACACATTTCTGCTTCGTCTCCTCGCTCTTCGTGAAGACGTACAAGCTCAGCGGGTGGTCGCGGTCCTCGATGAAGTTGATCGCCTCGTCGACGTCCTTGACGGTGATCAGCGGGAAGACAGGGCCGAAGATCTCCCTGGGTTAGAACAAGGAATGAGTCTTCCGTTCAGAAACCTGACAAGAATCCACTTACTCCTTCATCAGGTCGTCCTCTCCATCGGTCTTGATGACGATCGGCTCCATGGCATAGCGTTCGGGATCGGTCTGCTTCTCACCAAAGACAACCTTACCCGTGCTCTTCTCCACCAGGTTCTGCACGCGTTGGAAATGGCGCGCGTTGACGATACGCCCATAATGAGGGCTATGCAAGGCCTTCCCGTCCGTCTCGTGGAAGAAGTCACCCATGGCTGCGGTCATCGCCTCCATCAGTGGCTTCTGTGCGGCCTCCGGACAGAGGATGTAGTCGGGCGCGACGCATGTCTGGCCGGCGTTGGCGAGCTTGCCGTTCAGAATGCGCTTGGCAACCAGCTTGAAGTCGAGCCCCTCTGGCTCAATCACTACGGGCGACTTGCCGCCCAGTTCGAGCGTGATAGGCGTCAGGTGCCGTGCGGCCGCTTGGGCGATGATCCGACCAACGGCGCCGTTCCCTGCGACTCTGTGAGCATACTGCATGCGTACGTATTCGGGTAAGAAGGCGCACCGGTATAGAAAATATGGTCGAACTTGAGCTCCAGCAGCCGCGTAGTTTCCTTTACGCCTCCGTTGACGAGACGAACAACGCCGGGGTCAAAGTACTTGGGAACGAGCTCGGCCATGAGCGCGCTGACATGCGGGGCGAGCTCGGAGGGCTTGATTACCGCGCAGTTGCCAGCTGCGAGGGCAGAGACGAGCGGCTGCATCGTCAGCGTGAGCGGGTAGTTCCACGGCCTACAACCAATCGCGTCAGCCCATCTCTTGGATGTACGCGCGGAGGAAAGAACGCACGAGATGATGAGCACGACGCCCTTGGGGATCTTGTACACCGTCGGGTTCCATTCTGCGTGCCGCTCGTGCACGTCCGGCTTGAGGGGAGCGGTCCACTCATCTAGGTCGGCGATTGCGCGTACGGCTTGGTGCGCGATGCCGATCTCGAAAAGGTTCGCCTGGAATTCGGGCTTGCCAAGGTCGGCATAGATCGCTGTGCGTGGGTTTAGTGGCTGATGGGGTGGTCATGGGGGAATCGAAGAGGGTTATTGGAGAGAGAAAGGACAGAGGTCGTAAGGAAAGAGTCGCATGGGTCACAAGGACGGAATGACATAAGCCATAAAATGCTTGAAGGGCAAGAAGAAGAAGCAACAGGGAGAATGGGAAGAAGGAGAAAGGGTGGGAAGAAACGGCAGGAAGGGGAAGGAGCAGGATGCAGTGTCAGAAGGCCGCAGGGACAAACGCAACGTACCCTTCGCCCATAGGTCGCCCTGTTCCGTCATCATCCTGGCCATAGCGGCCAGCTGCTGCTTGCGCTTCGCCAGCGGCCACATGATTCCGGTGCGGAAGGACGCGATGAGGTCTTTGTGGATCTACAACGCCTGCTTCAGGGAAGTGTACTCCGGCGGAATACGCGCGGCGTACCTTCGGAATCTCCTCCAGCGGGGTGCTGTGCCACTCCGGGAGGGCAGCGTGCCCGTTTGTGCCGTTGAGCTTGCCGTTACTAGCCATCGCGATTCGTCCAAGCAGTCCAGTACCAGTTTGGGGGGGAGGAGAGTAATCCGAGGTCAGTCAGTCGATTCAGGGTGCGACTTCCGAGCGCCTTTATACGCGACCGGTTCCCTGTGCCAGCATGCCCAGACAGAGTGGGATTCGAGTGCCCTCCAAGGGCTCTGTCATCCCACGGAGTTCCCAGTGACCATGGCGCAGCGAAAGATGAGCCGTTCCGAGGGGAGGGCAGGCAATAGTCCAGGCTGAACGTTCAGGCGGCGGCCACATCGGTGAGATCGGTATGGGCAAGGGCATGCACCCTGGCTCAACCCACAACCCTGTACGCGCACCGTGAGATCCCGGTTGCGTGGACTGAGATCCAAGTGCCACTGTACACATTTGTAGTGCGGGGCCAAGCGTCCCTGGTGAGGCCGATCACGCGGAGTCTCATCATTCATCCCCACACCGTGATAACGGAAGCTCCTCCAGTACGCTCGAGCCATCCCTGCGGCGAGGAGGCCGGCCCTGAGCACCCGGAGGAACGGGCACCGCCACTCGGAGTCGGAGCCGCACGGGAGCTGTCGTGAGCTGGAAAAAGGTCCCGCTCAGTGCAACGCTTGACATCACCTTTAGACGTGCGAACATCGTGAGTGCACCTATTTGCGAAATTAGTTCAGCGTGCTCATCCGTATTCGAAGATGGCATCCAAGGCGGCTGCCACTGCGGCCCTTGTGCGTCCTTTTGCCCAGGAAAAGAGCTTAGGGAATGGTTCTGATCGTTGTTTCGTAGGACTGGACACGCATCTACGGCTCCCTAAACCTCGGCAAGGGTACGTCCTCTCCTCCATCACGTCCAATCTGCGTATTCTAACAGCCTTTCAGAGACTGTCGCCGCCCTTCAAGAATTCCGCAAACGCTCGTACGAAGCCTCCAGGGCGCATGCCCAGCTCTCCGCCCAGCCCACAACAGTCGACTTTGCGCACTACCGCGCAATCGTGCGGAACAAGGCCGTGGTGGACGAGTGCGAAAAGGTGCTGCGCGAGTTCAAGCCGAAGGAGGTTGACCTCGCTGCGTGGACAAAGAGCATTGATAGCTTTGAGGGCAAGGCGGTGGAGAGCGCGCAGGCAACCGAGGCCAACGTAGTGCAGGAGGTCAAGAAGCTCGAGCAGACGCTCGCGAATATAAAGGAGGCCAGGCCGTTTGAAGATCTCACAGTGCGTTTCCTTTCTTGTCGTTCCAGCTGGACGGCGAACTGATTTCTTTGGCAGGTCGACGATGTCCTCGCCGCCCGGCCCGAGGTCGAAAAGTCCCTCAACGTCATGTTCTCCAAGGGCAAGTTCTCAGTGCCCGGCTACAAGGAGAAGTTCGGCGACCTCTCACTGATGTAAACGCACGTCCAAACCCTTGCGACTCTTTTACCATCCGCAAAACTCAACCATAATGTACCCCGTCTGTTCCGTATTCTAAATGCAAAACAGAATAGATTGCACTGGGTATGTACAGCGATACAGATGGCGTGACAGCGCCGGCGCACGGGATGCACGCCGGACGCACATCGTAAGGAGGCGGAGTGATGATATACAGATGGAGAGCGACATATACACACGTCATGGTTACCAGAAGAAATACACAAGAAGGCGGTGGAACTGCCGATGGTGGTTTAAACCGCGTCGGCGGCGCTTTTCAGCAGCTGTTGCTTGTGCTCCGCGTACAGTTTGGTGGTGCTGTCGCACGGGCTTAGTCCATGTTCAGTGCGCATATACGTGCTACGTACCTCAGAACACCAGCGATGAGGCCGGTTGTGGCCAAAACGGGCTGCCTATATTGCTTGAAGTTGAAGACCTCGTATGCTAGAAACGCATAAGCACGCGAGGAGAAAATCGCACCGACCACGACTCACAGACATAGATCAGATCCATGACCAGCTTCATCCTGCCCCGATCGATCCACGCAAGCTGTTTCTTGAGCCTCTCCACCTCCCTCTCGCCTTCCTCCACATCCCCACATCCCTCCTTCTCGAGGTCCCTCCCCTCCAACTCGCCCTCATAGATCTTCTCCTGTACCTCCTTCACCAGCTGGCGAACGATCGCCCGCTCCGCGCCGTTCTCGACGAGTTGCGCGAGCGTGGAAAAGAACCAGCACCAGTTGGCGAGGCGGTTTGCGCGTCGCCCAACACCTTGCGGCATGATACGCAGGAGGGACAGCGCGTATACGTCGTCCGAGAATGACTGGAGGAGGGAGAGAAGCACCGGCGGCGGCGCGCGGAGCACCTTCTGCAATATTGACGGGGCCATTGGCTTAGAGGGCGGCGCGGACGCGAAGGGCGTGGTGGATATCGTTGTCGAGAAGGGCAGCTGGGGCGGGTTTAGCACCTGATTGAGCGGCGCAAGCCAGGAGAACATGATGGTTATCTTTCTGCAATGATGTTAGGCAACACATTGCATATTAGGCCAAAGGGACGCACCGGAAGAGGGAAAGCGAGGAGACGGTGTGCTGCAAGTTCCCCCGCAGGTCGTCTGAGCGGCCTTTGGACAGCATAGCACCCATGGAACGCGAATGCGTCAGGAGGTACACCTTGAGCGTATACTGTATGACTTTGAACGCCTTATCCCTTTGTCCTTTCTCAGCACATTCCGGTGGCGGAATGGTATGAGGACGACGTACCTGCCCTTCGCCGTCGCCAGGAGGGCGTTCAAGACCTCCCCGGTGCCCGCTCTGCGTTGTACCTCTCTCTCGAGCTCCTCCTCGAACTCTCGCGAGAGCCTCGCTTCCCTCTCCTTTGCCTTCTCCTTCTCCTTCCCCACAGTGATGAACTTTGAATTCGGCACCGGCGCGCTCGCGCTGTGCTGCAGGCTGCTCCGCTTTGACGGCGGTGATCCTGAGGCGGCCGACGTGCGGGAGCGCGGTGGAAGGGAAGCAAGCGCCAGATTGGGGTTGATTATCTGGAAGCTGGCGCCCATCGCTGTGGTCGTCGAGGTCGTGGACAGGGCGCTGTCGTACATTGACGGAGCGCCATCGTTCGAGCTGAACGACGGCGGGTGGGAGGAGAACACCGACATGTTTGGGTCGGCAGGATGTCAGAAAGGGTTTGAGGCTGCGGGAGGACGGAGAGGGGAGCCAGCGAGGAGGGCGAGCGTGAGAGGAGCCGGGGGTGTGCGTGTGTGAGTCGAGCGAGGAACCGGGTATAGGCGCGAACGACGTGGGGGGCGATGGGCCTGATGGCCCTTGCGCGGTGCACACGATACCCGGAGGCAGACACGCGCGTGTGATTCGGGCGGTCAACCGCTAGGGGTCGCGTTTGCATACATTTCTTGGGCTGCTGGGCACAACACTTCCTCCACGCTACAATCTTGCTCGTCCGCCTTTTCCCTTCAGACTACGGTTATGACACAACGTGTGACATCCCCTTCGAACGGTCTGCACTCCGCCTACTCCGGATCACCGTCCCTGGCGGCTCGGTCAGCCCAAGCAAGTCCAAGGGTAAAGTTCGACGTGGACCAGATCAAGCCGTACATGAAGAAGCTCCTGGCGAGCACCTTGCAGGGGGCACAATGGGAGGCGAGAGAGAAGCAGAGGATTAGAGGATGGTGCAATGAAATTAGCGAGAGGGTGAAGGATCGGATGCTGGGTGAGTCCGTTCTGCGGATATGCACGCGTGTACATGCTGAAACCCGACGCTAGAGGTGGAGCCAAGAGGATTGTATGTTTGCACGGATACGCCGCTAGGTGGAATTTGACGCTTCATCATAGCAAGTATATTGTGACAACGCAAATATACGAGAATCTTGGGCAGGGCGGGTTGTAAGCGAATGTTGACGTTGCACGTGCTTGTGTCTAACGAGTCCCGGTTGTTTAGGGCAAGTCTGGTATCACATTGGGAAGACTCGGACACAGTTACGCAAGAGATGTTCAGCAGTGTAGGCTATAATCAATATTCCCAGGCCCCAACATTTCTGATACTCTCCCAGGACTCGCTGATATGTGTATGTATCGCCTACGCCGTCCGAACAGCATAGTAGACCCTCGAGGGGTTTCCACATTTCTCCCGGGGTTTCTTCGGACTGGCGCCAACTGTATGACTAGCATTCCTGCAATTCTGCTATACCCGGTTTCATGAAATACGAGAAATGGATGTAGTCGGTATTCGGTATTGTATGTGGAGAATGCGACACTCGAGTGCTTATACAACAGAGAAGGGTATTAGGATGGTGGATATCTAGGGAGGTGGTATAAGCATGCGGGGCGGTATTATCTCCTCGCCTTTAGCGTCCAATCTAAGAACGTGACCTCGTTGTTCCTCAACGCTATGATACCACCCGGTCCGAGCGCCAAATGGCAAATGGTGTTATTCGCGCCAGTTTGGGCAATCTGTAGTTCGTAAGCACGGAATCTGGCGCAGCAGAGGGACAGAACCCACCTTTACATCCTGAAATCTCATGGAATTACGCAGGTCCCAGACGCGAATGGTATACTGCCCAATTCCCTTGGCGAATAGGTTGTCCCATAGTGCGCCCTTTGTCGATGCGACGGGGAGGCGGTCTGTATCCCCAAAAACAAGCTCGCCAAATTTGCAGCCACCGGGCTTCATGCGATGATCCAAAAGCATGAACTGATTCTTGATCGCGACCGACTGCGCACATGCATGTGAGAAAAGTCTCGCGGTGAAGAATGGTACACTCAGAAGAGTGCGACATACCTCGCAAAGAATCACATCATGATACATGGGGTTGGGATGTTCCTGCATCTGACACACTGGGTAGGCGCCCGCAAAGCAGTGCAATGTCTTGTCCACCTCGATATCCAACAGTGCGACCCTATCTGATGTATCCCCAGGGAGCTTTCCAGCTGAGTACAACCAGTTTCGATGTGAGGAGCAGACCATGGCTGCCACCCTCGTCGTGTGGGAGCTCCGGAGGTGAACAATGGATACCACTTGCTTTTCCGCGTTGAATTTCCAAAGCGCGAGGGAGCCGTTGTATCCTCCTGTGTAGAGTAGTTTCTCCTTTGGCTTCGTCGTCAAAGCTACCACGCCCCGCTCATTGTGCGGCTGTTCAATCGGATAATAAGCACTGGGCTTGGTTTCCTATCCATATTGTCCGAATGTCAGTCCATGATAGCGTGTTCCAGGTCTGACGACTCACCGGCGAGCTCCAGGTGAAAACACCCATATTTCCTCCGCTAGCACCTCGGGATTTTGGATTGTAATGGTCGTACGGCACAACGATCGTTTGCTGATCTAGCACTGCAGCATCATACACGGGATTGTGCGGACTGTCCATGTCTATGGAATGATATGATCGATTGAGCCACCCTCTTGATAAGTTTCAGCTTCAGATACAGTACATATGTTGGAGGAGTAGCAACTCACTTCTCCTTTGAGATACGATGAAGATCTCCTACGTGCGATACCACGGCGGCGACGCCGTCCTCCATCCAAAAGAGCCGGCGCCCTTTTTTCGTCTTCTCCTTCATAAAGAGGTTCACCTTCATTTTTCCAGCTTTGAAGATATTGTCTGGTTGCTCCACCTGCCGTGGTCGGAGAATCGTGGTTGGCGGATGGGTGCCAAAAGGTGAAGGCACAGGTTTACTGTCCTCTTGCGGTGCATCCGAGCTCTCGTCCGTGCTGCTCGCTGGTTCCTCGGAAGACGTTTCGGCACTAGATGAGGAGTGTTGTCGAGAATGTTGCGACCCCGCTTCTTCTTCGTCCTCATCCGAGTCCATTGAGAGGTCGATTACCTCAATATGGGCTTGCCTTGTCAGTGTAGTGGCAAGTTGCTGCACAGTTTGATTATAACATTGCATGGTCGGGGCGAGATCAAGACTGAAACGACTAGGACTGAAGCATCCTGGGCTGTAGCTTCGTGACGAGGAACTACATGAGTCATCGTCCTCGTCCGCGTCAAGGTCATCTTTGCTGCGCAACATATCCTGCCGTGAGGAGTCATCGTCCAAAGTTGTGGTGGGGGGAGCGGTCGCCGACCGCTTACAAGACAGCCGACCACCGGTTGGCTGTCTTGATCCAAAATTTTCTCGGTGGTCTGGACGCACGCTACCATTGATATCAAGAGGTTGACTCGGTGTTGGTGCAGAATCGAGGGTTGGTGCTGCCGGAGAGCCTGAGGACTCAGGCGAGAGGTCGCTTCGGACGGCATTGGCTCCCTGTTTGCGATATGGCTTAGAGTCAATTTGTACATCAGTTTCAATCTGAGGCAGGTTTCGTTTCCTGAGGATTCTCAGCAGTAGCTCGACATCCTGGCCGGTGGACTTACCAGTGTATCGATATACCATCTGGGCTGCAGCATTAAAATGTCCACGTCAGCGTGATGTATTCCGAATTGGGTCCGTGAGACGAACCATACAGTTGGTGGCTCGCACACAATCAAACCTGTTTCACTCAGTTTTCTTGCCTCTTCTTCATACCAGACTCTCCTTCGAGCTGCAAGCTCGGCTTTGTCCGCCCCGGCTTGACGCCTGCACCTTGCAGGCATGGGTATGTAGAAGTAACCCTCATGTTTCTCCTCCAATTCTCCTTCTTCATCCGAAACCTCATCCTCTTTCACCCAGAATGAAATGTCTTCCTTGTGCAGCAACCACTCGTCTGGTGTGGGTTTGCATTTCTTGTTTGTGGTGACTGGACCACCGCCATGGCTGCATTGGTCATCCCGCGTTCGCTTTCTGCATTGTTCGTTAGCAAAGAGGGGAGATTATTGTCTTAGCGTGTGTACCGTTGCTGTATGGGAAGTTCTCCTGCTGTTATGCAGGGAACTTCCTCCGCGATCATAACGAGACAACGGTCTATGTCGCTCCTTTCGGGGCTGGCCAAATTGGTCTTCGTCCGAAGACGCGCCAAGCAAGCATCGGCGCGGCGCGTGCGCCAGGCGCCACCCTTCCTCGATGTCACTCACGATTGCATAACTCTGCCTGTGTCTCCCTCGTCATGTCCGACGACGAGGACGATTATCTGTCGGACAAGTTCCTCGCTCAGCTCGAGGCTCCGACCAGCAAGCCGAAGACGTATCGAGACTTGCGGAAGGAGGCGGCGCGGATCGCCGAGCAGAAGAATGAAGCCAACAGGAAGAAGAGCAGGAAGCAGCTGGAGGAAGAGGCGAGGCAGGAAGGGCTGAGCAAGAGCTTGTTTGAGCGTGCGCAAGAGGAGAAAGAGGAACTCGGTGTAGAGAATAAAGCGTTGGGGATGATGAAGCGCATGGGCTTCAAGATCGGTGACTCACTGGGTGCGAAACCAGTGTTGCCGAAGCCCTCGAGTCCGACACCCCCAATATCATTGGACACATCGAATGATGTCGGCGTCGGTGATGCGGGTGACGATGGAAACGATGTTTTAAGTGCTTCTGGCAGTCACGAAGGGATTTCCGTGTTCACACCGTCCGCTTTTGCACATCGAAAAACCCCGCTGCCTCTCAGCGTCTGGTCTGGTAAGTCTGGTGGTTGGCATCTCTAGTATACGTCGCTAAAGGTATCTTAATCATAGGACGCCAAGGCCTCGGTAAAGGGAAGAGAGCGCTCTCACCCACTGCCGAAGCTGATGAGAAGGCGGCAAAAGTTGCGAAACTGGCAGCAGATGAAGCAGCGAGCGCAGAGACGTTCCGCACTAAAGCGAGGCAAGAGTTTGAGGAGCGACGTACAGAGGGGCGACTTATGAGCGCACGAAAGACGTGCATGACGATGGATGATGGTATCGGGAAGAAGGTGCGCAGACCTCCCAGCCGATACTCAGCTGTGGCTGACCATATGATTAGTTCAACAAGTATTGGCTAAACCCCCACGTACCGAACGACTTCCCGCCATCGCTACGGGAATACATCGCAAATAACCCTGATTCACTCATTGGCGCTGCTGACGAGTCGGTTGCCGAACGGCTTCGATGGCAGATGCAGCGCGATGCGTTACGATCATCGCCGGATCCCGAGTCGCTGCCGATTGCAATGGGTCCTGGCCAAGTGCGTTCCATACGCGACATCAACATTGCCAACAAAATTCAGGAGACGGAGGACATAGAGTTATCTGAGGAGCAAGTGCAGGACGCGATAGCATTCTTGCGTTTGGACGTGAGTTGATTCTTCTTTGAAAGGTTTCCATTCCTGACGTGTGTTCTGCAGCCCATGGCCCGTCTGGAGCAACTGCTCGCATACATGCGTGAGACGCATCACTACTGTTTCTGGTGTGGGACGAAATACTCCGACGCCGAGGAGCTCGATGAGGAGTGCCCAGGACCGAGCGAGGACGACCACGACTGACGGATGCTGTGGACCGTCGGGGACGATCTGCGACATGCTCTGTTCAAAACACCAATTCAGCCTGTTGGCCCTCACGGAATCATCGTAGCTCTCCGCATGAATGCATAGCTGTCCTAGGAGGACGACTAGTGGAGATGTCTATCGACACAGCACAATCCAGCGACATTGCGTTGCTCACGTCTGAGCTGGCGAATGTCTTTCTCATGGCATTGCACCGCGCCCATTGCGGCAAACGGTGGATATCGTCCGTGTAACTCTGGCAGCCGTAGTACAGCTGCCTATTCTGGTGCTTCAGTAGATTCATTACGTCGAAGCTAGTTCAGCGGTCGAATGGAAGACACGAATGATGCATGCCGGTCGACCCCAGATTTCCCAAAGAACACCGTCAGTGGCAGTGTCAGAAGTCGATGAGTGACACGTCCAGGGCTCTCTGTTGGTCGCGTGAAGCGTGCCTCTCAGCGAGCCATAAACCGAGCTGCCCATGCTCTGGCACAGATGGCGGCAAGCTGCCCTCGTGCTTATTCTATACCACCTGGGAAGATCTCCGGTAGAGGCGGCAAGATGGACAGATAGCAGGAAGGTTGGATATCGGTACGCAGGCTCAACCAGCATCTCAGGGGCGAGCCGGCTTACCAAGTGTGGTATGTAGGGACCAGGTGCGAGACCTGTGGTATCATGGTTTTAATGCCTATATGAACCATGGTGAGTCTTCTTCCACGTTTATGGTGCTCAGCGTCTAAATGCCGATTAGCGTTTCCATTTGACGAGGTATGTGGCTCAGCTATCCAATGGGACGACAATGCCGACATCCCTAGCTCCGACCGTTGACATGTCAGGGCCGCGGACCGGACTGGCAAGACCCGACAAACATTGCCGTCAACGACGTGAACGGCAACTTCAGCGTGACGCTGATTGACTCTCTTTCTGCCCTGGTCGTACTAGGCGACCGAGCCCGATTCTCCGAGAGCGTTCACAATGTCGTGGAGTTCGTACCGACCTTCGACATAGACACGCGACCTCAAGTATTCGAGACCACCATCCGAGTACTGGGCGGCCTACTATCGGCGCACATATTTGCCATCAGTGAGGAACATGGGATGCGAGTAGAATGGTACAAGGGAGAGCTGCTGGACTTGGCGGAAGACCTGGGGCAAAGGCTATTGAGGGCATTCAACACCCCGACTGGAATGCCCTATGCCCGAGTGCGTATTCATACTTCAGCTCCGACCCAGGCGTCTGATGCCTTTCGAAGGTGAATCTTCGTCACGGATTGAGACGTGATGAGACGTCCGAGTCGTGTAGCGCTGGTGTCGCCTCGCTGGTTTTGGAGTTTGCGACATTGAGCCGGCTGACCGGCAAGCCAGTATACGAAGCAGCTGCACGAAAGGCTTTCTATGCCGTGTGGAACAGACGCTCCGACCTGAACCTCGTGGGAAATTCCATAAATGTCGTCACTGGGGTAAGCGACTATTCATGGTGTATCGTAATGCGCTGACCACGAAACAGGCCTGGGTAGTACCACTGATGAGCGGCATCGGTGCTGGCATCGATTCCTTCTATGAATATGCGCTGAAGTCGTACATTCTTTTGGGAGAGCCGGACTTTCTGGACGTTTGGCATGAGAGCTATGCCGCAGTGATGAAACATCTTAGGGGTCGAGAGGGGTTTTGGGTGAGCGGTTCATCTTGTTTTGCACTCTATTTCTTACTTTGTTCATCAGTTTCGCAATACCTGGATGGATTCTGGTCTCCTTGCATCTGTACATGTCGACGCACTATCCGCATTCTGGCCTGGTCTGCAAGTCTTGGGCGGTGACGTGCAGAACGCAATCAAATCGCATTTAGTTTGTAAGCGCGCATGAGTCTGCTTTGGCTCAAGCGACTAACGAACTCGGCAGATTGGAATCTGTGGAGACGATACTCCGCCATGCCGGAGCGATTTAATATAATTAACAAAGAAGTTGAGATCAAGGGCTATCCCCTGCGGCCAGGTGCGCCTCCTTGCATGTCTCCCAAAATTCGGTCGGGCTGACCTATGTCGCAGAGTTCGTGGAATCCAACTACTTCCTGTACCGAGCTACCAAAGACTCTTTCTATCTCGACGTCGGTGCACGAATATTGGGCGACTTGCAACGACGAACCTACGTTAGATGTGGGATCGCTTGTCTGCACAATGTCGAAACCGGTCAGTTGGCTGACCGCATGGAATCATTTGTATTATCAGAAACCCTAAAGGTGCGTCTACCTTTGTGAGATCGACCTGTGCTAATCGTACCACAGTACCTATACCTGCTATTTGACGAGGATCACCCCTTCCACATCAAGGACATACCCATTATTTTCACCACCGAGGGCCACCCTCTAATTCTTCCGGAGGAGACAGTTGGGCCACCGGCGGCACGACGCAGTCTGAGACAAGCAGAGAAGCTGTCGTGTCCTGCATACTACCCTCCTCTGCTGGGTATTGCAGAAGACGACCACTGGAGTCCAGGTATTGTGGGTGGTGTGAAGGACAGAGTAGACGTCGAAACCGCGCGACATCTGGTTGGAGGACCGGACAGCGGACAGGAGTGGTGGACTGCGGACGGATGGTGCGAACTGCCACAAGTCGAGGAATACGCGTTCGACTTTATCCTTTCCACTGATGGGAAGCCGAAGCCGGAAGACCTCTCCCCCGGGCCCAAGAAGTTGAGGAAGGTCGACGATGGGTTCGTACTGAACGACATCTCGGGGATCCGAGCGCATATCGTGCGGCGGCTGGACGACAAAGGGTACGATATCACGAAGCGTAAGCGATGCGGCAGGGTTCAACCAGTCAATGCTGACCTTGCCACAGTGGGCCCGCACCGTGTCCTCACTGGGCAAACAGTGTACGTGAACGACACTCGGATCATGCGTCCTGTAGCGGTCGAAGTGCCCTCGGACACTGCGAAGCTTGACCTCTTCTGGCAGTCGAGCGAGCCGGACTCGGACTCTGGTTCGCACGCGTGGGTAGCGGAAGCGTGGACAGCCTCCTTCGGGCCCGCGCCCGCACGCTTCCCCGAGCCGGCAAAGCTCGTCATTCCCCCCGGAGGATCTGGGTGCACCGCGCTCCCCGAGCCTGCAGGACCGTTGCAAGCGCTCGTCTGGCTCGTCCAGCGCGGGGAGTGCAACTTTCTCGACAAGCTCGTCGCTGCCCAGCAGTCGGGGGCGAGGGGCGTGCTCGTCCTCTCCAGCGAGGCGGAACGGATCACCCCGAGCCTTGGGGCGGGCGAGAGCTGGGAGTGGGGTGCAGGAGACCCCTGGCTCGTCCTCCTCGGCCGGGCGGCGAGCGCGGGGATCGTCGACCGCCTGACGAAGGGCCGGGGCGAGGGGGAGATGTGGGTCAACGTCCAGGTGCTGCAGCGGGAGGTGAGCACGCGGACGGGGCCGAGGTATCTGTTCGTGGACGGCAAGCCGTTGGTTAATACGGTGCTTATGGACCAGGCTGGACGGCTATGAGGCATGGCATTACAGCATTATTCAATTCAGTTGCACGTAGCGATCTAGCGTCTGTCCGTCTAGCATAACAGTACACCCCAAGCCCTAATCCCCCTCGACCATCCAATACGCCGGTGCGTCGAGCTTGTCCGCGCCCTTCAAGAACGGCAGGCCGACGATGAAGAGGTACTCGAGCACGCTGCTTCCCTGGAGCGCCACGAGCTCGCCTGCGGCCTTTGCAGACCCGCCGGTGGCGATCAGGTCGTCGATGACTATTACGGACTGGCCGGGGGCGATCGAATGCGATTGCATCTCGAATATGTCCTGCGGGGCGGGCGGCGTCGCTCAGCGAAACATAGGGTGAAAGGCGGTAACGACGCACCGTGCCGTACTCCTTCTCATAGGACGCCTTGACGACCTCTCCCGGAAGCTTTCCCTGTTTCCTGACTGGGACGAAGGCTGCGTGGAGCCTTAGTGCGAGCGGGGGGCCGAGCAGGAACCCCCTCGCGTCCAGGCCGACGACGACGTCGATCTTGTTGATCTTGTTCGCGGGAAGGGTCACAGTCGTTATATGGTGCATGAGGTGGGTGAAGAGGGTCTCGAGCGCAAAGGGGGAGCGGAAGATCGGGAAGATGTCCAGGAAGACGATGCCCTGCACGGCCCGCGGTGGCAAGACACATGATGTTAGTGCTTCGTCTTCATCGATGGCATGGGGGGAGGACGAACGGGCTTGGGGAAATCAGCGTGCTCCCCGAGCAGGGAACGAAGGTACAGCACATCCGCTTTTGCGGCGGTCGCCTCGGCGGGGGAGGAGGAGGGCTCAAAGTTTGCAGCAGGGACGAGCTGGGCCATGCTGATCTCTGAGCGTGCAGGAGCCGGCAGAGTGATGTGAGGATCTGTAGCCGGGCTCAGCGCAGGAGGAGCAGTGGTGACGACTCGGATCAGGGACGTGAGATAAGGGCCCGAATAGGCTTCTAGTGGCGCTGCACCGGCTCGTCGTCTTCTTCCTTCCCCTTCTGGCCGGGCAATCCGCATCCGTTGCACATGCATTCATGTGCGATCCGCGCTGGACCCGAACCGCCCGTCCCGATAGGCCTATTGCTGCGTACGCGCATGCATGGAGCGTTGTTTGGTTCCAATCGCCAGTCATCAATGATGGGGGGATTGGTGACTCCCGCAGTGTCACTCCCTCTTTCCTTCCTCCCTCTTCCCCGCAACATATAGACGACAACACGACCGGTAAATAGAGACGGCATCACTCTGATTTCGCACTTCCAATTCACCTTCGACTCGCGTATGCCCTCCTCGTTGTGCATATACATCCCTCGCTCATCATCAGCCTGTGCGCAGCATCCCCCCATCCCAGGCATATCAACCCGCTCTCTTACCTCTCCCCGCCTTCCCTCTCCGCCCAGCTCTCTCTCCCCACCGCCGTACAATCCCGCCTCCCCCTGCCCGCCCTCCACAAGCCTATGACCGCCCTCCCGGCCTTACCGCCGATCCCCTCCCTCCCTCACCTCCTCCAGCGCGCCCTCACCCACCTCCTCTCATTCCTCCACTCCCTCTCCTCTCTGCTCCACCTCTCCTCCCTCCCCGCCCTCCTCCCCTACTCCTACTCCAAAGAAGACCTGCCCGACCGCTGGCTCCTGCCCCCTCCCCTCACCCCCGCCCCCTCCCCAACAGGCGCCCTCACCCCTCAAAGCCAAGGCAGGAGGGAACGCCAGCCGCTCACGCTCCACGTTCCCCCATCCTACAAGTCCCTCGCCCTCGCACACAACCTCAGCTCACCCAGGCCGATCCTCAAAGTCCGCACTCCGAGCGAGTGGAGCGATTTCGAGGACGCAGTGGACACCGATGGCGACCGCGACGGTGAGGGTGGGGAGCACGGTGAGCGGGAGCATGCCCGAGAGCGAGAGCGAGAGAGAGACGAGAGGGTGATACGGTTCGACAGCGTGCCTGATATCTGGTGGATCGAGCGCGCAGAGCGCCGCAGATCCGTACGTCCCTCCCTTCCCTACACCTTCTCTTCGCTTCCCTTCTCTACTCCAGCAAGCTGACCCCTTACTGCAGATCTCAAAATCCCGCCGTGAGCCGGACGAGCCCGGCCTGTGGGAATCCTGGTTCGCGAGCATGGCACTGCCCAACACGGCCGCCACCCGGGAAACAGCGTTCGGAGCGAGGATGCGGTATGACCAGATGGTTTGCTAGACTCGCTGCTACTGGTACGATCACGACTGTAGAGGGACGGTTCTATGATATGCGATGGACGAGCGATGGAGTTTGGCACTGTAATGGTAAGATGTAGTACTAGCTCGGAAGGAAGTCAAAGAGGACAGTTCTTGTTATGTGGCACCATCTATTCAACTGCTCACAATACAGAACCCATCCTGCTGAACCAATGGTAAAAGCCTGACAGCTTCTGTACTCTGTGCAGCGATGGAAACTGCATGCTGTCTTGTGTCTGAGCAAAGAATAGTATGGTTTTGCACAAGAAACCAGACTGGCTAAACCAGGATGCGAAAGTGTATTTTGTAACAATCATTTGATCTCTGTAATGTCAAATTATCATCAACATTTGCCTTGGGCTAGATCTGTGTATGTGACATGAATGTAATGCTACAAATGCAGTTGGATCGTAAAGATGCGCAGGGAGCCGTCCTCACTACAGGATGCTAATTGATGCATGTTTGAGCCAGATGCGGGCTGGGCCGGGCTCCAGCGGAGGCGATGGATCTCGTGCACATGTGCCAGGCTATCGGACATCAGTTTCGTGATTCAGGTGGTTGTAGGAAAGTCTTACTCCGAGTCCACGACCTGGATCTTCTTCCACTTCTCCGCACTGCTCTCGGTAGTATACAGCTCAATCTGGCCCATTTCCAGACCAACAGCAAGAACCAGACTGGACGCGTGTCAGTGAGTTAGCAGCTACTGCCAGAACACTCACTGCGCAGTCCCGGCTATAGACAGAAGATCGACAGCTGTCGCCGACTCGCTTAGCTTCAGCGTGGCGATCGCGTTCCATGCCGAGGTGTCTCTGTGCCATACTTTCACCTGTCACCAATGTCAGCTGGGAGGCTCGAAGACACGATGAGCGCTCACCATCTTGTCTCGCGCGGCTGTGGCGAAGAGGTCGTCGTCTGCACCCCACGCACAATCCCAAATAATCCGAGCATGCGCTTTTTCAGACGCTACAGGTTCGAAACCTAAGAGACAACCGTTAGACATGTTTTCAGGACGAGCTCTGGAAACACTGACCATTTTCACTCAGCTCAAACAGTCGCCAGCTTCGATCCCGTGACACTGTTAGGATATGTCGACCACTTGGACTGAAGGCGATCCTTGTAATAGTCAGAGCATGCCCTGCTAACGGTGTACCGAATTGTTTCCAGTTGACAGTGTCATATACTCGAACAACAGCATGTTCCGGTGTTGTGGACTTGCACGAAGTGGCGACAAAGTTCCCATCCGGAGATGTGGCCATTGCAAACAGTTCATATCCATGACCAAAGATCTTCTCAACTTCTGGCCAGAGAGTTACCAGTGCTAGCTCGCTCTCTACCGGCGGTCGATTCGAGAGGCCAGCATCACCCAATGGCACAGTGGTATCCTCTGGACCAGCAGTGAGTATGCGCGTACAGAGCAGCACCTGGCAAGCGTACCTTGATCAGATATCTTATTTGAGAGTCCTAATGCTGGCACGCTTGCAGCGGCAGGCCGGTCACGCTGCGTGGACATCAATCGATCTTTCGTACCGCGTGCAGCATGTAGTACTCACACCGAAAGCCTCGTCCTCAATCAGGCGCGATCCTCGAAGAGTGCGAACGAATGTACCTGGTGCTTCGAATACTCTTGCCACCTTCTCATCCGACGCGCTGACGAAACGCAAGGGGCCCAGGAAAGCACCGGTGACCAAGTCGTACCCGTGTATCTGAGGTCGGGCTAGTTCGTGCCAAGTAATCTTGGACGATTCGCCGCTGGATGGCTCCGACTGCCATGGACCATGTATCCGACTGGTTTGGTCGGTACTACAGACTGCGTAAGTACATTGCAGCCTTTGTCCATGACTCATCTTACCTGCAAGATAAGAGATATCGTCCCCGCGGCTCCCAAGCGACGTCTCGAACTGGTTGACTGTGCCCAGTCACAGCTAGAGCGGGCTCCCACACACCATTGATGTTGTTTTCAGTTTCCGAAACGTGCCATCGGTGGAAGCTTCCATTCCATCCATGCGCCAGAACATCGTGTCCATCGTTTCCCCAAAGCGCACCGAAGAAGCCCATTCCCTTGCCAACGATGTCCCCGAAGCGCTGCCGGTTCAGCCAGATGGAGGAATTAGGATCCTGGGACCACATGATGAGGGAGTTGTCCGAGGCTGACGTGAGAAGAACAAGAGGCTGCTTCCAGCTGGAAGAAGACGGTATCGCGGGATGCCAGTGCAGGCCGGTGATCCAGCCTTCGTGGCCGACAAGGAGCGCATCAAACGTAACGGAATACTTTCCGGTTTCGAGCGCCAGAATATGTACCTTGGTTGAAATTTGACCATCTCCGCCTTCAGAGAGGGACTTCTCAAACATCTCGAGGAGGTCGTTGCTGAGTGCACCGCGAAACATGCCGTTGACGTTCGATTCGTCCTGTTTCATAGAAGCAATGGTCCACAGCCGGATGTATCCGTCTTGCGAGCCAGATGCCAAGATGGTACGGGTTGGCTGTTCCGGCTCGAAAGGCATCTCCGTCACGAAGGCAAGGCATCGAATCCAATCTTCATGGCCCTCGAGGGACATGCGGTACCTGAACTGTACTCAATCAGTGTGATTGTCCCTTTTATAGTCAAGACCCAAATACCTCTGCACCCTCTTGGGCCCAGATTTGCAGCCTTCTATCGGTGCATGCTATCGCTAATACAATAACTGCAATACATGTCAGCAGCGTCTTTAAGCTCGATATGACAACCGCTCACCATCCGCGCCTGGAAGCACTGTCAGCGCCAGGTCGAGTGGGTATTTGCCTTTCAGGCTCAATGTTTGAACCAGGCGGGTTTCATCTGGTTGAGTCCGTCAATTTATTGACCCTACACGAAGGGAAGTGGTAGGCTCACTGGCGGCACTGGAAATACTCCAGACCTTGACGGTTCCGTCTGAAGCGCCGGTCATAAGGAGGTTCGTATGCAGACCGGTCGATGCAGATGGTACAAGGGCGTTCAAAACACCCAAAGCCGAGATCGATGATTTATGCTCCTTCAGACGGGCTGCAATTACCCACTATACATCACAGGCTCAGCGACGAAGCGGCTAGAAAGCAGGCCAGTGCATACCTCGTCGCCCTCCATTCTCCAGACGATCACATCCCCACTTGCGTCTCCGCTCACCAGACCGGTACTCCGGACCCGTCCATTCTCATCTCTACAGCTCAGAAATTTGACTGTGGTGACCGTGCTTGTATGACCAGGTAATGTACGATAAACGCCTTTTGGACCAGCCTGAGGGCTCACCGTCAGATCTCAAGACGTCGCGACAGAAGCACAACTCGCACCGTCAACTGCCACAGTGCTACGAACCGTCCAGCACCAAATGCGACCAGGTTCTCTGGGCTGCGGTCTGCTGCATTGGAAAAGCGATTGCAGCCAATCGAGACGTAGTCTAAGGAGACGTCATTTCTGGAGAATGCCATGCAGGTCAGGGTCGTTGTCCAAATTTCGAGGTGACGGCCCAGGCGCGTGAAGTCTTCCAGCCGTCCAAATTCTGTTCTGTCTCACGACTCTTGCTACTCGATACGTTCCTCAACCAGCGGTCCGCCATGGGGATCCTCGGCATTGGAACAGACATCCTAAGGATCAATCGAATACGACTCTTGATGGAACGCAGAGGACCGTTGCTGTTCGCTAAGAGGATCCTCTCACAGCGAGAGTTTGACGATTTTATGAGGATGCCCCGGCCGAGGCAGATAAATGAGTGGACCGAGGACAAGAGGTATATTTGGTTGGCTGGACGGTACGCCCATTGTCAATATAGAAACGAGCGCTGTCTGAATCTCAATCCAGGTTCTCTGCCAAAGAGTCGATCTTCAAAGCAGCCTATCCGACGGTGACCCTTACATGGAAGGACGTCAGGATCGCGAGAGAGAAAGGCAAACCTATAGCGGCAATAGAGAATACGGACTTGGGGAAGAAGCTCGGCAAGATTCACCTCACTATCTCGCATGACGGGGAATATCTCAGCACAGTCAGTGTGATAGAAGAGCCAGATGAGGAGGGTAGGGAGGGGCGACGGGGCCAGGATGAAGAGCCAGTTGAACAGCCCGAACAAGAAGAAGACGAAGAGCCACCACAACCGTCCGATATGCAGAGCGGTGCGAATACAGTTTCAGTGCATGATATACAAGATGTACAAACGACTTTCAGATATCCCCATGTAGCATGATACCCTGTAATGACATTAGGATGCGAACACTGTAGGTTGGACATACTGCGCACCATGATTCCCATGACCTAGGGGTCGATCACCTGCGCTGGTTGGGCTACGCTGCTCCCTGCCCGCGATTCTCCAGCAGAATTTCCTCTGAACCTCTTTCGCATATCAAGCTACATGCCAACCCGATGACTATGAGCTCATGGGGCAAGTCACTGGGTGTAGGGTACTCACCATACCTCGCTTGCACTCGAACAGAGCCCGCCTCAGGTGCTGACATTGGGTCGGCAGCTCGTCCTGGTGATGTAGCAAGCAGTCACTGGGTGTTCGGCCCTGCTTTAGCACACAGTCCGATCGGAGAATGCATTCAGCGAGATCCTCTCGTATAGGCTGGCAAGGGCCGATAGTCGTCATGATCGAACACCGGTGGTGAGGAAGAAGCGCCTGCAGCTCAGGGAAAGAAGTATGCGACAGCGCCAGCCGTCCCTGACTCGCCGCAGTTGCCGTTCTCGACCATGTACCGTGTCCACAGGTTCATTCGCTCGACACAATTGTGCAGAACATATTTCACAACTCCACCTGTGGCACCTTCTGCGGCTATTGTACCCGATAGAGGTGTCATCAAGGTTTCCGGGTCCGATGCCAACGAATTCCTCAACGGCCTGACGACCAGGAAGCTGATTCCTAAGCCCAATGCTGGGATCTACGCTGCATTCCTCCACGCTCAGGTGCGGCATCTATGGCTTGGACGCATCGTGCGAATCTTCTAACATTCACAAGGGAAGGGTATTATTCGACACATTCATATACCCAATAGAAGACGGTTTCCTCGTTGAGTATGACCCGCGACCAACACCATCCCTGCCCGGCTTTCTAGGTCGCTTCAAGCTACGTTCCCGTGTCAAGTTCACAGAAGTGTCTGATCAGTGGAGCGTATATCAGTTGTTTGGAGGATACGAGCCTGCCATGAAAAGAGAATGGCGTTGGGGACCTGGAGGAGCGCTAGAGCCCGTGTGGGAGGATGATCCTCCTACGGAGTTCCCGAGCGCAGTGGACCGCAGAGCACCTGGTATGGGTAAGAGGTGGTTGATTCCTCAGGGCGAGAAGCGTAAGGGCAGTATAACTCAATGCAAATGGCCGCTAATGATATCTTCAGCCCCGATGAATGGCCAGCCGTACATGGTCGTCGACAGCATGTCATACACCTTACATCGCCTCATGACGGGGGTGCCCGAGGGCTCTGTAGAGATCCCGCATGGTCAGGCCTTGCCATTCGATCACAATCTTGACATGATGGGCGGCAGTGCGTGTCATATGCAGCTCTCTGAAATCTGTCTGACGTTGTTCCAGTTGACTTCCGCAAGGGATGCTACGTGGGACAGGAGCTGACGGTGCGGACGTACCACACCGGTGTCGTGAGGAAGCGTGTATGGCCAGTCTCGATTTACCGAGCTGGCGAGGAGCCGCCATCTACTCTGATGATTGCTCCACAGGAGCATGCCTTGCCGCCGACGCAGAGTGCCATCCCGATTCCAGGATCCGCACGCAGCAAGGGTCGGTTGCTGTGTGCGTACCAGAACATTGGTCTGGCGGTTCTGCCGCTGCCAAAGGACGACAAATCTACTGGAGAGGTGGAGATGCCTATTGACTGGGCTGAAGATAATAACTGGAGAATCATGCCGAGGCGCCCGAGTTGGTGGCCTGTGAGGGAGGAATCGGAGGCCGCGCTATAATGGATGGTGAGGGTGGTGTGTATAACGAATGACCTAATGATCGGAACCAGTTGTATCAATGTAGCCAGTTTTTGCTCTCTACCACACAAACCCCCACTCCATATCATCTGTTTGCTGTAACCACAGCGGAGCGCCCGCGGCTATGAACAGAAGTAGTTGGAACAATCATGACCGTCCGCATGGCTAGTCATCATGGTTGACCACGGCCGCCGCTTAGCCGCGAGGAAAAGTGCTGCGTCACTGCGCCTCACACGTAGCACTTGATCGTGCGACCACGACCATCGATGCAGCATCCCCCTTTCCTTAGCAGCGTCAGACAGGTGAACGAGAGCCTTTTCTCAGGCGCTTTTACCCATTCCTACAAACTTGCAAAGGGACAATCTTATGTTATATATGCGCCGGCGAGACAGCGGGTCACCACGCTTGTCTTCTTCCTGACTGGTTAGTCCCCTTGCGTGCCCAGGCTGCTGCCAAATAACGGTCTTCACCTCTTATATTGGAACAGGAAATCCTGGCCTTCTCCCTGTTTATCAACCCTTCATACAGACCCTTGCCTCGTCTTCTCCGAATCTGACCGTATTCGGGCATGCCGCGCTCGGACATGGCTCCGAGGTCCCCACACCCCCCAAAAGCGCGCTGACCCTCAACGCGCAAATCGATGCGAATGTCGAGCTGCTGGACTCACTGCTCACGTGGGTCGACAAAGACACCAAGGTGGTTCTCTGCGGCCATAGCGTGGGAACATGGATCATGTGCGAGGTGGGTTGCCACAGAAGCTCGGCCCGAGGCGGCCTTGAAAATTAACCTCCCTTTGTTTAAGGTCGCCAAGCGTCGGCCGGAACGTGTCGACGCGCTCTTTCTCATAACCCCTACCCTCTGCAAAATTGCAAACACACCAAATGGCCGCTGGCAATACGTATGTCTTCCCTTGCCGTTATCGCTGCTCATCATACTAAGCGAAGGGCAGTACCTCTTCTCTCCTGTGGGACAAGCCATCCTCCCCATATGCGCCCGCCTCCTCCAACCAATCGCAGCGTACATCGCGCCCCGAACCCTCCCGCCTACCATACAAGCGAATGTTGATCCTGCTCACTACGAGATAGCGAAGATCCAGGCGGCCGCGTTCATCTCAAACCCAAAGATCTTGAAGTCCGCACTTATCCTAGCATGGGGTGAGATGTTCCAGATAGCGGAGCTCGATCGCGAGTTCCTGCAGCAAAACAGGGACAAGATATTCTGCTTCTTCGCCAAGACAGATAACTGGGTGGGGGACAGTAGAGCCGAGGTGGAGGCAGCCTTGGGACTGTCCGAAGGTCAGACGAGTCACGCACGTGTGATAGCGGGCGAACCAGGTATCCCGCATGCCTTTGCCTTTGGTTAGTTGATTTGGAGTTTCCCTCGGCTCATCATCTGACAAAGCTGCTTTGCCAGAACATAACGTGCAAGTTGCAGAGATATGCATTAGATGGCTGCGGGAGAGTGTCTGGAGGGCGGATGGTCAAGCACCCATTGGACCGGAAGAGATAGAGAGCCAAGTCACACCACGGGGCTTTGTAGACGAAGCCACAATGTAGCAAAAGCGCATGTCAGAATTTATGAATTGTTTCGATGTATAGAAGATATGTTTGCAAAGACTGTCAAGCCGGAGCCCGAGCGCGATGTCTCTTGCCGAAAGGGCTCATTTTGATATGCAACAACTGCTGCCCGTGTAACTGGGCAAACAGGTTCGATCTGCGCTCGATAATACGCCATACACGGAGTGTAATCTCCCTTCCGGCCGGCACCTTGTACGAGCAGAGTTGCCAGGCTCTCTGGACGACGAGAGCATGCTGGCTTGCTTGAAGCGAGAGACGGCGCGAGGCGCTCCTTGATCGGCGGTGCACGTTTCCCTTGGCAGGCCCTATCACCGAGTCTAGCCACCCTATCGCCGAGTGATGGTACTTCCTATCGCCGAGGGAGTGTACACCCTATCGCCGAGGGAGCCAAAACGGTGGCCGCTGGGTAATGCCGACGGTGGCATTGGGGTAAAGCCGACCGTTGGGGTAGGTCAAACCGTTGGGGCAGGATAAAGCCGACCCAAACCGTTGGGGCAGAGTACAGCCGACCGTTGGGGCAAGCCACAACCGTTGGGGTAGGATAAAGCCGACCGTTGGGGTAGGGTACTTCCTCCCTATCGCCGAGCCGGGCGAGGCCTATCACCGAACCTTTCGGAGCCCTAGGGAGCCCTATCACCGAGTCCGATCAGCACTATCACCGAGCCCTAGCACCGAGTCCCATTAGCACTATCGCCGACGGCTTCCCCACACGGGGACCCCACACCCTAGAGACCGGAGCCGACCTCAGGCTCACCGGCTATGGATAGAAGAGATCGGTGGATGCGGAGAAGAGAACGAGACTTGGCGATCGTCACGCCAGTCTGGCCGTGCTTTGTGCATCCCCGTTGTATGTGTTCACGCTTTACCTAGCTGTCGACCATGACTACCTTTGCGCACACCCCGCTTGCGACCATTGCGCAGGTGAGAGAACTCGCGTTCCCGCTGTCAATTGGACCTCACGACGTCCTTCAGCACCATGCGGACCTACAGGAGACGTTCATGTCTAATAAATGCCGGCCCGAGGTATACCGCAAGGAACAGCTGATCCGGCTCGCCTACCTGTTGCAGGAGAACGAGGCGCGCTTCCAAGATGCATTCCAGAAGGACCTCGGGCGACCCAAGCTCGAGACGCCGTTCATTGAGCTCACGGTGATGGTCAATGCGTGCGTGTATGCGCTCAAGAACCTGCACAAGTGGATGAAGACGGAGTACGCGCCGTTCGACATGGTTTCGGGTGTGCTGAAGCCGAGGGTTACGAAGGAGCCGAAAGGCGTGGCGCTTATCATTGGGCCGTTCAACTACCGTGCGTTGTGCCAGTCTAAGCGCATATGTCGAGACCTAACAGCATACAGCCATCTGGTGCACGGTATCCCCCCTCATTGGAGCGATCGCCGCCGGATGCCCTTGTGTCATCAAGATGTCTGAGCACGTGCCGAGCGTCTCCGCTCTGTTCGCGGAGCTGGTCGACACGTACCTCGACCACGATGCGTATAGGGTTGTTAACGGTGCTGTGGATGAGACGAGTAAGCTCCTGGAGCTGCGCTGGGACCAGAGTCAGTATGGTAGTGCTACGCCTTTGTGCCCTTCTCTAACGGCCTCTGTAGTCTTCTTCACAGGCAGTGGAAAGGTCGGGAGGATCGTTGCTACAGCTGCGGCCAAATATGTCACACCTGTCGCACTCGAGCTCGGCGGCAAGTCTCCAGTTATCTTCGACTCCACAGTGGACTTCGACACGGCCGCGCGCAAGGTGTTGTGGGGGAAGACCATCAATGCCGGGCAGACGTGCATTGCTCCAGACTATCTCCTTGTGCCGGAGGACTGTATGGAGCGGGTTGCGGTCGCGTTCAAAAAGGCGTGAGTACGCGTCCTCTTCCCCAGCATATATGCTGATGTAAAGCCAGATACGACTCTTTCTACCCGGAAGGATCTGGGAAGTCAGATAGCTATTCCCGCATAGTTGATGACAGGAGCTTTAATCGTCTGAAGGATGTGATGGATCGGAGCAAGGCTGAGCTCGTGTGTGGAGGGGAGACGGACGCAGCGACCAAGTTCATTGCTCCATCTGTGTACAAGAATGTTTTGAGGGGCGATTCATTGATGGAGAAGTAAGCGCTGGTGGAACTTACGGCAAACATGTTCCTGATTCTTGCCAGTGAACTGTTTGGCCCCATCCTGCCCATCATCGGCGTCAAGGTACGTAATAGTGACAACGACACTGTTCGCCCGTTGCTAACCTCCGTCAGAATGTGGAAGAGGCCGTGGAATATATCCGGAACGGGTAAGCGTCAGTCCAATTCTAACAGAAAATTACCAATCAACTTCCTCTCAGCGAATCCCCACTCGTGATCTATGCCTTCACGAATGATAAGAAGACGAAGGAATACAGTACGTCCTCCCTTATTCACGGTTGCACCTTTCCTGACTATGAACGTTTAGTCCGCACAATGACACGCAGCGGCTCCTACACCATCAATGACCTGATTGTACAGGCAGCGGTGGATTCGGTTCCTTTCGGTGGTGTTGGCGGTTCTGGATGTGAGACTATGATCACTCTGCTGGGGTATGATCCTGACAGTCTGCAGATGGTTCACATCATGGCAAAGCTGCCTTCGATATGTTTACGCACGAAAGGACCGTCACGGAAGAGCCCAATTGGATGCATGTTGTGATGAAGTGGCGATACCCTCCTTATGTGGTAAGCACCCTAATTTCCACCATGCCTGGTGGGATTAAAGCTCTCCAGGCGAGCAACTACGCGCGCCTTGCGCTGGTTGCAAAGGTGAACATCCCATATCCAAAGCCAGGCGCGAAGCCGTCCCTCCTTCAGAGCGCGTGGATACGTATCTTTGGGGCAGGTTTTGTCGTTATCCTCGCGGCGGCGGCAGCTCAAAGATTGAAGCAGAGGAAATGAAGGGCCGCCTGTTTGTTTCTGGCGGTTCGGTCCGGAGTACGGAATGGGAGTAGGCGAGAGTGATTGTAATGCTTTATCAACAGTAATGAATCGTATACCACAGTAAAACTCATGGCTTGCGTAGTCGCCGCATATGGCACCGTCACCTGTGGCACCCACACTGCGGTTTCGGCACGTAGTTTGGGTGGGGGCTTGCCGATCAGACCTGCAGTTCGTTTCATCGACATACAAGTTTGGCAGGAATCCTTGTAGAAAGTGTGTATAATTAGATTGATGTTGATACATTTGGTTATGTCCCTATCGCACAGACACGCGTCAGAACAGCAAACCTCTCTGTGTGGGTCAACTCACTTGATTTCTTCTGCAAAGTGCTACCGATGAACCTCCTCGATCCATCTCCTCTTTGACGTCCGCACAAGCTCTCCAGCAGCGGCAGCTTGTTCTTTACTCATCCCTCGAATATGCCTATCCCGTGCCGGACATGGGAACGCGACTGTTGCGACGGCGGCGAAGAAGGTGACCGTGAAGAGGGTGGACGTGATGGACCGGCGCTGGGTGCTATTCAGCCGGAGACGTCGTATTAATGGGATCATCTGGGTGTCGAATCAGCATAAGCGACGATGCAGCAGCAGCACAGGCCACGTACAGTGAAAGCGTCGCCGTTCCCATTCCAATGCGCGTGCGATTGTAGCCGTCCTCGACGTCGGTGGGGATGAGGTGAACGAGGTGACGGTTCTTTGAGTGGCGCTGCAGAAACTGCCAATGAGAGCGGGCTGTCGGCGTTTAAGCCCAAGAAGTTATCGGTGTTAGGTAAGTGCGACTCGGCGTTAGGATGAGAGCCGTTTGTCGGCGTTCAGGGCGAGATGGATTCTCGGTGTTTACGGCGCAAGTCGGTCAAGTGTCGGCGCTAGGCGCAAGCTGGATGTCGGCGCTAGGACCCACAGCCGGTTCTCGGCGCTAGGGGGGTCGACGCTAGGACGCATGGGGAGTATCGGCGTTTAGCGCACAACGTGGACTGTCGGCGTTTGGATTTGGAGCCGTCCCCTTGCTCATCCATTGCCGGTCCCCCCGCACCGATTCGACCGGTTATATGGAGGTCCGCTGAATACTGTGGAAACACTCGCTGCCGCAGGTCACCCTTTGGAGGAAACCACCATGTCTGCCCATCCTGTTGCTGCTGTTACGTCGCCCTCGACATGGGCATTCGTGAGTCCTGCCATCGCGCTTGTGAGGTCGGTGCTGAAGGACGTAGATAGAAGACAAGTTCCGCCCTCATGCGAAGGAAATGCTCGCCAAGCTGGTCGACTTTGTCCAAGTGCGTTTGTCGTTACTACATTCTGATCACCTGTTTATGTCGCTCTGCAGAATGAAGTCGTGCCCGCTGAGCGAGTGTACCTGGCCCAGATCCCAAGCGACCCCGCAACGCGCTGGCAGACCATTCCCCCGATCTTGGAGGAGCTCAAGGCGAAGGCTCGGAAGCTCGGCCTCTGGAACATGTTCTTGAGCAAGACACATTACCCGGATGTTGGTGTTGATCTGACGAACCTGGAGGTGAGTGGACTACGCGGCTTCCTACTGTACCGAGTTGACTCTCATCTAGTATGCTGTTATGGCTGAGGTCATGGGCCGTACTGGCGCCCTGGCGTCAATGGCCACAAATTGCGCTGCTCCGGACACTGGCAACATGGGTATGTGCTGTCGCAAGGCCACTGGTTGCAGAGTCTTAACACTATACAGAGGTGTTCGCTCGCTACGGTACACCGACACAAAAGAAGGCCTGGCTGGTGGACCTGATGGCCGGCAAGACCCGCTCGTCTTTCGCCATGACTGAACGGTTTGGTACGTCCGACAAAGAAAGCTGGATAAGGGAAGAAAACTGAGATTTGGACACAGTTGCTTCTTCGGATGCGACCAACATCAAGACTTCTATCCGGAAGGAGGGCAATGATATCGTCATCAACGGGCACAAATGGTATGCGGTAACAGAACGAGTTTATGCGCAGCTAGTCACTGTGTCGCAGGTGGATCAGTGGTGCCGGCGACCCGCGCTGTGCCGTACACCTTGTCATGGGGAAGAGTGACCCGAACAACCCAGACCGCTACCAGCAGCAAAGCATCGTGATTGTCCCTGCTAACACACCGGGAGTGAAGGTCATCCGTCCCATGACCGTCTTCGGCTATGATGACGCGCCGGAAGGACATTGCGAGGTGATCTATGAGAACGTTAGGGTGCCGGAGAGCAACCTAATCGCGGGATGGGGCAGAGGATTCGAAGTCATTCAAGGACGTTTAGGGTATGTTGGGCGCAATGGGAAACATTCAGACACTTACGTTGTTCCAGGCCTGGACGCATCCACCACTGCATGCGCTCTATTGGTCTCGCTCAGCGCGCGCTGGACATCATGATCGAGCGCATTACGGATCCCACAAGGAAGACGTTCGGCAAACACTTGTACGAACATGGTACGTTCTGCTATTGCTACTCCTGGGTCGGCCGGCTTAAGAATTCCAGGGACAATTGTACAGAACGTTGCCCTCTCAAGGGCGGAAATAGAATCCGCCCGACTTCTGGTGCTGAGTGCTGCTCATCAGGTTCGCTTTCTCTTGACAATACTGAGGGAGATGTGCTGATGACGAGCACTAGATTGATAAGGCACGTGCGAAGGGGGCAATGAAAGAGATCGGCATTGCCAAAGTGCGCGAATTGCTGAAGTGTAATGTCCGAATTTACTCATGCGTTCCCACAGTTTGTCGTACCGTCAATGGCCCTCGGCGTTGTTGACCGTGCAATGCAGTCCTTCGGTGCAGAGGGACTGTCTCAGGACACACCGCTGGCGTACTTCTACTCCGGACTGCGGCAGCTCCGCTATGCCGACGTAAGTGGACTGAATTGAAATACTACCGCTGCCGGTATTAATCCACCGAGACAGGGACCAGATGAGGTACACATCCAGCAAATTGGTCGGAAGGAAATCGGTCGCGCGCCGGAACTGAAGAAATTGAGTGAAGCGGCGGCCCAGAAGGAGAAGCAGCTGTTTGCAGAGGCGGGGTTGAAGGCTCGGCTGTGAGGGCCGGGCGGGACAATCCCGCTTCGCTTGGTGCCTGATGAGGTAACCTCCGAGTCCTTCCGTTCTTCTCTCGGCCATATCGGTCAGGTGCAAGGGCGCCTCTTTCAAAGTGTACAACATACGGCTATGTGAATAGGGATCTTGTGTGGGCATTGTCATGTGTAAGGAGCGCAAGAGTCGACATGTGACGTACGAAACCAAGGCGGAAGCAGAAGCCGAGCGTGAAGGGACGAGGCTTGGCTATATGCCGTCCCACAGGTAGTACCGGCGTGCTAGCACTTACATTGACCACCATCAGCAGCTCTCCGGTTCTATCAAACTGATTCCCATTAAGCTCTGTTATCATTTGGTTCCCTAACACGGCGACCCCTTACCACCGCCCACCACGCCGAGCCACCATACACCATGTCCTACCTCGCCGACACCTCACTCAACCCGGCAGCGCTCGAGTTCCTCGAACGCATCGAGCGCCAGTTCTACCTCGACGACGACCAGCTCAGGGCCATCCTCGCCCAGTTTTTGAAGGAGTTTGAGCTGGGTTTGAGTAAATATGGCGAGTCGCCGGCGATGGTGCCAACGTACGTCACGCACCTGCCAGACGGCTCGGAAAGAGGGTGAGTGGGCGGGTAAGGTCTCCGGACACAACAGGCTGAACGCTGGCAGAACATTCTTGGCTTTGGACTTGGGAGGGACGAACTTGTGAGAGCTCCGCTGTGGCACCTCGACGCTGGTAGTGATGCTCTTCGCAGGCGGGTTTGCCAGGTCACGCTCCTCGGGAACCGACAGGTCGAGATGAACCAATCGAAGTACCGAGTTTCCGAGGCCCTCAAGACGGGCGAAGCAGAGGACCTGTTTAGTGCGTCCACATATAGCTCTCATGGAGTGCATATATCTAACCTTGGTGCAGACTACATCGCCGACTCAGTGGACCACTTTCTGACTACGGCTGATGTGCCCTTGACTGAGGACGAAACGCTATACCTCGGGCTTACGTTTAGGTATGCATATCTCTGTGGCATTCCGAGTTCTGTTGACGAGTGCGCTGCAGCTTTCCAGTCGAACAAACCGCCATTAACAAGGGCAAGCTCTTGTCATGGACGAAGGGCTTTGCTGCTACCCACGCAATCGGCAATGATGTGATGCAAATGCTGCAGGATGCTCTGGACCGGCGGCACATCCACGTCAAGTGCGCTGCCCTCATCAATGATGTAAGGTGACTGTATGCTGGATTTGGTCGGATTCTGATTGACCACCAGACTGTTGGCTGTCTCATGTCTCGAGCGTATTTCAGCGGAGGTTGCATTTTGGGTGCCATTTTCGGAACGGGCACGAACGGCGCATACGTTGACAACATGAGCGCGGTGAAGAAATTGTCAAAAGATGCGTTTGAAGGCGCTCGACCTGACCATATGGTGATCAACACCGAATGGGGTGCATTCGATAATGGCGTACGCCGACAATTTGCCGCAGTAATGATTGTTGACTTACATCAATTCACAGCGCAAGGTAATACCGCGGACCATCTTCGACAATAAGCTGGATCGAGAAAGCATTAATCCTCGCTTCCAAGCATACGAGAAGTGCATTTCGGGCATGTATCTGGGCGAGATTGTCCGAAATATCTTGCTCTACTTGATCGACAACAGCATTCTGTTCGGCGGCGATAGTTCAAAACAGTTCAACGCGCACTATGGCTTCGATACCGAGTTGATGTCGAATATCGCAAGCGATAAGAGCGACGAAGGCACCGCTTGCCGCGCCATCTTGACCCAGAAGATGGGCATGGACGACAAAGTCGTGCAGCCGAATGACATTGCTATCGTTCGTTGGGCATGCACAATTGTGGCTACTCGGGCTGCGAAACTATCTGGCTGTGCTGTTGCCGCGATTATTGAACAAACGCACTGCGCGGATGGCCACGAGGACTTCGTGGATGTCGGCGTGGACGGCAGGCATGTGATCTTGCTTCCTTAGCTGAGAATGATGCTTACTTCCTTTCAGTCTTATTCAGTTCTATCCCGGGTTTGAAGATGGGCTTCGATCCTCCTTGCGCGTCTTAGTTGGTGAGAAAATCGAGAAGCGGACACGAATAGGACTCGCCAAGGACGGGTCTGGTATTGGTGCGGCTCTTGGTGCGCTGGCGTCGCTGAAGCAAGAGCGCGCGAAGCAGGGGCTGCCTGCTCTTACGACGGGGCCGGATACTGATGCGGCCCCGAGCGACGAGGCGAACGGTGTGGACAAGGCGGGGCTGGCGGACAGCGTTGCATGAACGGTATCGAGGAGAAAGGAGCAGCGTGCGCGGCGAGACCGACTCGGAGGAAGCGAAGCAAAATATAATTGACGTCTCCTTACTGTACAACTGGGCAATGGCATACGAACGCGGAAAGCGAAATTGTTGTAACGTGCAGAGTATAGATAGACTGGGACACCTAGATTTCAAGCCATCCTTCCGTCCCAACCACCGGCGGGACGCGACGCCCGATCTTTTAGTGCCGAGCCGAGGCGTCACACATCTCAACTCCGCAAGCGCACAGTACCCTCGTCGGCACCCTTGAACTCACTCTTCAACTACGGTGCCCTGTGACTTGCCTTGCCAAGTCCACTCTCACGGTGTTAGATCATGACGATCCGTGCGGATAAACAACGGCGAAGATGAAACACGAACCCCAAGGTCAAGACAGACGACCGCGGCCACGATTCTCCGCTCGAGACGCCGTCTCCGGAGGACATTGATCATATGGACGTGAAGATGAATGACATGGAACATAGCCTATGTCACCCCGCGTCAAGACAGAAGTGGATTGATTGCCGCTCTTACCACGTCACTCGGTTTACTATGGCAAGACACCACACCACGCAAAGCGCGGAGGCATCGGCGATAGGAGGCATCGGCGATACACTATCCATGCGGGTGAACGTAGATATCGGCGATACCCCCAGCGGGTCGGTCTTAGGAAAGGGGTATCTCCGATTGCCCGCAGGAGGGGTTGCAAATGTATCTCCGACAGCCCAGAGACGGTCGGCGTTAACTGAGAGGTATCTCCGATGCATCGGCGATACGCTCTGCCGCTGGATAGGGACGCCACCCCCCGGCCTGCCACAACTCGCTCCTAACATCATCCACACTGTGCACTCTCCGCACTCATCCTTCCTTCATTTTGTCCCAGAAACACGATGTTCGGCCTTGGCAAGCTCTTTCACTACGCGTTCGACGCGGTCCTGTTGAGCGCGTTCCTCGCTGGGGTGCGCAGGAGCACGGGGTTGACGTATGTCCCTCGTCCCGCATTGTCTTGTGACATATTGCTGAGGGAACTTGTAGGCCGGCACTTGCGCTGGTGCCGAACAAGGACATACGCCGTGAGTACCCCCATGCTGTGGGGGCGGTAGGGAAAGACTGATGGGGGGTATAGAGCTGCTGAGGAGCTATCTTGAGCTGGGGGAGGCAGGTCCGTCACCCATCTACAAGGATATACCGCTGATAGGTGTTTAGTACACGTTCGACTTTGCTGTTGTGATGTTTGGGGTAAGCCTGTTTAGGGATATTGTATTGTGAGAGGCTGTAGTAACAACCTGCCCTAGCGCTCGTCTTCCTTTGAGCGGAAGCGGTGAAGAATGTGCCGTCCTCCTTGGACTTATACACCAGTCCCCTCATTGATCACGAGTCTCTAGTATGCACCACTCCTCTTTGTTCAGAGGACAGATGTCTCATTGCGAAGCAGCGAGTCTCGCCTGCCTGTACACGCTAGCTCTTATGGTCTCCTTCATGTACCGCTGTACACTACCGGCCCACATGCCGACTTCAATACACATCTCATGCATCCCCTGCCTGCGCTCCGCATAAGCCTGCATGTGCCGCATCGCACCACTTTTGGGTTTTGGGTATGATAGTCCACGCGCCGTGGGCGTAGCTAGCCAAGGAAGTTGTACACGAAGAAATGGAGGACGATCGAGCCGAAGCAGAAGTCTGCGAATGCTCTGGCACGTAGTGTCAGCATACGCACTTTGAATGGGTATAAGACACGCTGCACCTTTCGGGGGAGATGATGGTGAATTGGGACCGGGTTGCGGGGTTCACTTGCGCTCGGAAGGCAGCCGTGAGGACGAACTGGCCGATGGAGCTCCCGAAGCTTCACAGAGGAGTTAGATTGCACCCCTACAGTAGAATGCTGTACCGACTCACCCAGCAAGGAAGGCATTGAAAGGGTAGTTGGTGATCAGCGCGCAGTACACGAACTGGGCGACGCCGGAGAGGACGATGAAGAGGAGGAATGCGTCGATGATCTTGACCCGCTTTGGTGTGTTCTCCTTGTACGACTGGACGAGGTCCTGTAGTGCGGAGGTGATCGCCGATGTACTTGAAGATGCGGTGGTAGACACCTTCTTCGGCGGGGCCATCGTAGAGCAATAAGGAGTGGGCAGGCAACAAGTGAGAGTGCACTGCGGGCTACTCAGTAGTAGGTCGTCCAGGACATCCACGTCTTCCCTGCGCGTCGGACCCTGCACGGCAATACCGAGCGGAAGCAAACACCTCAAAAATAGCAGCCGTCCAAAAGTTCGTCCCTTCGTGCCGTTAGCTGCCTGCAATCGCGAATATCCGCTCGTCCGACCTCCCCTCCTCGCCCCTCCTCCCTCTCCCCGCCCGCAGCGAAGGGCGCGATCATGTCCGCGCCATTGCTGCGACGCGCGGCTGCGTCGCTGCCTCACATCCTGCGTTCTCTGCCCCGCACATGCCGACATCGTGCACCGCGAATACCTGCCATCGCCGGAGCGCGCAGGGAGCTGCACGAGCTCCGCCCGCTCCGGTATCCGACGGACGAGCCGCTAGGGAACTTCATGTCCGCCGCGCAGCTCAGGATCGTCGCGGTGGAATACCAGCAGGGGCTGCTGGACCGCCTAAATGACGAGATAAAAGGCGCGTCTCCTTCCGCCGCTGAAAGCGCACAGGCTGACAGAGAGCAGGCACGGAGTGGGAGTCAAAGGGTATCGTGGAGACGGTCATAGAGACCGCGGCAAACCGCGAACACTCGTTAATATTCAACTACGCAAGCCAAGTGCTGAACAACAGCTTCTTCTTGGACAGCCTGGTACGTGTGCCGTGCCTGATGCTGCATGAGCGCCCGCTGAGGCGCGCGTTACAGGTCCCACAAACGCAGCCCAACTGGAACATGATCGACCACGAGTTCGCCGCCGACATCGAGCAGAACTTTGGGAGCGTGACGCAGTTCATGTCGTACATGTCTGCCGCGGCGATGGGCATGTCGGGCTCTGGCTGGGTCTGGCTCGTCGTCGACGCCCAGAACAGGCTCGCGACCGTCGCGACATACGGCTCGGGGACGATGCTGATCCGCGCACGGCAGCAAGTGAACCCGTCCACCGTAAAGGGGGATCCGCTGCTCTTCGGAGGCGCAGCGGCGGGCGAGCTGACGCAACGGGGGCCGGTGCCGGAGGGCGCGACTGGTGAGTTATCCTTCTCCGTTGTGCGCTCCGCACCTCCCATGACTCACCATTTGCTGCAGAATCGGGAAAGGTGGATAATAAGGACTGGTCAGGGATGGGCCAGAGGGAGCCCACTGCCACTGTCAAAGCGGAGAACTTTAGGTTCTTTGGGCAGGACCTGAACCCGATCATGTGCATCTCCGTGCACGAGCACGCGTGGCTGCACGACTATGGGGTGTGGGGCAAGGAGGAGTACCTGAAGCGGTTCTGGGCCGTGGTCGATTGGAACAAGGTCTCGCGGCACCATGAGCGCTGGACAATGCACTATGCTGCCGCGCCGGGCAATGTCGGTGACACGGCGCCGCGGGAGGCCCGTGTGAAGAGAGGTAGGTGGACGTCTGGCTTCCAGCGATGATCCTGAGGGTGGGGTGTGCTGGTTGGAAGGCTGGCGCGATGCGCAAGTAGGGATATTGGTAGTGGACAGCGCTGCTCAAACTATATTTACACCATCCATCCGCGGGAAGCAGCTTCTAATCGGACCCTGAGTATTCCCGCGTCGAACATCGTGCAATCCGCAGTGGCGCGACACCATTCATTCGCTCACACGACCCTCATCTTCCGACCCGCTTCTCTCCGTCTCGATTATATCGTATCATCCTCTCGTTCTCCCGCCTTTGTCAGCGCTGACGAGGGTAGAATGCAGTCTCCTGCAAGCGAGTAATAATCTTAGAGCTTGACTGTATACCCTGCCTCGTTGCGGCCCCAGTGCGTCGCCAACGCCGCCGTCTCGGATGTTTGGACATCAGGGCCCACCGCACAGCCAATCAGCCTCGCATCTGCCCCGTCGTCAACGGCGAAACAGCGGTTCGCACCGCTCCAGCAGAACGGCTTGTGCGATAAACTGATTGCAAGAGCCTTGCCCAGTCTGCCCGGGTTTCCACGAGATTCCACTCCCGCCCACGGCCTCCCCCTAAAACCACGGGCGCCCAAGGATCACGAGCCACGAAGCACCCCGCAGTTGTCTGACGCCTTCAGAGTCGTGATCGTTGTACCGCAACAGCCAACAACACTGCAACAGCGCGGGGTTCGGATTCGGATTCGCCGCAACACTGCTGCGACGCACCACCACCTCAAAAGCACGCGCTCGCCGCACCTCAACAAACCTATATATGCTGCGATGACGGCCAGCGCGGGCCCCAGCCAGCCACCTACTGGCACAGGCTATTCTCAGAGCGCAGCATCGAGCTCAGACATCTCGCAGCCGCATCAGCATCACCGACCGCCGCCGCTCCCTCTCAAAGCCGAGGACCGAGCACACTCCTGGAACTCGGACCCGCAGCGCGCTCTCCAGCAGCCCGCAGCCCGAGGTCGCCAGGCTCGCACACCGCCTATCGACATCCCCGTCTCCACTTCCGCAGCGACGACCCCGCGCAGCGCGACCGGTTTCAGACACCGAAAGGCGAGCATGGACATTGACCCTCTACACCCCGTCGCCCAAGCACGCGACACGCAGGACCTGAGGCAGACGCGCTTCTCCCTCGACCTGCGGCAAAAGTCAGGCTCAGGCCCCTACCCGCGGGACGTCTCCCCGCCGCCGCAATCTGCCAAGACACCGACGTCGGCCCCCCTGAGCGCAGGGGCACGGCAAACCCGATTCCCCCTGTTCCCTCCTCGGCCAACAAGGCTCACCCACTCGCTGAGCGAAGCGCCGCCGCCGTCCGCCACGCCCGCGACGCTCGAGCGGAAAACGCTCTGGGCGCGTGTGCGGCCCTGGAGCCTCGCCGCGCTGTGGGTCATCACTACCCTGGGATTCCTGGTCGCGATCGCGTTTTGGAAAAAGCAGGTGTTCTCAGGTGCGTCCCCTCTCCTCCCTAAATCGTGCAATGCTGACCCAGGGACAGGGCTCGATCACCTCGCAACATGGCTCCGCCAGCAGGGCGTGCTCGGATATTTCATTCTCTATACCCTCATATTCATCACCACCATCCCGCCTCTGCCGATGTACTCGACGCTGATCACGCTCGTGAGTCTACTCTGCGCTACGCGAAGGCAGGGCACTGACCATGTGCATAGGCGGGATACTGCTTCGGGACATGGATCGGAGCGGTGATCTCCTACACAGCGGCTCTCACTGTACGTGACTGCTTCCTCATGCCGGAACCAAGGCCAGGGACTCACACGACTTCCATTCTCTCAGGGCGCAGTCGTTGTATTCGTCGTCTCTAGGCAATGCTTCCCCGGCGCGGTACACAGGACTATCTCGGCCTCGCCGTCGTTCAAAAAGGTCATTCGGGCGATCGAGAAGCGCCCAAAGCTGTTATTCCTTATCCGGCTAGCACGTGAGCATTGGTCATTCCCATACTTGGCAGCGACTGACCAGCGGACAGCATACCCCTACAATATGATGAATGTCCTTCTCTCGTCCTCCCCATACCTTACGTTGTCGACCTACACGCTCGTCACCGCGCTCTCGCTGTTCAAATGCCTCATCTACACATATGTCGGCTCGGCGATCCACAGCTTTGCAGACTACCACACCAAAACGCCCGGACACAAGGGCCAGCACACGACCCAGCAGCGCATCATGCACCTCTGGGGCATCATCGGCGTCATCCTCTGTGTGGGCATCATGGTCTACCTCATGTACCTGGCGCGCAGGGCGGTGAACGAGGTGGACGAGGACGACGAGCCGGGCAGCGTCGAGCTCGGCCCGGAAGAGGAGCCATTCTTGACCACCGCATCGCCGGTCGAAATGACGAGCAGGCCCCTCGAGGCGTCCGAAGTACCCTATCGTTCCTCCTACCTCTTCTCCCAGCCTTCTACCCCCAGTGTGCCTCCTTTACAACCTGACAGCGCCGCAATCCCGCCACCGATATTGGATACCTCCCGGACAACAGCACAATAGTGCTGTCTGTCGGGACTCGGATGGATCAGGAGCTGCTGGCTGCACGGATACCCGGATACTGGAGATTGGCCGAGGATGGCGATGAAACGTGGGTTGTACTGGTATCTTTGTTCAAGCTGATAGATGTATTCCGTTCTGCCCTCTCGTTTTCTTGACGAATCTCATATAAGGACAATCACGATACAACTCCTTCATATAAGGATATTGAGCCTTTTAATCAGACCCAAGTCAGACCAGGCGTCCGCCCAACTCTGAGAACTTTCTGCAAGAACAGCGCCGTACCGAGGGCTTGGGACCGCCATGTTGCCTGCGATGGCGCTGACCAAGTGCGGGTGAGTCAAAGAGCCTCACCCCAGAATCTCCGCCGACCTCCGCTCCCCTGGACAGCACACGCTAAATCTTATCTCTCTTTCCGGACGTCACACGGCAGGCTTCCGGCCGCCGCTTCTCTCGCGGCTCCTGAGCTCCAGAGGCCTTCCCCTGCGCGGTTCCCCGATCTTCCGCTTCCCTGGCTGGCGCTCCGCGGGGCTGCAGACGTTGTAACAATACAGTCCGCAATGGATCGGGCAAGTGATGCTTATTCTCTGATGCTGATTCTGCGTGCTCAGGGTTTTGATGGAACAATCCAGGAAAGAGCTTGATAGGCGGATAGAAGAGTCGCGAGCCCCTGTGCCGAAGGCGTGTCGAAAACTGATCGAAGAACGCCGACGTTTCCTTCATTCTTTTGCACACGCCCTTCGATCTGGGGTATTCCATAGATGTGGCCCGCGTTCGATGGAGCCTTTGTGAAGGAATTTTCTTTGACAGGACAAAGCCGTGGCGTGCCTGAGTGCAATTCATTTACAGGCAGGGGGAACAAGGGGTGGGCGGTTTTGGGGTCATAGTGGAGGTTCATTACTACAATTCGGGACCGATACAGCGTTGCACAAGGAGACTGACTGCAAGTTTGCAAGGTTGAAGGAGATTCCACCCGAAGGCCCAAAGCGAGAGTAAGATCATTAACAGGAAACAAACGTGAAACGTAAAGCAGACAAACAGGGAGACAGACGAACAATGGCACGCCCGTGACAATGCCGCCACGCAACAAAAACACCACAAAAGCAAAAGCAAAGAGTCCGGTCGCACTGGTGCGACAGAAACGTTTTCGGCATACATCTATGTACTCCCACATGCGCTGCTTCAGGCCCCGGTGCGGACCAGCTCGTCGAAATGACGAGTGGCCTGGTGACGCAAATATCACGCCGGTAGCCAGAGACCCGAGCGAGCGACATGCAGGCAGTACCAGATACAACAGAGACCTTCCGAATGAGAAATGAAAAATCGATACTTGCTGACTTGACTTTCCGAACGCCATCCGTCCAACCAAAGCCTATTTTTACCCATGATCCAAACCAGACCGCAGCGCGTCGCGTGACCAACGGAGTCACGTCCTTTGGCGTTTTGCCTCTCATAGCAGCTCTTCAAGCATAGGAATCCGAGTGAAGTGGTGGGACGCATGTTCAGGCAGCTTCCATGCGCACAGACTCGTGTCCGTACGGCTGCGACATGTTGTCTCCAGGAGTAGGAGTGGCCATAGAGCGATGCGACTGCGCGCTGAGCGACGAGTGACTGGTCGAAGGACGGACCTGGTGCACGTCTGGCCCCCCTGGCACAGGAATCGAGTGGGCAAAGTCGGCCGTCGTCGGCGAGGACGCGTATGGCTCCATCGCCATGCCCATGATGCCCTTGGTCGGCTGGCCATTCATATCCATCGTCATCCCTCCTCCTGGGGCCGTGAGCGGGCGGAGTGGGTATGCACTGTAGCTGCTTGGCTGGCGCGGGCGGCCGGTAGGGGAAGGCGCCGCGCCGATTGAAGTGTTGGGACGGTTGAGAGCGGGGTGCATCGGGTGCTGCTGTTGGGGCATGGGCTGCTGGCTGGCGTGCGACGAGCGCGGGCGGTAGTCGTACGGCGAGTTTGGCCCGTTGGGGCCCGCGGAGGCTGGACCAGTAGAGGTCACCGAGGAATGCGATTCCATGTCATAAGTCATACCTGGCATGGAGCTCGCCGTGCTGTACGCCGTGTTCGGCCGCGTCGCCGTGGGGGACATTGCGTTGCTGTAGGGGGAGCCGTTGGTGAAGGAGCCGGCCGCGTTCTGCGTCTGGATCGTGATGGGAGGGGCGCCGGTCGCGGTGTTCGGGCGGGAGTAGCCAGCAGGGTTAAGCAAAGCAGAGAGGTTGGAGTGGGAGCCACCCGTCTGCGGATGCCCGTTCTGCTGCTGCGGGGGCATGTTCTGGGAGCTCGAGTTGGCATTGGGGAAGGAGGGCCAGTTCGGGTTCTGCTGCTGTTCCTGCTGCTGCTGGTAGCTCGAGCCCGGGTACGAGTTGGGCACCGTGCTGAACGTGCTGTTCTGGTGGCTCTGGTAGTGCGGGGAGGTCGGGTCGTCGATCGGGGAGGTGCCGTAGGAGGAGCTGGACTGATACCCTGCATTGGGGTATTGCGGGTGCATCGCTGGATGATCATCAGCTAGGCACGAGGCACGAGATCATCCAGGGACGCACTCTGGGACTGCTGGGGATAGGCGCCGTTCCATGATGGCTGCTGGGCACCATATCCGGGCCCAGCGCTCATGGGTCCTCCGTGAGAAGACATGGGCCTCGTATTCACATGCAAGGAAGGCTGGGTGTATGCCCGCGCGCGGTTCTGGTGCGGCGCCCCACCCTGCATGGCCATGTTCTGCGGCATAACCCCAGTTCCTGGACGAGACGGCGGCTGCGGGTAGCCTCCTGGCTGCATCCCAGGGTGCGGGCCTGGCATACCAGGCTGCCCATGCGCCACAGGCGACATCTTCTTGCGACCCTTGGGTTTGCGGTCCTGCACACGACGCTTGAAGTTGGTGACGGCCTCTGTGCCGCGCGACGATCGCCGCAGTGTCGGATGCGCTACGAGAGGGTAAGACACTGTGCAAGAGCTGCGACGTGAGATACATACACCAGGTACTCGCGTCTGGGTCCTCGATACCAGGATTCAGATTCCGAAGATTAGCTTTGCGGAAGAAGCCATAGATCTTCCAAAGAAGCATTAGCATTTTGACCAGTGTATGCGCTAGTAAGGTGCGCATATAGGCTGGGTACGCACGTTCAGTTGCCGCGTAAAGCTCGCAAAGCGGGACTGCCTATACACGGAGGGCAGGACGTGCAGCGCGAGCATCTCTGGCCGCTCGACGATGATGTGCTCGCCGGTCGAGTCCCATCGTATCATCGACTGGTACTCAGGCTTGTCGAGCAGGTCGTACAGCTTGGTGAGGAAAGAGGTCTGCGCCTTGGGCTGCGTCTTCTTGCTGCCTCCGGGCGACAACTGAGCGTCCCCATTCTCGTCGTGCGCCTGGGAGCTCGAAGCACCGTGCTCGCCATCGTTGTCGTCGTCGGGCGAGGAGCCGAGGTCTTCCTCGCGTGGTGGGACGGGCTGGAGTGGATACATCGAGGGCGCGGGGCCAGTGACGGAAGAGGATGAGGAATGTTGTGGCGGGTTATTGGTGGAAGCCTGGGAGGAAGAAGAATGAGAGAAGGACATCGAGTTGTGGTAGTCCATCGTCGATGATGAGGGAGGAATGGAGGGGAAAGAAGGAGATGAGGAGGCGTTTCGGTTGACAGGTATGGGATAGCGCGAGGCGGTGATGAATGGGGAGGCTGGTCGGGGAGGCGGGGAGGTGAGTGTGTGTATGCGTCGGTAGGGGAGGGCTCGAGGGGGAAGGGGAGCGGGGGGTGGTTCGGAAGGCTGGACAAGGGACTGAGGAATTGGGATTGTGCGCGGAGTGGGAGCAAAAAGTAGCAGATTATAAGCTCGCGAAGGAGTCGGGGCGGGGCCGCATGGCTTTGGAGGGGTTGGAATGCGTTGGAAGATGGACGAGCGAGGGTCGACTGTGCGAGGTCTTGCGTCTTGCGGGGCGGGGAGGAGCCTTGTATGCGGGAGGGACGGAGAGAGAGAGAGCGCGTCAGGAAGAGGGGGGAATGATGACGGGTCCCCTGCCTCTTCTGTGCTCTTCCCTTGCCTTGATTGGGCGGCGCGTGCAGTGTGCTGTAGATGGAAAGAGAGGGTCTCCCAACCCGGGGTACTGCACTCTCCTTGACGGGTATTCCAAACTGGCAATCCGAACGAGCTCCCCGGTTGTGCAGTACGGAGTCTGGTCTGGGATTGCTTGCGTCTTTGCGTCGCGTGTGCACGCCGCTCCCTGACGCACCTTGCTCCCTTGGGCGAAGTCGTGATGGGCCATGCAAAACCCTGCCTCAATCGCTTCATCTGGCTTCCAACGGGAAGGCCGCTCCCTGCGAGTCAATGCCGGCACACGCGAAAAAGAAGCACCCTCGGCGGAGAAGGCGGCTTGCCTCCGTTTGCTCCCGCAACTCCAAACCCTTCCTTTTCCTTCCGCAAAGCCGTTTTTCACGCTCGGCCTCGAGTCCATTCCATCATCTCTCCCCGCCCGCTCACCCCGGTTCTGAAAGGACCCCATGTGCACCCCCTTGGGTCTGCGAATTCAGCGACCTCACCCCATGTGGCAACTCCTTCCCGGGTGTCGTAAATGGAAAGCGCGCAGGTCCTGCGACCGACTCTCGCAGTCCAGCAAGCGGATTTCCATCTGCTGCTCGTCCCAGCCGGCCCAGCCTGCATTCAGTAACCCCCATGTTCCACGCCATACTCGGCCCCGGGCGAGAGACTCGACGTGCACCGCCGAATTTCCATGGAAAAGTCGGCTGTGTAGAATACTTGCACCAATCGGCAACCACGCCCACTATTGTCTCCTCTCCCCACAAGTCCCGCGCGTCGCTACTTCAACATGTCACTATCTCGACCGCCATCAACAATAGATAACGTTCAACTCACAATGCGACGACGGCAGTCCGTCCTGCTGGCAACCGCAGCGCATTCCGGGTTTGTGCGGTGTCCTTCGTCGCCGTTGATATGCAGAGCAGCAACGGTAACGACGAGCGCGAGCGAGCGTCTGTCGTCTGATACCGATAGGTCAGGTCTAGAGCTACACTTCGCTAGCTCGAACGACAGGGCCAGGGGCGGCTGAGCTGCGTGGGATGTGGCAATCTAACTGTGTTGCGACAACCGGGAAACCTCAGAAGCAGTGCATTGTCTGCCTTCTCATCTCGCGAACAGAAGCGCCCCTAGCAAACCTTTGTCTCGGTCGCCTTCGCGTCGCGCTCCGCCATGTCTGCGACAGCGAGATGTTGAGGCAATTGGGATCGCACATCTCAAGCGCTGCTAGAACTCTCGCTGTGCGCCCGGGCAGCCCGGGTGTACCATAAAACAGCGTGATTTCGCGCGCGGGGCCGCCCTCCAATATCTGCGAGCGTATCGGGCGAGCAGCGCGCGCAGGACCCAGCCCATTTCGGGCAAACGGCGCCGTATTCGTGCGTTTTACGTACAGGCACGTTTGCAGTGCGTATTGTGAATACGGCTGCCGGTGCCGAATAGGGAAATAAATAGATCGGAAATCGGGACTCGGGAATCACACAGTTCCTCCGGTGAAACGGCCCACCGCGCCATATAAGAAAGCAAAGCCGCTGGGCTCCGGCCGAGAACAGCGGCACCGTGACCCTTTCTGCGTGGGCCGCAAACGCGAGGACAGACCCTTTACGTATGCGACTGGGAAAATTCATGCATCCCGTAGCCTGCTGTGGCAGAAAATGGATCTAATCGCATGCCAGGAGGAATGGACAATGATATCAGACTTTCGAGGCATTGTTGAGGTTCCGGGAATACGGGCCGTGGGTAAAACGCCTACGAACCCCATTTTTCTACAACGGCAATATTCTGCGGATTGGAGGGGAGCCTGGAACGTCATTCTCGGGCCTGTTTGGAGCCTCGCACCAAGCGGTTGGCAAAACGGTTCGCCCACGCCAGGACAATGGCCGGCGATTGCCATTGGCTTTGTCTGCGCACGGTGGTCACATCCATACGCGAAGCCGCCACGGGCGTGCACTGTGCGCGCGTGCCGGACACGCAGGGCCTGCTAATGAAAGCGGGCCAAGAGAATGGTAGACCTGCGCTATATTCTTCCAGACTCCAAAAGAGAGCAATCCCGGGGTGTTGAAGAGACGCACGATGCGTGCGTGCCCCGAGCCGACGGCAAGATTCCATCACGCACCTACAGCTGTAGCGCGTTATCATGGTATCTCCGATGACGAATTCAGAAGCGTCGGAGAGCGTGACTGGTCCGCTCGGATTTTAAGATGGCCGCCGGGTCTAATATTGGACTCGCAGCCGGCCGGGTATACCATCGTCAAAGGCCTAGTGCCATGGTTGCGCGTAAGGGTTTGCCTTATCGGCTGTCGTGCATGGGATCCAGCGACAAATAAGTCGTACGCGGTGTAGACGGGATGGAGAGACGGGATAATGGATTGGGTCTGGGGATGGTGCAATGATCGGCCGAGTCTGCGGAAGGTGAGTGAGCGGGGCGGAAGAAGGGAGGATGGAAATTCTGCAGTGAACAAGGCTGTCTCGGGGTCCGTGGTGCGCGACGTCAGAAGGGTCAGCTGGGTCGCGGCCTCGGCTAGTCCCGCGGTTGTGCTGCCTAAGCGTGTCGTGGTTCCGGGGGCTCTCATTACGCGTACTTCTCATGATCGGGGGCCCACTCCCTCCTCCGGCGCGGCGCACGCGTTGGGGTTTGACATTGTGCAATCGGGCAGTTGATCTTGATTCTGGCCTCCTCCACGTGGGCCCGACCAGATGAGCCCGGCTTCCAAAGTGCGCTTCTGTGAACACACCGCCCGCGTGGCTTCCTCCGGCCCACGATAGGGCGCCGGTCCTTACCCCGCACCCGCCTTGGCCATTACGCCGGCCATAAGCTGCTACTCTAATGTGATCGAGAAGCCGCCAACTCCCCATTCAGTTTCCATACCACCCACCACCTTGTGGTCCCTTATGACCACATCCTGCGCGAATACACCTCAACCGGTTCCACCAAGGCTGCCTTTGCAGCAACCCCACCTACTCATGCCCCAACTCGAGCTGCGTGGACGTACGTGCAATGACGACGATGTCTTCAATCTGTTTCGCGGATGTCCGCCCGTTGATCAATTAAGGATAGAGCCACTGGGGACGGCCGCTAATCCAACGCGCAACCGCTCTTGGCCACAACAGTCCCATCGCGGCTATCGCGATATGCCTCGTCACTGTTGGCCGCCGGTTCTTGCACTGTCCCTGATCTCACATTCGGGAACCAAGCGCATTCACGCCGCACCCCGTCTTCCATCCGTCAAGTTGCGAACATCAACGCCTTCTGCCCCAGCTTTGCAGCTTCTCCTGTTCCGATATAAGCGATAACGTCTTCCTGCCAATGAAAGCCGGACACGCGAAGCCGCACTGTTGCTCAGGGTCTAGTGGCGACTTCCCTCCTCGAGTGCCAGCTTTCCTGCTGCTCGAGGAGCAGGTTTATCTCCCCCTTCCACTGTCCTCTCTGGCTTGCTTACGTCTGCGCTGGCTTCCGCGCGCTGATGTTAAGCCGAGCTGCCAACCGACGGCATACTCCGGCGGCCACATATGGACAGCTCCTCGCCAGAACATCACCCGTTTCCTCAAAACCGGCCCATCATATATAAGGGTGTGCACCGCGAAGCTGAGTGAAGAACCTCCAAATATGGGTCTTCCGGAAGTCCCGTCCCCAACCCGTCGGTGGCTCAGGAACGTATCATCTATCAACGAAACTGCACCCTCGAACTCCTGGCTCCCGACGCTTTCCGCACTGTGACTTCCAGCAGACCGGTCCCCTCCTCGGCGACTGCCTCGTACGGCTGCATGGCGCGATTCTCTCTTGCTGTGAATTTCATATGCGACTGACAATCAACGGACCCGTCGTGATCTTTGCCGGAATCGCAGTGTACGTAAACACGACGTCGTCAGAACCCTCTGATTGGCAGTGCCAGAAGACCCGTTCTATCTGGCCAAATATGACCATCAGCATCTTCCACATGCGCGGCGTCATCAGACTCGTCGACTGGTTTCTGCGTATTTTCCCTGGACAAACAGAATGCCCGCTCGCCTATTGCTGGTCTCTTGACCTATGACGACAAGTTTTGCTCCACACAGTGGCTCCATTGGTGATCTGCAGTTGACCAAACATTTCCTATCGCGTATTTGCTTACAATTCTCCACCTCAGTTTTCCCATCGAATCAAGAACTGGCACCCTCGCGGCACTTGTCATTATCAAGAGTCTGATCGAACCACCGAATCACCGCGGAGGCAGTGGAGCCGATTACAAACACAAATAAGGCTTCGCGGGAGTTACTTGCGGTCCAATGACCCATCGAGCTCAAGCTTGTCGTGCCACCTTCTCTTTCTGATCTGATACGTGCAGATGCTTCGGCTGAAAACCCTTCCAGCAGTAACCAGCGCCCACGGTCGTGCAGTCTCCGCGAACCGGCTATCGCTCAATTTGTGAGGGGCCCACATTCCCGCGGAGAACACGTTCCCTACCTTATCGCCCGCACCGCCAGCTCTGGAAGGTCCAGCGCTCGCCTGGAAGCTCCCAACAGAAGACGGGTATCTGCTGCATATGGCCCATCTCAAGAAGGCTCAACGCTGTCCCGCCGGTCGAGCGGCTGCTTTCCGGCGGTACCCTCGCCCTGAAAGCAGCTGGAACGGATAATGTCTTTGTGCGAGTTATTTTGATGAATCTGCGCGGCACGCAACCTGCTCGACGGAAACCTGCCGTTCTGGGCCAGGCGTGGAGAGCACCGTTCTAATCGTTCAGGAAGGACGGCCCGGTTGGGCGTGTGGGGGAATATCTCTTGCGAACCCACCACAGGACCTTGGAGCTGCAGCTCACGCGGGCTCGAAATACTCGTCTGGTTCGGTTTTTGCGAGGAGGACACGCCTCTTCTTTCCCGCACTTTGCAGCTCGCCTTCTACCAAAAACCGGATGTCGGGTCGGGGACAGCGACTTGGGAATGTTCGTCGTCCCCTTCGATCTTATCGGCCACACATGTGCCAGCCTGCCGTCCTTCAGCTGCCAGCGCACGCTTCGCGCTCCCCCAGCAGATCGTTTTCCACACTGCTGTGCTCTCTTCTGCCAGAGGCGACAAACCGACAGAGGATCATGTGACCCTGGCGAAGTCGCGTCTCCCCGCACGAGCGTGTATCTGAGCACGACCCTTTTCTTGGCTGCGAAGAACTACCGAACGAGTTTCGTTCGAGGCACTTCCGTACGCGAATTGCAGTATTCGCTCATAGTATCTAGCAGTCGATAGACTGACAGGCACATGATAATCCATGACCACTTCGAGAAATGATTATTCGCTGGGGAATGCAAAATGCCATTGTCAATCTACAAGGTTGGGTTGCGACTTGCTGATCGGATTCGAGCCTGCAACACGCCTGGCCAACTGCGAATAGCGTGGCAGTGACTGCTTCCCACCGATCGTCGCCACCTGTACCCTTCTATTCTCTGCTTGCAAGGCAGAGACTGTTCGTTGACACCCGCCTCGGCAGCCGCGAAATCTCGTAGGTTTGTACGTAACTTTCATCACTGGTAACAAGCCGTGCTTGGCTTTACGCAAGCCGAGCATAGCAAAAGCGCGGCTCGTCACGCCTCAGTTATGTAACTTTAAAAAGCCAAAAAGGCAGAGGGCGATGCCCTTCGCGTTTGGTCGACTCTCCTCCACCAACGTGTTGCCAGGCAGGACGGGGTTCTGGAAGTGATGCCGGGTTTCGGCCTGGCAGAGAACCCTGCGCCTGATTCATTAGACTTGCCCGGGGCCGTTGCCGACGTCACAGTAGAATTATTCGGCCCCACCCCGGAAAGCGTCTGCAAAGTGTCTGTTTGTACTGGAACGCTCGCAGGCTGTTCAAGGATTTCTCCACAGAAGACCATTGAATGAAAGTGTGTGTACACAAAGGGTGTCCAAGAGGTCGGGGTAGACGCGAGAATTTGCGCGCCGCGTGCTCCGCCATAGCCACTGCGAGGTGCGTGCCTGACGCTGTTGACATCTTGACAGGAGGTCTTATCAACGTGCGCCCACGTTTTTCCCGCCGGAATACTGGGATTGCGGAGCGTGGGGGGCACCAACATTTCCTGTTTGAAGGGTGGGAGGCTGTCGTTGTGTGATATTTGCAAGAGTGGTGTAAAATATTCGGGAGCGCGAATGTCGGACGAGCTCGCAAGCGCGTGCGGGAAGCATTCCCCCGCCATTGGAGCCGGGATGGTCTGGAATGTTGGCGGTTTGAGGATATGGGCAGGGCGAAAGGGCCCGCAATGTGCGACAGTGTGGGCCCAGAGGGGCGGAGTTGCATACAATTAGTCCGAGGGTGCATGAGGGAAAGGAAAGAGGGGTGTTGCCTGGAGGAGGGGGCTCGCCCAACGGAGGCAGGTGAGGGTCCAGGGGCACAGCACGCAAAAGCACCCAATCAACTGCTGTGGCTCATCCGGGTCTCTGCGTCTCCATGTCTAAGCCACTGTCTCTCTCCGCCATCCTCGCCCGCTTCAAGCCTCTCATCGCCGTCAATCTCCCAGCCCTCCTTTGATAGCTCCAGCAACTCTGCGTCGCCCTCCCTGCCCTCCACGCTCACTTCTGCACAGGCAATCCACCTTCTTCTGAGCTTGACTCTACATCATCTGCCGTAACCATCATCCCCTTTAACACCATTCCCCGACCCTCCCTCCTCTCGAGTCCCTGTCTGCAATGCGAGCAACAATGGCCACTGCGGCTCTGCCCTCTCCGCCCCTTTCGACAGCAGAACGCGTCGAGAAAACTTGGAAGTCGGTGTTTCGCATGCCGGGCAGCAAACGGACGCCGTCGCCGGCGACGACCCCGCACACCCTGCAAATAGACACGTCCGACTACATGGACGTGCACGGTTATCACGATGCTGCCTACGGCGCGTCAACAATCGCAACTGCGCGTAAAGACTTCCCGCCGACACCCTCCACGTCATACACAAAGTCGCACGGGTCATCCGAGACGCCCTCGCTCGAATCCTCGACATCCCAAGGCCTACTACGCGAGAAGAAGTCGTCTTCTCAGCTCGCGACGCCCTCTCTGGGCAGCTCGACGCGCACACCCTCACTATCCCCCACCACGCCCTCCTCCATCCCCGCCTCCACGTCCGGAACGCGCCTTTCCCTGAAAGGCATCAAGCGCCAGACGTCGCGTCTCGCCCTATCATCAACACCCAAGACAAAGTCCAACACGGTGCCCGGGCTGGGTATCAACCTTGCCTCTCCCCTCGGCAGCCCCAAGCTCGAGAAACCACCAGCACTGTCCCCACTTTCCCCAAAAGCCGTGTCGCGTTTCATCCGTCGCGTCGCGTCTGCACCGAACGCCAAGGCGCTCTTCCAGGGCGGGTCGCCAGGGACACATACGCGTAACGGCCTGCTCTCCCCGCCCCTTCCTGATGTACCCCCATTGCCCACCACGCTGGATGAGGAAACAATGGGCCCGGGGAGCGAGAAGACCGACAGCATGGATACCGCCTCCTCGATGAGCGGTGAGGCTCTGAATGGTACTATCATGAACCTATCGATACCTTCCGGGCGCCGACGCGCAAATACGAAGGCTGGGCGACCGCCACCGAGCCCGATGATCTCATTAGGCAAGCCGCCTGGAAAGGAGGGCTTCCGTAGGACATACTCGTCGGCGTCGATCAAGGTTCGCCAAGTAGAAGTCGGGCCGAGCAGCTTCCAGAAGATCAAGTTGCTTGGGCGTGGAGATGTAGGGAAGGTGTATCTTGTCCGTGAGAAGAAGAGCAGCAAGCTCTACGCGATGAAGGGTGAGAAACGTCTTTGGTCGTCCAAGTTGCACGCTGACGCGTTGTTTCTAGTGCTGTCGAAGAAGGAGATGATCGAGCGCAAGAAGATCAAGCGTGCGCTTGCTGAGCAGGAGATCCTTGCCACCGCCAACCATCCGTTCATCGTCACCCTCTACCACTCCTTCCAGTCTGAAGACTTCCTGTACTTCTGCATGGAGTACTGCATGGGCGGCGAGTTCTTCCGCGCGTTACAGAACAAACCAGGCAAGTGCTTGAAGGAGGACGAGGCGCGTTTTTATGCGGCCGAGGTGGTCGCCGCGTTGGAATATCTGCATCTTATTGGCTGCGTGTACCGGGATTTGAAGCCTGAGAGTACGCACGTTTCTGCTGTACGATTGGCAGAATCTGACCGCTGCTTAGACATCCTGCTCCACCAGTCCGGCCACATCATGCTTTCCGATTTTGACTTGGCCAAGCAGCACTCTTCCGCCGGCGGTCGTCCGGCAGGTGTGCTTCGTACAGACCCCAACGGGGTGAGTTGGATTCCGTAGCAACGTCCCGTCGAGTGCTGACAAAGCCCCCGGCTATAGCCTCTCATGGTGGATACCCGGACATGTATCTCGGACTTCCGCACAAACTCGTTTGTTGGCACTGAGGGTTAGTCAGCACATCGGGTTCCGCGCGAGATTCGCCCTAACCTTGGTCTCCAGAGTACATCGCCCCCGAAGTAATCAACAACAAGGGCCATACGGCCGCTGTCGACTGGTGGACTCTTGGTATCCTTATTTACGAGATGATTGTGAGTGCCGAAATCCGCGGGGTGGAGGCCGGACATCTGACGCTTGCATTCAGTTTGCAACCACTCCTTTCAAATCCAACAACCGCTTGAATACCTTCACAAACGTTCTTAATGCCGATCCGTGGTTCCATCCCAATGCGGCTGTTTCACCGTAGGTGTCGGCTGTCCACGAGTACAATTGTCTTGCTCAGTTTTCCTTCCTTTTCTACAGGGCATGCAAAGACATCATATTCCGGCTTTTGGACAAGCACGAGAGTACCCGGCTAGGTAGCCGGTCCGGCGCAAGCGAGGTGAAGAATCACAAGTGGTTTGGCAAAATTCATTGGGCGCTGCTCCGAAACCAGACACCTCCGGTATGCCGATGATCATTCATCTGTCTTACGTAAGGTGGTATTGACTCGTCATGCAGATTGTCCCATCCACTTCCAACGGCGTCGACGCGATCAACTTCCGCATGATGCGTGACTCGAGATCCCTCGACTTGGAGAACCAGGTCATCACGGCCGTTGCGGGCCGCTCAGTGCCCGGTACGCCGGGCCTGAACGAGCCGGACGGCATGGATCTTGTCAAGCGAAGCTCGGAAGAGGACCTCTTCCAAGGCTTTTCCAGCATCACGCTTCTTCACGACGGCGATGCGTGACGAGCTTTTCCTTCTATACCTTCTGGACCTTGCATCATTATATTGCCCAGTCATCCGCATCTTCCTTTGCAAACGTCATCATCATATTTTGTTCCTGTAAACAACCAGATCCGCGCTGCATGCTTCCGTCTCTTGTCACTTTTCGTTCCTTCGTTTTGTCTGATATTGTCGCTCAGAATATTTGGCACGAAAAAACTCATTGGACGTCACCAACAATCAAATTAATAGAAGCATTGGTTTCACTACATATCATATGGTGGTGCATGTCTCGATTCCCGGGCGGGTCGCGGTACCCGCGCGGCAAGACCGGTGCCGCGTTCCCTCGGCGGGCGCAAAGCATTACTACTACCGGCCGACTAACTTTGCCCACCAGCTTTTCGCCGCTGCAGGTCCAGAGCGAGATATCGGTGAGCCATCCGCCGCTGTCTGCTTCTGGGACTGAACAGGTTCGGACGACGGTCCAGGAGGAGTCGGTTTCACCAGTGTCGGCAGAGTCGCGGCGAGGACTTCGGACGGGCCCGGGCCCGGGCCCGGCGACTGCTCCCCGCGCCGCGCGCGTTGCACCTCCTCGTACTGCCCCTCGAGACCGGCGATCTCACCCCTGATCTCGGCTGTCCATCTTTCCTGCGCCAGATGCGCGCGCGTCATCTGCAGCGTCTGCAAACCGGGCCGTGAGCATGGATCGCCTAGCATGGGAAATATGAATAGAATACGTACAAGGAAGACGGCCGAGCCGATGACGATGATTGGCAGCCAGGCGGGGAGGATGTCGCTGTAGAAGGATGCGTGTCGAGACTTGTCCCTCGGCTTCTGCGGTGGTGGCGGTTGGGTTGGGGCATCGGACGAGAATGCCCGCTGTTGGGCCCGCTCGGGCACCGGGAGGAGGCTGCGTGGGCGCGCGGGGACTCTGCGCAGGATCGTGTCGGGGATCCGGGGCATGGTTGGAGCAGGAGTGAACTGTACAGGACGAATGCGGAGACGGTAGGCGCCCGAGGGGGGATGGGTTTCTCGCGGGGCGGTGTCCGGTGGCGCTGGTGCGGGATCTGTCGGCCGTTGGGTTAAGTAATCTGTTTAGATGAATTAGTGGAACCCACGCTGGCGGGGACCGTGGATGACTGACGGTGGGCGGTGGGCGGGAATTTCACTCCACGGCGGGCGGACGATGGGCGGACGAGGGGTGGCGAGTCACGTTTGATGTGTCAGCGTGCCGGAGTCATTGCGTGGAAGGGGTGGCAGCGCCCCCCGGCAATTGAAGGGCGGGCCAATCTCCGGAAGCACCCGAGGAGGCAGATTGCTTCCAAACGACTCCTTAGTCACAAGCCCAATCCTCCCCTCCCCCGCCCAAAAGGAACTCGGGACTCTCCTCGGCCGCTTCGTCCTCGTCCTCGTCCTCCTCTCTTTCTTTCCCCTTCCATCCCCCGCTTCCAACAAGGATCGCCCTGCTACAGCCCAACGCCCTCCACGGCGATGGACTCGATGACCAGCAACGACGCGAGAGCAATGTCAGAGCTAGACCATAGTGGCGTAAGCAATTACCCTGGCAGATGACGTCCACGCCCCTTACCTAAGTCGCCACGGCGTAATCCTTAAACAGTCAGAGGACGGTCACACGTCTGATCACAATGACGGGAAGGGTTCAAAACCTGGCCGAAAGCAGAATCCAGAGTGCGCACGCTCGTCCTTATCCTATCGTTAAAATCGACATTTATTCTGGGGGAAAATGATCACAGTGCGCAGCAGCAAAGGCGCATCCAGAACCGCGTCGCCCAGCGCGAGTTCCGCTTGAGGAAGCAGCAGCGGGTACGTTGTTGCGCGTCCTGGTATCAGTGCAGCAGACTGAGCAGTGTGTTCAGATCCGCGACCTCGAGGCGCGCGTGGAGATGCTCTCTGCAGGCCAAGGGCAGGGATTCGAGCAGATGCGCAACATCCTGCGCGCGCTCATGGCCGAGAACCACCACCTGCGCGGGATCATACGCCAGCTGAGCGAGTTCATGGCCGAGGGCGTCGGCGGGTGCCTGCCCAAGATGGGCTACACCAAGGAGTCCTTTGAGGAGTTTGTCAACCGCGGCGAGACGGACACGTCTTTTTACGCGTTTGACGCTTACAAGAAGTCGCGCTCCGGCGGACAGACAGCGTCGGCAACGGGAAACCTGCAACAGCTGTCGACAATCCTGCCCGAGGCGGGGGAAGGGCCGAACAAGAAGCGCAAGCGAGCGTCGACGGACACGCCTGAAGAGGCGGCCACGACGAACACCAGCTCGAACTCGCCGCCCATCGCCTCCAACCTCACCTACACGACGAACGGCGTCGGCTCGCCCAACGCCCTGCAGACATTCTCGGCGCTCCTCGACGGGTCGTACAGCGGACAGAACTATTCCGCCCCGCAAGGCATGCAGAATGGGCCGATGCGCTCGCAGACGGTGCCACAGTACGGGATGCAGGCCGAGCCCATGGTCCCGCGCAACCCGAACATCTTTGGCGCCTTCAACGGGTACGACGCGTACAACCTCGCGCCCGCGCCCCAGCAACAGCAGGAGGCGATGATGCAGCTCGCGCGGGACACGGCGGAGAACACGATGCTCATCTCCAACGTGGAGAATGCGATCGAGGCTGCCAACCCGCGGCAGCTCGAAGCGGGCAAGCTGATCAAGTACCACCTGTCCAACTACCGCAACAACCATAACTACTGCCTGCCCACGTCGCTTCGCCCGACGCTCGTCCAGCGCACGATCCCGCATGGTGCGTAGCTACCGCAGCACATTGATTCCGCCCCCCGTTCACTTGGCTCACCCGACCCCGCAGACCCGATAATCGACGGCATCCCGGCGCCTGTCATGCGCGACCGGATGATCCTGCTCAAGGGCAGGTACAATATTGTGGACTGCATGCACGAGTTCCTGAAAGGCACCACGATCCACGGAGACGACGTTTTGGCTCACACGAACTGGGAGGTGTCCGAGTCTTGGCTAAAGACATACGGGTGCGTCCGGCTCGCTTGATTGCTGCGCTGAGCAATGCTAAAAGCGTCCCGCAGATTCCTTATCGACGAGGCATTCCTCGCATCCACCAACCGGTGGAGGAAGGAGCGCGGCGAGCGCGAGATCATCTTCGAGGACCTGCCATCGATGGAGGAGCAGCCGCAGTTGCCCGTTCAGCCGTACGGCGCCGGCGTGGGCGTCGCGGGACAGACGATCGGCTCTCTGTAAATAACGCATCATCTAGACTGCATTCGCTACACTACCACCCTCGTTCTGTTGTACCGCTGCGCTTTGCCTTGCCTTGCCTCTTTTCTGCATCGAGCCTCTCGCACGCACGTAGCTTAATTCACCGGCCCGCCAAGGCGGCTTCCCGGTTGTTATTATTAGCAATTCTGTAATTTTACTGAGCCGGAATCAATCGCTTTCTGTTTCTCGTCAATTGGCCCATGTTGGACGTTCCGCTCATATTGTGGTTCTTCCACCCATAATGCGGTTCTTTCCGCCCATAATGTGGTTCTATTGCGCACAAGCACAAACAAGTCTAGCAAACAAAAAGACCCTCTTTCGACGACAGCGCCGGGAATCCAAATCCCGCTACGCCCCGTTCCCATTGGCCACCCGCTCCCTCCGCTCCCGGCGCTCCCTTTCCTGAACCTCGGCCTCTTCATGCGAACCCCTAGGGAAAAGCTTAGTCAGCACAGTCCGGCCGCCGCCCCACACCCAAGGCCCCCGGTACGCCGGGGCGCACATGGGGCACCATGGGGCATCGTGGTGCCCGAAGTAAACTGATACGGGATGGAACTCACGGGAGCGGGTTCTCCTGGATCGGAAGACAGCACAGGAACGTCAGGCAGGACACGACCGCCTGGAGGATGAAGACGACGCGCAGCGCCTGGGCATACGAGTCGACCGCGGCTGCGCGCGTCGCTTCGTCCAGAGTTGGGATCACTGCCGTGGAATGTCGGATGCGCTCGATCAGCTGTTAGAGCGGGGGCCGTACGGCGTTAGTGCTGTGCTGCGGCGGAAGGACGGCGGAAGGATGGAAGAGAGAGGGAGAGAAGCGTACCTCGCGCGAGCCGGGGCCCGTGATCCGCTCGTGGAGATACTTGTTCAAGAGCCCCTGGACGACGGCGCTCGATAGGCTCACGCCGAGCACTTGACCGGTCGTGCGGAAGAGATAGGAGACTATTTCCCGTCAACATACGTTCTGGTACAATGGGAAGAAGGAGAGACGTACTGCCGGTCGCGACGGCCAGGTCTGCCCGGTCGACAGAGGCGATGAGCGCGATGAGGGTCGAGGTTATCAGGCTGCTGTGGCCGAACCCGCTCGGGGTGATGTCGAACCAGAGGTGGAAGTCGGAGGTGCGTGCGGACCAGGTGGCGAACAGCGTGCTGGAGACGATGGGCAGAAAGGCGCCGAAGAGGTTCAGCAGCCAGTATTTGCCAGAACGCCGCATCATCCTACGGCAGGAGCGAGCGTCAGCGAGCGAAGGCAGGCCACGAGCGGGAACACGAAATACGCACCAGCCAGAGAAGAGCGAGCCTATCGAGAGAGCGATCGAGTTTGGCAGCAAGTGCATACCAGACTCGGTCGCTGTCGTGAGCCTCACAGCGGCAAAGTACTGTGCTTCGTCAGATTCTGCAAGCGCAGCTGGATTGCATTACTGAGAACGTACGAGGGGAACGTTGTACAGGCCCGAGAAGGCGGAGATGCTCACGAATCTTTTTGCCTGTCAGCATCATTTCCCTAGTGAGGAGCAAGGAGCGGCACGCACAGATTGGTCAGGGCGACGAAGAATGGCGTGCGGCGGGTTAGGAGACGCATGGGCATTACTGGCTGGACAGCTACCCATTTCTCGACTGCGACGAAGAGGGCTGCGCTGACGGCGCCTACGGCCAGCAGGCCCCAGACGGCCGGGTGGGTCCAGGGCAGCTCCTCGCTCGTGTTCAGGCTTATGCCCAGGAGGGAGCAGCCTACGGCGCAGACGAGAGTGAGCGAGCCCAGGTAGTCGATCCGCTTCACTTTTTCCCAGTTTGTCTGCGGGAGAGTGGGCAGGTGCACGTTCACTTTGAACAGGACGATCGTATATGAGAGAAGGAGGAGGGGCGCTTGGATAAGGAAGGCCCAGCGCCAGCCGAGTCGGTCTAAAACGCACAGTATCAATACGGACTGTTCCCACCATCCTCCGACGGAGCAGGGTGAGCGTACCGTTAAGGAACCCGCCGAGTGGCCCGCCTAGGCCGGCGCCGGCACCGAATAGTCTGCGAGGGCGTTAGCACCTTGCGAAGGGGAGGGAGGGGAGAGGGCACACATGTTGGCGCAACCCTGGTACAGGCCGCGCTGCTTGAGGGGTATGAGGTCTGTAACGACGATGCTGCTGACTGCCGGGGCAGATCATATCATCAGCTTCTGCAGTTGTTCTGCGAGCGCCTACGGTGCCGCAGGATGGTACAGCATTGGCAAGGGAAGTCGCGTACCGGTCATTATCCTACCGCCCGTCCCGAATCAGCCAAAGGAGTAGGATGAAGCCCGGAGGAAAGGAATCACGCACCCTCCCCCGCCCATGCCCGCCACGGCCCGCGCGGCGATCAGCCACTCCATGCTCGGTGCCAGACCGCACAGGACGGTTCCGATTGCGAAGAGGGTTAGGGCCACTAGCTCGGCGCCTTTTCGCCCCAGGATGTCCGCTAGTCGGCCGTACTGTGCGAAGGAATTCAAATTAAGTCAGTGGGCGTTGAAGGGGCGGCGAAGGGGACGCACCAGGGGGGTGAAACAGCACACGCTGAGCAGGTAGGAGGTGCCCAAGTAGGATGCCTATCCGAGTACAGTACTTGTCAGCCTTGCCTCAGCACTGCGGGCGGCCAGGCCGCACCTCATGCGCCTTGTTGAAATAGCTCCCTATGGGCGTAAGCAGCGTCGCTACGATCGTCCCTACCCCCCCAACGCCAGCACATCAGCTCCTTCCCAGGGCAAAGGTAGAGCAGAACGAGCGCACCATCCAACGCGCCGAGGAAGACGGCGCTCCATAAGCCCGTAAGAACCCAGGCGAGGTCTGTCCCAGAGGGTTGGTTGACCGGTGGGGTGTCCTTTGATGGGGTCTGGATGCCTGAGGGGAGAGGTGTGGGGTCGGACTCGCCGCTTTCTGGCGGAGGAGAAGGGGCGGGGAACTCGGAGGGGAGGAGCGGTTGGCGCTCTGTTGCCGAGCGCGGCGAGGCTGTCATCCTGCTGGCCAGAGAGGAGAGAGAAAAGCAGGGAGAGAGAGCGAAGCAGGAAGAGAATGCGAGATATGCTACATGCCCAAGCAGGCGCTCATGGCTGGCCCGCCTTCAATCTCAGTCACGGTCTGGTTCTCACCGGATCGTGCAGACGACTCGGAGGGCGCCGTGCAGACCCGAACAGCCGAACCCGCCCTGCCTGATTATGTCATGGTCCCTGCCCGGTGGCTGTGCTCCACATCCCTCGAGTTTTTCGCCGGTGGGCCCTCACCCAAAACCCACTCGACGCCGCTGCTCTTTCCTTGCAGACTGCAGAGTGCACTCGTTGGGCGCAGTGGCAGGGCGAGAAGATGTCCACACTCGCCTTCCTATGCCCATCCCTGCATCAGTGCAGGCCCCGCTTCAGACTCCGATACCCCGACTCGCTCCGGACCCGACAGCATCAGCGCACCCAACCCCTCTCCACGACCATCGATGCCGATGCCGCCGCCCCGCCCTCCGAGTCCTCCTTCCAAGGCAGGCAACGCGAGCGCCGACTGCTCAACGCCCTCCGCTCCTACGGCCGAAAGCGCACCCGCAGCGACTTGGTGCCAGCGAGCCCCCCGCGGGCGTTCGCCGACCCCGCCCCGCCCTCCCCCTCCCGCGCACTGAGAGAAGACTATTTCTCAACCGCCATCCTGCGCCCGGAAGCGCTCACAAAGTCCTTCCACTACGTCCGGCTGGAGGGCGCCCTCCGCAACCCCTACCGCGGGTGCGACCTGAAGGCCATGCGGCAGTACACTGACCGGGCCTGGGCGTGCTACACCAGCGTGTGCGATGCTGTTGGCTACCGCTCGCTCAGCCCCGAGCTCCACCGCCGTGTCCTAGCAGGGATGGTCCCCCAGCCCGGGGACTCGCGGACCGCGCGCGTGCTCGGCAAGTCCGCATGGTCCGAGCCCCAGCTGAGGATGCTCGACCACCGCGTATTCACCCTCCTCGACCGGCTGCGGACGATCGGCGCGCCCCCCCGCACCCAGGAGTACAACATCGCCCTGTACGCGTTCAGGTACACGGGGCGGTACGAGAGCGCGCTGGTCCTCCTGCGGGACCTGCGCGCGGACGGCGTCACACCGGACGAACTCACCTTCCGCGCCGTGCTCGAGTCCTTCTTCTCCCGCCGAAAGGGGATAAAGCGCTTTGTCCGCGAGGGCGGTGAGGCAGCGCACATCATGCCCCTCCTTCGCGGGATAATGCAGGACATGGCTGCGCTCGGCGTGCCCCTCTCTCCGCTCGTCCTCGACCGCCTCGCCCGCCTGCTGCGGGAGATGGACGCGCAAGCCGAGCTGGACCAGCTCTTCCGCACGCACTACGGGCTGGACCTGCGCAACCCCGACCGCGTCGCGCAAGAGTTCCTCGCCCGCGCAGGGCCCGACGCGCCCTTGCCGGGGATCAGCACACACGCGCTAAACACCCTCCTCCGCGTCCTCTCCAAAAAGGGCGATGCCTGGCAAGCCCTCCTCGCATTCGAAGTCCTGTGCCACCCCCTGCCCGGCTCCGCCGTCTCCCCGCACAGCGCGCTCGACCTCTACCCGGGCTTCCCGCGCGCAGACAAGGACGCCCGCATCCGGCCCGGCACAAGCGCGTTCGCAGAGGACGAAGACGACGATCTGCCCTGGGGCAACTTCATGCCTCTCGCGGCTACGGAGCACCGCCAGCCGCTCCCCATCGTCAGCACATACGACGCGCTCGTCGCCTGCGCGTACTGGGCAAACAACCCCATCCTCTGCATCCATTTCCTCAACTGCGCAATCTCGGATGAGAAGCGGGTGCACGCGCGCGCGGTGGACCATCTCCGCGCTACGGGAGAATGGGTCCACCCGCGCGTCCGCTTGTCCTACAAGGCCGTGTGGCTCACAGCGGCCCGGGTGCAGGAGAAGCACCAGGCACCCGAGCTGCGCTATCTGCAGAACGCGCTGCAGCAGCTTGTCAACTGGCGGGACGAGCTGCTGGACGAGCTGGTCCGCGTCGCGGACGGCGATCTGGACCTGGACGTAGACATGCTCAAGCGGTTCCGCAGTCCCCGCCCCAGCCCGGACCCCGGCGCCGCGTGGGGACTCGCGCCACGGCAGGTCCACACGCACTCGCGCGCGACGAACGGGGTTGCCCTGGCGGACAAGGAGGGCGGGCGCACGTACGAGGACGTCTGGAGCAGGGAGGGGATCGCCCCCTCGCGCGGTGTCGCCTACACGCCCGATGGCAGCCTAGCCCCGCTCGCCGAGCCCCTGCGCGCCGTGCGCGAGGGAGAGCCGGACGAATCCCCCCTCGGGGCAACCATCAGGGAGAGTGCATTCGACCGCGAGCGCCCGCCCGCCTTTTCCAGCGTGGTGCGCGACGATCGGCGCACCCGCCTGCGCAACCCCTTCCTCTCTGCGCGGATGCGGGCGAGGGAGGCGGACCCGAAAGCGCGTCTGCTCGCAGCGCACATCAACGTTATGATGCGGGAGAACCGGGACCTGCAGTATTTCCTCGACGTGCACTTGCCCCGGATCGTAAGGAATGTGGACATGTACAACCTACGCCAGATCGACCTGCTCGCGCGGAGGCGTGGGACGAAGGCGCTCAGGGGAATGATGAGTGCTCTGAAGGGCAAGGTGTCGGGCTTGGAGGGCGAGGAGGATGAGCTGGACGATGAGCCGGCGGACACGAACCTCCTCCCACGCCTGCCAGGATCCACCTTCCAGAACCCGAACAAGGCTACCTCTTGAACAGTTCATTGATCATTGATTGCATTGCATTGCATGAGCATAGCGGGCTTTGGATGATTACATGTGCGCGCCGCCCTCGCGCTTCCAGACGACGACGCGCTCCCGCCCCTTGTGCACCTCGTTCGCGCTCAGCACCGACTCCCGGTCCACGACCTTGCTCCATTTCCCCTCGGCGACGCCCAGCGCCTCCTCGTACGCGTCCACGGAAACGGAGTAGGGCGGCCCTCCGGGACGCTCGCCGTCGATGGGCCACACGACCGCCACCAGGTACCCGCCAGGCGGGACGAGCTCGCCCATCCTCTCCCCCCAGGGCGCGCGCAGGGAGAGCGGGATCGCGCAGAAGAAGGTGTAGTCGTACGCGAGGACGAAGCCGCCAGGAGGGACGGGGAACTTGAAGAAGTCTGCGGCGCGGAAGATGACGCCAGAGGGGGGCGAGGGCTGCTCTTCCAGGAAGCTAGATACAGCGGGGGTTGGTTGTCAGGGAGGACAGCTTGTGTGAATGAAAGTGCATACGTTTCGGCAGCTTCGACTGCTTTCTGTGACAAGTCAATGCCCCATGCTTCCAGCCCGAGCCGGCCGAGATAGACCGTATCAAAGCCCTAAGATGGATCAGCCCCGCCCTGACTGGCACTGGACGCTAAGCGCTCACCCGCCCGCAGCCGGGGACAATCGCCCGGCCGGTCCTGGGCACCGGGAACTCGCCGCTTTCGATGACCTCCTTGAGGAGCGGGCGCACACCGTCGGACGTCCGGTCATGCGTTTCCCAGGGGGTCACGCCTTCCTGCCTATAATGGATGAGCGCGCATCATCGGCCTGCCAACAATGGCGTGCGTACCACGCCTTTTCCCAGCCGACTGGAGATGACGCCACGTCAGCTCAGATAGGCGCACGAGATTGGTCGAAGGCGCACCTTCCTCCCCGTCCTCCTTGATGATCTCCCTGAGCCGTTGGACGGCGTGCTGATTCTGTGCAAACATTTTCGAGTTGTATCTCACAAGTAGTTTCGAAGGACTGTGGATAGTACCAGGCAAGAAGACCTTATAAAGAGCAGTGGTTGATGCAGATCGCCTCGAGATTGCCTTAGTAAGCCAACGCAGTGGGGACATCCGAGACGAGGGCTGGGTCAGGCGGGTCAGGGGGCGCATCACGTCCGACCGCCCAAAGGAGCAATGCTAGCGCCGAAAGTCCGACACCGCCAGGGCCGCATGCAATAGCGCGACCAGTGACCTAGTTCATTGTCGACAAGCCATGCAGACAACGTCCAAAGCAAGCAGCGAGTCACCAGGCGCTCGAATTCGTCGACAAGCGCGTGGAACGCGCGCTTGTACACGGCGGTCGGCGCGACCGCCGGCGTTTTGTACTCGCAAGCGCGGGACGATGATGCCATCGTGGACCCATATCGTGCACATCGCTTGATACACTCCGTTCTCCTTCCTGCCAAACTGCCCAACTCGGAACTGCGCAGCGCCGTTTCTTCCCTGCCGAGCTCCGGCTGAACATTGTCTTCTTTTCTCGTGCGCTATCGGAGATACCATGACACGTCCGCGCTGGCATGCTTCCACCATTGGGAAACTATGACAGCGCGTTCTCATGTTCGACTTTGCTCACTCCTGTCTCCTCGGATAAGGAAGAGCTATCGTTCCGACCTCGAAGAGAACAAGAAAAAAGAAACTATGATATTGGGACACGAGATGGGTGCTGTTGAAGCTGGGCTCCTGCCCGCAGGCGGCATAGGGTACACAAACACAAGCGCGACGGCGGCGGGCGGGACGGGGCTTGCCCAAACCGCCCCCACCGGGCAGCGCGGCTCCGAGAACGAACGTCCATAACATAAGCTAGATCTGGTCGGCAACCCGACCCTGGCCGACTGCGACTCTACTGCTCCGTCTCCAGTGCCCGCCTGCCCTCGCCCGGGGAGCTGAAGGGCTGGTCAGAAGGCAACAACATTGCTGACGTTGTAAGCTTACTTGGGCCCGAAGAAGCCACCGTCGGCTACGGGGGCTTTGCGTACAGCGACCTCGTCACGCTTGCCGCCGCCGTAGTTGCTGGGTCATCGTCAGCCTGGAGAACGTCACCGGTAAACGCAGACTCACTTGGGGCCGAAGAAACCGCCGTCAGCCACGGGAGGAACGCGCTCGACCAGCTCAGCGTCGCGCTTGCCGCTGCCGTAGTTGCTGGACCAACGTCAGCCCTGCAGAACATCGCCCACAGACGCGAACTCACTTGGGACCGAAGAATCCGCCGTCTGCCGTGGGAGGAACGCGCTCAGCCAGCTCGGCGTCCCGCTTGCCGCTGCCGTAGTTGCTGGCCGATCGTCAGCAGGGCAACATTGACTGCCAGTCGCACTCACTTGGGACCGAAGAAACCTCCGTCAGCGGTTGGGGGAGCGCGCTCGACCAGCTCGGCGTCCCGCGGTACTGGCGCAGCCAGAGCGACGCCAAGGAGAGCAGAGAAGATGGCGAGGAAGAATGTGAACTTCATTTTGGGTATGTTCGGGGGTTGTTGAATGAGTGTAGGTGTTGATGTCTGAGACCAGGTTGGGAGAAACAATTCGAAGCAATGGGTACGCTCTGCGGAGGGAAAGAGGAGAGACAGAGGTACTCAAGAGGTGACGGGAAGGGATGAAATCGCTCGAAGTTCTGACGGGGATAGGCTGCCGAGGGGGCATGCGGTCTATATAGATTGCCGGGTGGGTCAGGGCGACCGTCGAAAAAGAAGACGAATACGGATCACACCTGACAATGCTTCTTCAGGGACGAGGTCATACAAGGCACACGGCCCAAACCGCGCCTCGTGTTCGCTTTTGCGCTCACGGCAGCGCGCGCCGTGCTTCTTTTTCGACGGAAACATCAACCGTCGATCAATTTGGGGCGTCCAACAGGGCGGTGCGCCTGCATATGGCGTATGTGCAATGGCGTGAGCGTTCCCCCTCCCCACCAGGCGAGTGAGTATAAAGTGGCTCCACGGCGCCCCGCCCGTCGCGCACCCCAGTCGCGGGGCGTTGACAACGAGTGCGGTGAATGGGCAGCTCCCGCTCGATCAATAGAATCGCATGTGAGGCGCGGAAAATTCCATTTAGTAGTGTTGACCGCGCGACCAGATTTAGTGTCGCGGCGCGGTTGCTCGCGGGGCCCAAATGCGTCCAATTCGGCCCATTCATTGTGCGAATGCGCCCGCTTTCCCGCCTCGCCGGCCTCGGCAGGTCGGCATTCATTTTCAAGTTGATGACGGGATGTGTACGTATCTATCCCTGAGCTGATTCCGCACAATCCATTTGAGAACCATCAAAATGTAATTAAGGCGCTTGAAAGGTACAGCATTCCACCCAGAATCAGGCGGGCGACCCAGAGCCACAATACCGGTCCAGTCCGCAATTTGTATTGCCGGCCGTGGCCGACGTGCCTAACCTGTCGCCTGTCGCACGTTCCTCATTCGGATGCACCACAAGCTCGAGCCTCCCTCCGTCCGCTGCCGTACTTGCCATCCAACTTGATTTTTTCATCAGCAACGCGCATCACACGAAAATAGGTTCGTGCCAGATAAAGCGCAAGGACCCTGTCCACTTGTGATAAACACTTGCAGAAAGTTCAGGACGATGCCGAACGCTTTCCTCGGAGATAGCGGGCCCACCAGCCAGAGCGCATAATGGCCGTTCTCTCGGGCTCACCAGGCCCTCTTTCTAGGCTGCTGCAGCATGCAAGTTGCTCAATTGGCGAATTCAACCCTAGAGGCGGGAGCCACGGTCGTATCCGGCACGCACCAACTGCGCAGCGCACAAACGGTCCTCCCGATCATGACGTCAACGGTGTATGCACCCGGCATTGCCCTGGCCGTTCCTGTACCTTTGAGCCGATCAAGTTACACTGTGGAGAGTAACGCCGGTGTTTCGGCCCTTCTAGCGTGTACATGCTCACGGAGTGACGATCCCGTACGGTGGGTTGACAAAACGGGACCTCCACAGCTATCGACAAAGGGGGTGCGACAACAATCATTGTCCGTTTTCTCATTGCAATAGCGTTCAATAGCGTCCATCTTGCCCATGACGGAGGTGTTTTCGTCCACCTCCGACAATCAGCTGACAACGTTATCCATGTTCAAGAAGCCGTCCGGGAGCTGGACGGGACAGCAGAGAGACAGCGAAGCGTTGTTGGAAGCCGAACTTCAGGGTACACAGTTTGCAGTGGCACTCCTGCAGGGTCCCTCCCAATAATGAAACCTTGATTTCACCGGCTCAGTGGCCCGATAAAGCGGCTTTCTTTCCGTCATTTCGTGCATGCAGCAGGACTGGCGCGAAACCGCAGGACATACGAACAGAGTGTGAGAAAAAACGGACTAGCGTTGAGACGTTGAAGGGAGAGCGGCCCCGAGGAAAAGCGGCGCCACAACCCTGACAAATGAATGCTCCCGCGACGCCACATCGGCTGCACTTTCCAGTCCGCCTGCAACCGAGTCGTCTTTCCACATCGATACCGGTCAGTGGCCAGTAGCAAAGGTGCGTGAACCGTGCTGCTGTCACCCGCGGTCCATTAACCCGCCTTTGTAGAGATGACAAACATTCGGGTCCTGCGGGACATCGCCGCGCGCAAAGGCGTCAAAGCGCACGAAGTTGTCCGGCGCGCGTACCTCGCCTGCGCGCGCAACCAGACGCTCGAGCCGCAAATCCGGTACCAGGCCCAGCTACAGCTGAACAACTTTGGACGGTATAGCCGACCGACGACGGTCAAGAATCGGTGCACGATCAGCGGCAGGGGGAGGGGGATCATTGGCGAGTTTGGGTTGAGCAGGGTACGTCGAGTCCTTTTGCCGTTCGCGTTGCGCACTAATTTGGAGCGTGTGCAGTACTCGTTCAGGATGAAGGCACTGGCTGGCGAGCTTCCAGGCGTCTTCAAGGCGTCGTGGTAAAAGCAGGACCCGCGGTCTGGACGATACATTGCATGCTATACTGCTACACTCAGTGCTCGGCTCATCTACTGTAATCTAATCACTCGAGCAACATCTCTACAAACTCTGCAAAGCTCTCTACGACCAAGTCCGGGGGTTTGACGCCCTTTCTTTCATCCCCTTGCCTGTATTTCCCAGTCTTGACTGCGTTCCTGGGTCAGCCTCGCCCAAGGCTAATAAGATTAACGAACCCAACACGCGCACAAAGCCGCAGTCCACGGCCCCTCGACCAAATCGCTCCTCACATCGTCTCCAACCATCGCGACCTCCTCTCCCCTCCATCCTCTCTCCCCATCCCCATCCCCATCCCCCTGTCCCGGCATAATGCCCTGCAAGCTAAGCTCATAGACCGCTCGGCTTGCCCACAATCTCCGCGCGCACGTCCGCCGCCTCCTCTAGGGCGGTAATGAACGGCCCAGGACCGAGGGAGAGCGCCCCGTCCGTGTCGGCAAAGTACCGTGCGCGGTGCGTGGCGATCAGCGCTGGCTTTCTACTTTGCCCCAGGGTGGCTGCTGCTCGGGCACTTTGACCCCAGGCCGCTCGACAGTCAGGATACGGAACGACTCGTCGAGCCTCGCGTAGCTCAGCTCGTCAGGCGCGAGCCCAACGACAACACAATCCTTCTCCTCGCTCTCCTGGGGAAGCCCAGCCTTCGCAGACCAGCTCCATAACATCCAGGCATTCATTAACGAGTTCACCTTTGGCATCTGTATCACCGTGATTTGAAGCCTTTTACTCTGCTTTCTCCTCTCAGGTCCCACGAGTCATGAATCCTACCATTTCTGGTGCGTCATGTTGCCCATCTCTGCCTTGAACGAGGATGACCAATCATCCTCTTTTCAGGTTACCCTAAGCCGTCGCACACGGGCGACCCTCGCCCCTCGCTTCAAGTTAGCACCAATGCCCTTCCTCCGCGTTACCCAGTTTCAGCATATTCTATTGACGACAGCCCGGAGAGCTCCACCCTGCGCGGAACCGCTCCCTGGAAGCGCTCCGCGATACATTGGTTAGGGGAAAGATCTGGCGCTGCTTTCTACAAGCCACGATAGCATATACAAGCCATCGCGCTGTTTCCTACTGTACACTGTACCGTATGGAGTACAGGTGCGAGACTGCGGAAGCCGACGCAGTGGGACCAGAGAAGGATGTGCGAAGTCGGGGACACTCTGCAGCGCAGACGCGCTGCAGTTCGATCGTCCCGAGGAGAAGATGTTCATCGGGCTTCGAATTGTACCTGCAGCAAATGCTCAGAATCCATGCAGTTTTCGTTAGACAAAGGGGACGCACCACTGAGTCATCGAACGCAACCCGACGCATCTATCAGATCAACCACCCTCTCGCAAGCAAAAGCACTCACTCTTCTTGGTCCTCTTTTTATACTATCCCCAAATGCATCAGCACCATTCCTCACTCTCACAAAGAAAGAAAGCAAAGGGACGCACCATAATCCGATGTCCGCACTCCATGCACTTGATCGGCTGCCGGGGCAGGATATGGTTCTTCGCCCCGCAGTCAGCGCAGAGGTACTCGAGCTCAGCGCGCTCCCGCTGGATCTGCTCTTGGTGCGCCTCCGCACGCGCTTGACGGTTCGGGTCGCCCTGGTCCATTCTCTGATCAAATAGGTTGGAGAGGTGGTGGTTGTAGGCCGACGTGCGAGGGCTGACTGGCGCGGGGGAGTGGCGAAAATATCAGGTCAGGGACCGCCACCTTCGCGCTGCAAAAGCAGTCGCGCCATCGGCGGAGCCGACCTCCAGACGCTCCGCGATGTGCATCCCAGCGCTCCCACTGCCCAACCGCTAGCCAACGTTCCAACCTGCGAGTGCTAAGCAGGATGGCCTCCCCGCTCGAAGTCCTCTCCTCCGTCATAGGATGGACGTACTTCTTCCTCTGGAGCATCTCATTCTACGCCCAGGTGCTGCTCAACTTCCGGCGAAAGCGGTGAGTGTCCTCCGACTTCTCCCCTTCCCCGCTTCTACTGCTGCTGCTCCAGCTCCTTCACCGCAGAGCTCAGCTAACCCCTTCCCAGGGTAGACGGCCTCTCGCTGGACTTTGCCTGGCTAAACTCGTACGGACACGGTTCCTACGCCGTATTCACTTCCGCCATGTTCTTCAGCAGCGCGGTGCGGCGGCAGTACCGCGAGCGGAACGGGGGGCACGACAGTTCCGTGCGGGCGAACGATGTCGCTTTCGCTGTCCATGTACGCTGTGCTGTCCAACCGGGGCAGGCGGGCGGCTGCTGACAGACAGGGCGCAGGCGTTCACACTGGCGACGTTCACCCTCCTCCAGACATTCTGGTACCCCGTGCGCCGGCTTTCGCTGCGATCTACCAGTGGCTCCGCTCGTGCTCATTCAATGTTCTCTCACAGCGCGCCCCCGGCCAGCGACTGTCAAACTTCAACCGCGTGCTGTTGGCTGCTGTCACCGTCTTCTGCCTGCTGGACCTCACCCTCGTCGCATCCGCCAAGGAGCAGGTGCTGCCATTCCTGTACCACCTCTCCTACTTCAAGCTCTACGTCTCCATCGCCAAGTATGTGCCTCAGGTGCGTTGTCTCCCCCTACGCTGCGGCGATCAATGATGTTGGCCCTGACGATCTCCCAGGCCTGGCTAAACTACCAGCGCAAGAGCACGGTCGGGTGGAGCATCGTTAACATCCTCCTTGTGCGTCCCCAATCTATTAATCAACCGCATCACACGGTAACCATGACCCCCGCAGGACTTCAGCGGCGGCATCCTGTCCCTGTGAGCGCGTTCCTGTTCCCGATGTGCCGCGCGGCGAATCTCATGCGCATCCTTATTTGTCAAGTGCCCAGCTGTTCCTGGACTCGTGGCTCGCCAGTGACTGGACGGGCGTCACGGGCAACCCGGTGAAATTGTGAGTCTGCTGGTGCCTTCGCTACCCGCCCCTGCCCGGGTTATGGTCTAACCGGGGAAAAATGTGAATGCTCATGCTGATACGGTCGTTCAGCGGACTATCCTTCCTCTCCATCCTGTTCGACGTGCTGTTCATCCTGCAGCACTATGTGCTCTACCGGCACGCGAGGGAGAGCTTGAAACCGGATGCAGAAGCTGCTGCCCCCGCTGGTGCCGGTGCCGCTGCGGACGAGACACCTGGCGACGAACAGACGCCATTGTTGGTTGGCTGAGCCCGCGTAGCTTCCCGCGCGTCACGGGATCGGCTTTTGTTCACCCTCACCCTGCGCGACGGCTCTCCAAGCCAACGGAATGTGGGCGACCGAGCGGGAAAGAGGTAACGGTGGTCTGGGAGATCAGTGTTATGTTATGATTAATTGTTGTTGTTGCTTGAGTGGTCGTTCTAGATGGAACGGGGATAGATCATTCGTGCGTTACAGATGGAAAGGTGACCTCGGTGATGCGGAGGCAGTTTGCCGTTGTCCCTTGACGACAACGGAGTCTCTGTGCGCTTGCCGCCCTCGCGCCACCCGTCACCGTCACCGAGGCAGCGCTTTGCAATAAAGCTGAAATTGCAACTCGCAATCCCTTCCCGCCGCCCGTTTCTCCTCGTTGGCCATCCCCCTCCTCGCCCTCGTCCGACATCTCCGTCCCCGTGTCGGCCACAGCCCCGCCCTCGCCCTTAAATCCGCCCGCGTCCCTTCCAGCGCACCGATCCCCACCCCTGACCCGCCCCCTTCCCAGTCCGCCCGCGCACAGGCCCCCCCACGGCCATAAATGCTCGCTGTCAAGGAAATCGAATCCCTCCCCTCCTTTCCCCAGCTCATGGAGTCCCTCGGCCACCCGGACGAGCCCGCAGCAGCAGCTCCGCCTGCAATCTCGCTCGCCTGGCGCACCCCGCCCGCAGTAATCGACGAGGACGCAACGAGCGACTCGAGGAGCACAACCTCTTCCCGCTCTGCACGCACTTCCCCGGTCATCCCCTCCCGCCCTTCGTCACAGCTCGACGGGCCAACGCGCAAATCCCGCTCTCCCTCAGGCTCGGCGTCAAAGGAGAACGCTGGCAGGCACAGGTTCGCCCCGTATCAGAGCGTGCGTCCTTCCCTCTCTCCCCCTCCCCCGCACGCACTAACATCCCCCAGCGCGGCGCCGGCGTCCCGTCCATCAATATCGACAAGGCGAACAAGGCAGCCGAGAAGGTACGCTGTGCCCGTTCCGCATGCCTGAATGAAGCTTAAAAAGCTAATAAACCCTGACTGAGCAGGCGCTGCCCACCCCGCCCATCTCCCAGTCCCTCCGGCGCGCCAACAGGCCCCAACCGCTCGCGCTCGCCCCGAGATCGAACAACCCCGACATCGCCCCCGCGCCCATCTCGGCGCTCCTGCGCGCGCACATCCGTTCCTCAGCCGCAGAATCGGGCCTGGCACCGCACACCGCCTCCCCCCGCATCTCGGGCCACGCACCGTACGCCCCCCGCTCACCAAGACACCCCATGACGCCAGTGTCCATCCCCACCCTTCCCCCCAACCTGCCCATCAGCCCAATCTCAGCCCAGTTCAGCAAGGAAGCATACAGCAGGAAGGACATCGATGCGCAACGCCGGGGGGACGTCACCCCGGCTGGTGGTGCCCGCTGAACTCGAGCCCGTCCCTTCCTTCCGCTAGTTCACACAGGGACTCCGTCGTTTCTCTCTCTCCATCTCTCCGTTTCTCATCATCTCAGAACTAGTGATATCCCGCTGTATCTCTCATACCTCCTGCGTCCCCCTCTCCTCTCTTTCCGCACTCGGCTCCACACACCAGACCAGACCGAACCGCCATGGCAGCCTAGGGCCGCCTTCCTCTCTCTCCTCACTCTCACTCTCCTCGGGCTGCTCTATACGGGTGATAGATCAATCATGTTTCCATAACGAACCATCACATAGCACAGGTTAACCGAGACCGAGAAAAAATGGATCGTTCCCAGCCGTGATCTGCGCGCTGCGGCACCCGTCGCTGGGGTAACCATCTGTGTGGAGCAAGGAATGTGAGGAATGCGCATTCCCGCAAGAACGGTCGCCTTGACAGTAGTAGCGTGCATTGTCCAATTCCGTAATGTCGCGACCGTCATGCCGCGCTGATATGATTGTCAGTTGTTCCCACCGGGGTGTGACAGTTTGGCATTGCAGCCACGCGGACCCGATCGTAGCATCGTAGCATCGCAACATCGCAACATCGCAACCGTGCCTGATCCCCTACAACCCCTACTACAACCCCTACTACAACGTGACGTAACTTCAATTTCGCCGCTCCCGCTCTGCTTCTGCTTCTGCCCCAGCCCCGGCGCATGCTTCTACCCCGACGCATGGCCCACGTGAACGCAAGGTCTGCCTCCTCCTCCTCCTCCCGCTCCTTCCTTCGCTGACGGCTGGCGGAGCAGCCCAAAGCTTCAGGGCATCAAAGCGCTGCTTATCGACCTCTCGGGGACGTTGCACATCGGGGACGATCCCACTCCCAACGCTGCTCAGGCGCTGGAAAAGCTGCGCGAGGCCGGGGTGCCATTCAGACTCTGGTACGCCTCCTGCCTCTCCCCTCGCGCACGCAAGGCTTACGCGACAGCTGAGGCAAGCTCGAACACTACCAAAGAGTCCGAGACGGACCTGCTCGCGCGCCTGCGGCGGATCGGCTTTCGCGTATCGGAGCATGAGGTGCAGACGAGTCTCATGGCTGCCAGGCAGCTGGTGCATGATCGGGGATACCGGTGCGCCTCATTTCCCGTTTTAATGTAGCCTTGCTGAGCCGGGAACAGGAACCCGCTGCTATTGCTTTCCGAGTCTGCGAAGGCGGGGTTTCCCCAGGGAAGCGGGGAGAAGGATTGTGTTGTCGTTGGGCTCGCGCCTGAGGAGCTGAGCTACGCGAGGTTGAACGAGGCCTTCCGTATCCTGACTGGCGAGCGTCCCGGGGGGCAAAGTGCCGTACTGGGGCAAAGTAGAAAGCCAGCGCTTATCGCCACGCATCGCGCGCGGTACTTTGCCGACACGGACGGGGCGCTCTCCCTCGGCCCTGGACCGTTCATTACCGCCCTGGAGGAGGCGGCGGACGTGCGTGCGGAGATTGTGGGCAAGCCGAGCAGGATGTTTTATGAGCTTAGCTTGCAGGGCATTATGCCGGGACAGGGGGATGGGGATGGGGATGGGGAGAGAGGGTGGAGGGGAGAGGAGGTCGCGATGGTTGGAGATGATGTGAGGAGCGATTTGGGCGATGGGGCCGTGGAGTGCGGCTTTGTGCGCGTGTTGGGTTTGTTAATCTTATGAGGCTTGGGCGATTCTGACCCAGTACTGCAGTCAAGACTGGGAAATACAGGGAAGGGGATGAAAGCAAGGGCGTCAAACCCCCGGACTTGGTCGTGGAGAGCTTTGCAGAGTTTGTAGAGATGTTGCTCGAAGGGAAGGATAGCCCGCTGGACGACGGTATCAGCATTCTCCCGATTAGACCATAACCCGGCCGGGTAGCGAAGGCACGGGCACACTCAATTTCACCGGGTTGCCCGTGACGCCCGTCCAATCACTGGCGGCCACGAGTCCAGGAACAGCTGGGTACTTGACGAATGCGCATGAGATTCGCGACGCACGCGCACATCGGGAACAGGAACGTGCTCACAGGGACAGGATGCCGCCGCTATAGTCCTCCGGGGGTGCATGGCTACCGTGTGATGCGGGTAAACATCAAGGAGATTGGGAAACGCACAAGCAGGATGTTCAATATGCTCCACCCGACCGTGCCCTTGCGCTGGGGATCATTGGCGAGTTTGGATTGAGCAGGGTACGTCGAGTCCTTTTGCCGTTTGCTTTGCGCACTCATTGGGAGCGTGTGCAGTACTCGTTCAGGACGAAAGCGCTGGCTGGCGAGCTTCCAGGCGTCTTCAAGGCGTCGTGGTAAAAGCACGCCCCGCGGTACAGACGATACACTGTTTGGGGTAGCACATCGCTGCAACAGGACGCCTGCACCGGGTTGGACAGCGTACATGGACGATCGAACTGCAGCGTGTCTGCGCTGCAGAATGTCCCCGACTTCGCACATCCTTCTCTGATCGCACTGCATCGGCTTGCGCAGTCTCGCACCTGTACTCCATACGGTACAGTGTACAGTAGGAAACAGCGCGATGGCTTGTATATGCTATCGTGGCTTGTAGAAAGCAGCGCCAGATTTTCCCCCTAAGCAATGTATCGCGGACCGCTTCCAGGGAGCGGTTCCGCGCAGGGTGGAGCTCCCCGGGCTCTCGTCCATAGAATATGCTGAAACTGGGTAGCGCGGAGGAAGGGCATTGGTGCTAACTCGAAGCGAGGGGCGAGGGCCGCCCGGTTGGGCGTTGGCTAGCGCGGGTTTGCCACTGGGAGCGCTGGGATGCACATCGGGGAGCGCCTGGAGGTCGAGGGGGTTATTGCCGACCGGGGTATATTGCCGAAACAAAGGGGGCGTTATTGCCGAAGGGTAGGATTGGGGCGTTATTGCCGAAAACCTTATTGCCGAAACGGTCATTGCCGAAGTAGGTGCTATCGCCGAATGAGAATTACTGCCGAAGGAAGTGTTATTGCCGAAGAAGCATTATCGCCGATAGCGGTGTTATTGCCGACTGGCCCTTACAGCTGCGGTCCCTGACCAGCGCTAGTCAGCCCACCACCCCACCCACGTCTCCAACCTCTTAGATCAGAGTATGGACCAAGGCGACCCGAACCGTCAAGCGCGTGCGGAGGCGCACCAAGAGCAGATCCAGCGGGAGCGGGCCGAGCTCGAGTACCTCTGCGCTGATTGCGGGGCGAAGAACCATATCCTCCCCCGGCAGCCGATAAAGTGTATGGAGTGCGGTCATCGGATTATGGTGCGTCCCTTTGCTTTCTGTCTTTGGGAGAGTGAGGATGGCGCTGATGTGTTTTGGGGATAGTATAAGAAGAGGACAAAGAAGAGTGAGTGACTTTTGCTTGCTTGCGAGAGGGCGGTTGGTCTGATACATGGGTCGGGTTGCGTTGGATGACCCAGTGGTGCCTCCGCTTTCTCTAACGCAAAACTGCTTCGATGCTGAGCATTTTGCTGCAGGTGCAATTCGAAGCCCGATGAACATCTTCTCCTCCGGACGATCGACCTGCAGCGCGTCTGCGCTGCAGGCTGTCCCCGACTTCATACATCCTTGTCTGGTCGCGCTGCGTCGGCTTGCACACTGTCGCACCTGTACTTCATACGCATCACGATAATGTACGGCTTCATGTCTTCCTTGGCTGACCAGCGTGCCGTGGAATGATTCGCACTTGACCACATCCTCTCTGTGGCTCTCCGCATTCGGCTCCCCCATGCGGGTATCATGATTCCAGTGTTCCAGAACCAACGCTACTCTACACTGCAGCACCGCCGCCAAGAAGCGAACTGCTCGAATCATCGATCCAGTAAGCCATCCATGCGCATCCGACCAGCCCCGGCAGGCCCATCTCCCCACCCCTGAACCGGCGCCCGATGTGCTACCCGCGGTTACCCCAACCCCAGCCCAAGCCTACCTTGCAGTGTCAGCTGTCCCCATGCCCGAGGATCATGGGAGCCACCATATTTCCGTCAGGTGATTTTCGGCAGCGGGCGCAGACGGCGCAGCGGATGGCCACGTTCCGTCGGGATGCGCCGGCTTACGGCGCGCCGCGCCCTGCCCCGCCCCGCGTTCCTGCACTGTAGAGGAATTGACAAAGTTAATTGTGAGCTGACGACCAGCTTGACTGCGGCGGCGGGGGGCGATGTTTCATGGGCTTTTAGTCTAGACCCTCATAAGCCGACGTCATCGCACCTGCTGCGCCACCCGCTTTGCACGTTTGGGCGTATGAAACGGCGCGTCGGTAAACGAAAAGAAGAGCACAGCGCAGAATCAGCGTTAGGCAGTCTTTCTTGTGAACCACCACACCCCCTGCGCACCGTCGAGCATACTTGTTCATATCGCCCCTTGGCCACGCTGTCGACACCTGAGTGCATACACGCGTCACACACCTGGGGAACAAAAGCGCTCGCCCGGATGAGCAAGCCATTGCAGGGAACCGAGTGCGCTCCCTTTCCCGAGAGCACACACGTACCTGGGCTGACATGCATGCAGACTGCCATCAGTGCCTGTGATCCAGGTGTCCGACGAGGCGCCCGTGCTTAAGGCGAACGGACACGGCCACGCCTCGCACGCCCATGCCCATACCCTGCACGGGCACACGGACGTGCGCACCGCGGACATCTCCTCCAAAGGCAGCAAGATCGAGACTGCAGAGGGGACGATCCATGTCCAGCCTTTCCGCCCGCGCGGGTCAAAGCACCTCCGTGCCGTCGTCAGCTTCACGCCGCGCATATCGGCGTTCGATAGGGAAAATGAGACGAGCGGGCAGGACCAGTTCAGGGGGTTTTATACCCTGTTCTGGATCGCCATGTTCTTGCTCATCCTGAGGACGTTCGTGACCAGGTGCGCAGGTGCTCTCCTTGTTTTGCAAGCATAAACTGACTTCAGTGCAGCTATGAGCAAAACGGCTACCCCCTTTCGCTGGCATTCGCCAGCCTCTTCTCTCGGGACGCAAAGACCCTTGCGCTGAGCGACGGCCTGATGGTGCTCAGCACTGGGCTCTGCGTACCCTTCATAAAGGTCATTCAGCGCGGGTGGATCCGGTACTGGCCGCTGGGCGCGACGCTGCAGTATTTCTGGCTCACGGCCACTCTGGTCGGGGCCATAACGTGGACGTTCAACCGGTGAGCACTCAGGCAGCAAGAAGAGATGACGGAGATGGAGATGGCTGACCGCCGCGCAGGCAATGGCCGTGGGTGCAGTCTGGCTTCCTCACCCTCCACGCCATGGTCATGTGCATGAAGGTGCACTCGTACCTGGCCGTGAACGGCTATCTGTCCGACGTGCACCGCCAGGCGGAGAAGCTCGACCTGCAGCTTCGCGCCGCGTGCGTCGCCGAGGGCGGCGGGTGGGAGCAGGCGAACGAGGACGCGACCAAGGCGCGCGAGAAGCACGAGACAAGCACGGAGGACTCGCCTATCGGCACGCCCGCGCTCGTTCCGGAGGGAGCGACGACCAAGGGATACGCCGGGGGGAACCCGATTGCCGAGGGACTCCGGCCACGCCTCATGGCTGTCGTTGAGGGTACCCCGGCCGCGTCGCGCGCTGCGACCCCGCCGCCCGAGCAGTCCAAGCTGGAGAAGAAACCGTATTTCCCGCCAATCGAGCCGTACCACCACCCGCTGGCTGACCACCCGAATCCGAAGATCTCGGAGCTTGCAGAGGAGCTCGGCGCGCTCGAGCAGGAGCTGACGAGCGTCGGCCCGAACCGCGTGCGCTGGCCGGAAAACGTCACCTTCCTCAGCTTTGCAGACTACATGCTCATCCCGACCCTTGTGTACGAGCTCGAGTATCCTCGGACGGACCGGATCCGGCCGATCTACCTGGTTGAGAAGACCGTCGCGACCTTTGGCACCTTCACCCTGCTGTACACGGTCACAGAGCACTACATCATGCCGCTGACACCGCACCCCGACCAGTCCTTCTTCCGCTCGCTGATCGACCTGGCGTTGCCATTCATGGTGAGCCCAAGCATCCCTCCGCTCCGAAATCCCGACTGACAGACCCAGCTCTGCTACATCATCCTCTTTTACCTCATCTTCGAGTGCATCTGCAACGGGTTCGCAGAACTGTCGCGCTTCGCCGACCGGCAGTTCTACGACGATTGGTGAGGCCCTTGTTTCGCCATCTGCGGTCCCTGAACAGGCTCACGTTGATGCATTATTTGACAGGTGGAACTCGGTCACGTGGGACGAGTTTGCGCGAAAGTGGAACAAGCCCGTCCACACCTTCCTCCTCCGCCATGTCTACGCGAGCACCATCTCGAGCTACAAGATCTCCAAGACCAGCGCGATGTGGATCACTTTCATGGTCTCGGCGATGGGGCACGAGCTCGTCATGGCTATCGTGACGAAGAAGCTTCGGTGCGTGGCTCTGCCCTCAAACCCCTTGCGACAAGCCAAGAACTGAGAATTGGGTAGGATGTACCTGTTCCTCATGCAGATGTGCCAGATCCCCATGATCTTCCTCGGCCGCATCCCCGCCGTGCGCAGGAACAAGACCCTCGGCAACGTCGTCTTCTGGATGGGGCTCATGGCCGGCTTCCCATTGCTGTGCGTCGCGTATGTCGCGTATTAGAACGCGGCTCCGGCTCCTTGGGAGGCATATTATGCTTATTGTTTGATGGATCGCTTGGAAAGAAAATGAAGGAGAGCGGTTGTACATTGTGTATTCTTTCCTATTCTAGTCACGCTGCTCAGTCTAGGATACCCTGATTGCATGCATTCACATGATCACCAGCTTACTCGGTAGCCGACCTTCTCTTGTTGAGAGGGCAGGAAGGGCGCCAAGCTGAGGTGATAGCCCTGTCTCGTCTCGGGGATAAGCCTGACTAGACTTGCGGATAGAGTTAGCTGCTTTCGGGGGTAGTGCTAAGTGCGCTCGGCCCTAATGCTGCTCGGTCTCGGCGATAAGGCTGGCTTGTCTGGGGGCAGGGAACCTCGGCGATAGCCACTGCCGCGACTCGGGGATAAGGTTAACCGGTTAGCTGGGCTCGGGAATAGGGCTGGCGTGGCTCCCTCGCCAGTCCCCCCAACTCCTAAACCCAGTGTAGCCTTTGGAATGCCATTCCCTGAGAAGAGTCTTCAGGGGCCGTCTGTAACTTGTTATTATTGCCAGGTAAGGTTTTCTGTCTGACTGTGGTTCGAGAGTAATAGATTTCTAAAACGTCTTCCTATTACAGGCGGCACAGTCAGCCCGCACCGTTCGTGTCAAGCCTGCTTAGACCGTCGCTCGCTGAATGAGCACCCCCTGGCGCGATCGCGTTCGCAATCGTTGCACCTCATGCAGTTTTGTTGTGCCTTTGCGGGGGCGTGTGAACTATTGTTCCACACTAGGAAGTACGGATGACGAATCTGCTCTAGTAAGAACCCGCGTGGCCCGGCCTTCCCTGAAGGCTGACAAAGCGCCTCCTAAGGGTTACAGCCACCGGCCGCTCGGGAGAACGTGCCCCCCCAGCAAGGCCGGTTGTCATTAGGCGCCGCCCACTTTCCTGATTAGGAAACGATGTCCCCACGCGGGAGTCAGCATGCGTGCGTCAGCCGTTTAGGAAGCGTTGTTGGTGGGCTTGCAAGCCTCGATCGGGCGAGCGCCCTGCCCGGCCGCACGGACTGGCTTAGGGCTCCGATTCCCACCCCGTTGGGCACTCCTTATATAATGCAGAGCAGGACCCGCCCCCTCTCCTTCATCTAAAGTTGCCCTCCTCTCCTTCCCCCACTACCCCCCTCCGCACCAGAACTCAAAATGCCCGCAAAGATCGCAGTCATCTACTACTCGTGAGTCGGTCTAGCCTATGCACGCGCGCGCCGGGAGCTGACAGCGCCCGCAGGATGTACGGGCACATCAAGCAGCTCGCGAGCAAGGCCGTCGAGGGCGCCAAAACCGCGGGTGCGACAGTCGACCTGTACCAGTTCCCCGAGACGCTCGCGGACGACATCCTCGGCAAGATGCACGCGCCGCCCAAGGATGCCGCCGTCCCCTTCATCACCCCCAACGATCTGAAGGAGTACGACGGCTTCATCTTCGCCTTCCCTACCCGGTACGGCCGCGCCGTCGCACAGGTCTCGGCATTCTTTGATGCCACCGGCTCCCTCTGGGCTACCGGCGCGCTCACGGGCAAGTTCGCCTCCACCATCGTCTCGACTGCGAGCCAGAACGGAGGGCAGGAGACGACCCACTTGACCACGTGAGTCCGTCCTGCTTGACCGCATATCCCACAATCGTCTGACGAGCAACCCAGCATCCCCTACTTTGCACACATGGGCATCATCTACGTCCCAATCGGATACGGCGACCAGAACCTGCTCAACCTGAACGAGATCCACGGTGGTTCCCCGTACGGCGCGTCCACGCACGCGGGCGGCGATGGCTGTACGTCCTTCCCTTCTCCCTCTCTGCCTGTCCCCGCACTGACCGCCCCTCAAGCCCGCCAGCCCTCAGAGCTCGAGAAGGGCGTCGCCGAGTACCAGGGCAAGTACTTTGCCGGTATCGTAGGCACGTTCGTAGCCGGGAAGGCCGCCGCCCAGTGAGCCCCGGGCATTAGCATAGAACTGTACAACCAGTCCTGACCAAAGTACCAATTGCATCTTGTTGCGCTTTTTAAAGATCCAACGTCGCCGCACTACAAGTACCCGCTTCCGCGCAAGCCCCGTCCAAGCCAGAGCCCGAGCACGCACAGCCAACAAAGGAGGCGGGCGGGTACTCGCTCGATCAGCCCAAGCCTGCCGCTGCTGCTGCAAAGACCCCCGCGCCTGCCGCGCAGAAGAAGGAGGCGGACGGCCCGCAGGAGCAGTCGGGATGGAAGAAGTACCTCTGCTGCTGAGCGCCGCCAGGCGAGGTCGAAAACGACACTGAATGCCGAATGCCGAACGCCGATCTCACTCTGTTCACATTGACTTATTGCATTTCCCCTCACGTTCAATCTGTTCAACCCTCCCGCTTCTGCTGTACAGCGCGGCCCAAGCCGCTAATAACGTTAACGGTATGTACGCGCTCCGTCCGGGCATTTTATGGGCATAATCGCATTGTTTTTCCGATCGCGTGTCGTGTATCGTGCCGGGCCAAAGAGATCTCCAGGATCGGAACTTGAACGGACGCGCGACACCCGGCCCGGGTGGTGGGAAATGTTCCCAGGGTGCGTTGGGCGAGGGTCGGCAATGGGAAGGGAAGGATTACGAGGACGGCGTCGGACGTGAGAAGTGTTCTCACGCTGGGCGAGAGCCCGCAAATGGGCAAGGATTACGAGGATGAGTGAGTAATGATGTGCAATTCTACTGCAGTACAGTAGGTGGGCTGCAGGCTCTGAGACTCGGCTGCGCTGCCCGTTCAATGGGAGGTAACGTGACCCGGCAATGGATGTCCGGGTATTGGCTTAGGCCACCGTTGAAAGCGGTGATTGTCAGTTCGGTGGACAAAGCAGGACCGTTCTGTTCTGGCGCAGCCAGTGTCTACTCTTATCGTATCGAAGGAGCCCCATCAAGCTAGCATCCTGTAGTGAGGACGGCTCCCTGCGCATCTTTACGATCCGACTGCATTTGTAGCAGCATCACTTCTACGTCGCATACCAATTACTAATCCAAGGCAAATGACGATTGATAATTTGACGTTATAGAGATCAAACGGTTTTGTACAAAATACAATTTGGCGCCCTGGTTCAGTCAGGTCCTGCTGAACCGAGGGCGAGGGGTGCGGGGATGGAGTTAGGGGCAACACGATCTACCCCGGAGGCGAAAGGATACCAAGGAGAAACAGAAGGCTGGGAGGAGAGACAGGAATAGGGATGGAGACAACGGGGAGAGTAGGATAGACAGAATGCAGGGGGGCATACACTGGACGCCGGACCCTGTAGCAGTAGTAGCAGCGAGTTATATATGGTGTGATTGTTGGTAATTTGGTGATGATACCTTGATCCCTAGGAAGACAGGTTCCGACCGGAGAAGCTAACGATACAAGGCTTGACTATAGCACATCGCGAAGAGAAGAGGGGACTTCGGGGCATTTGATCCTGAGCAGTTTGTCAGCAACCTGGTCTAGGACGATGATGGCGATCGTACTTATAGAAACACTCGATAGATCGCAGCATCTCTACATCGCCGCCAGTAGCAGTCACAAAGTTGACAACCACGCCGTCCTTGGCACCCCGGTTGTTCGACATGGCGGGCGCGACACTACACAAAGGTAATCAGCATCTCACGCTTCTACAGCAACAAGAGATACTCACCGAGGGGAGTACTCCTCCACCGCCTTTGGTAGATCTACAAGTCACACTGAGCCCCGTCTTCCCTCACCGAGCAATGATCATACCATAATTGATGACCAGCGGGACCTGGTACACATCCGGCGCCTTGATCGGCACGTCGTACACGACCAGCACCTTTGTAGGCCCCTGGCGCTGCCCGTGCGACACCCGGAACTTCTGGAACGCGCCCATACGCTGACCCTGGGACATGTCGCCGTGCTAACGCTCGCATCAGCTGCTGAACAACGAGGAACCCAACTTGGCAGGGAGCACTCACCAGGGGGATAGCCTCGAACCCCTTGCCCACAAGCCGGTACAGCACCGATTCGAGCGCGTTGATCCCCCCGACATAGACGATCGCCTGGGGAACGTCGACGTCCTCCAGGAGCTCGCTGAGCGCGTCCAACTTCCACTGTCGCGACGTCTCCGTCTCTGCACTCGTAGCCCCTCGCCCGGAGCCGATGATACCCAGCCCACCGCCCGGTGTTTGGGGCGCTGGCTCCGCCCTCCCGCCAGCTGTGAACGCCAGGTAGAGATAATAGTTCTTCAGCCCGGGACGCGAGTGGCCGCCACCCCCCTCGCCCGGCTGGTGCGGCCCGTTGCCGTCGCGCCGCACGAGGACGCGGACAGCCTCGCGCATCTGGATCGCGTTTGCGAGGTTGAGCACGTCCTGGGGTACGGTGTTACTGAAGAGCGCTGTCTGGCGCTCCACACCTGGGGAGACGTCTATCCCCGGGTTGGGGAGGATGGCCGGGAAGCGGCGGTTGACTGCGTTCACGCTTGGCTGGAAGGGCGAGGCTTGGTTGCCCGGGAAGGGGTTGTCGAACGGGTTGTGCACTGGTGTCATGGGCGCCGCGGGGGAGACGGCGGGCGTGCCCGCGCCGTTTGTGCGCCGCGCGGGCGGGAGAAGGCGGACGACGTTGAACACGTTCTCGTGTAGGGTGCGGGCGATGAGCTGATCGACCTCGTCCAGGACCAGGAAGCGCACGTCGGCGCCGCTGACACCTCCTTGGGGCGCAGTGAACAGCGCGTTCATGCGCTGCGGCGTTCCGCAAATGACGTGCGGGGCGTTCTGTGCCCACTGGCGCAGGTCGCCCGAGACGTCGCTCCCCCCTCCTGTGGAGATAGCCACGCGTAGCCCGATGGGCCCGCCAAGGTCGCGCAGCATCTTGTGCCCCTGGTTCGCCTGGTCAACCGTGGTGCAGATGATGAGCACTGTCGGCCCGCGCATGGGCAGCCGTTGGGAGAGCGTGTTGAGGCAGATCTGGATCGCGGGGATCACGTACGCCGCGATACGCTCCTGTGTCGGCGGGGCTTGCGCGATGATGTCGCTCCCGCGCAGGAGGAAGGGCACGGCCCGCTGCTGTATCTTGTTGGGCGGGCCGATCCTGCGACGCATGTCAACCAAGCTGCTGCCTGCCTGGGAAAAAAGATGGCGCGCACCCGTACTTGACAATCGCATGCTGCAGCTCCAAGCTGAGCGGCAGCTGGTCCCATTTTGTGACATTCGGGCCCGGCTCCCTGGGGCTCCCACCGCCCCATTCGCCCGTATCGACCGTCTATGCAACACAATCTGCAATAAGCACCTCTCCCTTCCTCCCGGTGCAGGCAGGGAATCACTCACACTAGCGCTCTCCCTCCTAACGAGCTGTGCACTCGGCCGTCGCTTATCCCGCATCATCCCCGGCCCCTGCGCGCCGGCCAGGTCCAGCGGGCCCTGGCTCCACTGCCTGAGCGGGCTGCCCGCCGCGCCTGCCGGGCGCGGGCTCGGGCGCGGGTCGCGGAGGGCGAACATCCCCGGGCTCTGGAGGACTGCTGGGGACTGGAGGGCGCCGCTCCCTGGGGGCGCACCGGGCGGTGTGTCCGCTATTACCCCCAGACGGGGTGTGACTGGGACTGGCGCGGGAGGGGAGAAGGAAGCGTTTATGTTCTGCATGTGGGCCTTTGTCTGCAGTGCGAGCAGCTGGGAGACGGAGGTCGTGAGCGTGTTCACTCGGTGCGAGAGCTGCTTCACTTCCTCTGCGCTGGCGGGGACGGCTTCTGCCCCTGCCCCTGCCCCTGCACCCGGCGGGACGGCGCGCGGGCCGCTCATGGTCGGCGTGGAGAGGTTGGATGCGCTGCTGCCTGCCGAGGTGGGGGGAGGGAATGGGCTGCCCCCGGGGTTGTTGTTGTCGTTGTTGTCGGGGAGGGACCGCGCAAGGAGGAGGGAGAGCTTACGGCTGACATCGCCGAGCTCTCGCTGGATCTCCTTGCTCGTGTACTCGTTCCTGACCAGCCGGTCAAGCAGGTCGTTCAAGAACGGACTCGCCTTTGCGCTCCGCTCAAACGCGTCGTCCCCTGGCGGAGGCGGATCGGAAGTGGGAGGAGGGGAGGAGTTGCTAAACTCGCTCGCGGCCGTCGAGGGCGTCGACAGGCTTTGGCTCGTCGCTGCGCTCGCGGACCGCCCGGGGGCGATGTTGCTGTATTTCCCCCCCTGTTGCTGGCCGTTCACCCCCGTTCCTGCACCGTCGTGCGGGACGAGGGGGACCCCGGCGGAGAGGAAAGGCTCGCCGAGCGCGCTGTTGCTGTTCATCGTGAACCTGCCTGGTGGAGCGTGCTCCGTCCCCCCACCCGAGCCGGTGCCAGTGCCGGAAAAAGAGTGCGCGGTAGTCAAAGGAGGGCGGAACGCGCGCGGGGAGGCCGATCCGCCGCCGGCGCCCCCGCGGATGAAGCCGGCTGCAGCGTTGAACTCGTCTTGCTCGTCGCGGCTGCGGAATGAGCCGGAGCCGATGCTGGAGCCTGAGAGTCGGTTTTGGCTCTGGGCGCGCGGGGCGGGGAGGATGGGCAAGTCGGGGAGGATTGGGCCTGGAGGGGCGGTGGGCGCCGAGGGGAAGAAGGGCGCCGAGGAGGGGTTCAGGTTCCTCGCCATTGCGGGGGAGGGAGGGGGTTGGTTTGGAGGGCAGTGCGGCGGGGGAGGCGAGTGTTGAGCCGACGAGGAGGAGGGGAAAGGGATCGAGTACGCTGGCAAGTGATCGCCCGTCGTCGTTGGGCAATCGTCGGCAACACCCTCGCAACGCGGTCGATTGCTGCTCGGCGGTGTTCCGAGTCCTGCTGGTTGGCCCTGACAGTGACAGTTGTCCTTCGCTGTGGGCTGTGGGTGTAGACAGTGAGCGGCGGGCTGTGGGCGGAAGGCTGATGTGTGTCGGCCCCTCGTGGTTATCGCCCAGGAGTGATGAGTAGGAAGAGCAGGCCCTGGATGGGCGGGCGGAGGGCGGGCAGGAGGCGAGGGGCAGGGGGCAGTCGGCCCTGAAGTACAGTAAACTACTCAAAGGGTCCAAAGGTCGGCGGCTTCCTTCCGCTGCGGCACCTAACTAACTTGCTGGGGGGGCAGCAGGGCTGGATTGGGAGGTGGAAGACCTTGGGGGGGAATGGGGAATGTACCTGGTACCTGGAGTGTGGGCTTGCTGGAGGGAAGGACAGACGCAATGGTTCGGTTCGGTTCTGCCGCCGGGACGGGCGGGAAGACCATATCGGCCACGCATGGGAACTGCTTCTGTCTCCCACCTGCAGCGAGACCAGAGCGACATTGCAGTGTTCATGATACAATTAAGCTGAGCAGTAACGCGTGCGTTCCAACAAATCAATCAATACAACCCTCTCGGTATCTCTCTCCGAGTTCCCAAGCGGGTGATTTTTCCCCTGCAGTCCCATACCACAGGCCTCTATGCAGCGCCCCTCCATGCTCCTCTGCCCCTGCACGCCAGACACCATTCAGCTCAGAGCAAGGGAGGAGTAGGAAAGATGGATGCTCACCGTCCCCGTGGTCGAGAGTAGGGCGAGTACCCGTATCCCCCGCGGGCGAACCCGCCCCTGTACCCCGCCCGCCCGCGTCCTCGCCCACCGCGGTTGAACCCGGGGATGTTGGTGCGTTTTGCGACGACCTGGGCATGATATGGGTCAGCAAGGCTCATGGACAGGAATGATGAAGGAGAGTGGCGGAAGGATGGGCAGGGAAGGACAGGGAGAAGTGGAATTGCAGGGTCGAAAGCGGGAAGGAAGATGGGAGAAAGGACGCACAGTGATTATCCGCCCGCAGAGCATGCTCTCGTTCAGCAGCAAGGCGTTCTGCACCGTTGCGGGGTCGGCAAACTCGATGTAGCAGAACCTGTCCACGGCCAACAAGCATGAGTCATCTGCATGCACGACACACGAGGGAGGGAAACGCACCCCTTTGGATGACCCGAGAACTTGTCGCACACGATCGTCACCCGGTTTATCTGCCCGGACGAGGCGAAATGGTTCGATATGTCCGTCGGGGTGGCCGAGTAGTCCACCTGCACCAGCTGGTCAGGAATTTCTCCACGCAAGCCGGCAAGGCAGGACGACGCACATTCCCAACATACACCGAGCGCTTATCGACCTCCTCCTGTGCCTCACCGTCCACCTGCATCTCCCCATCCTGCACACCATGCCCATTCCCATTCGCGCTTACGGGCGTCCCCGGCGTCCCCTCAGCAGCGGGCACGGCCGGCGCGCGCACAGGCGCGTCCGCCTGCAGAGAGCGGAGCGTCGCGGCTTCCTCCTCCATCATCCGCATGCGCGCTTTGATCTCTTCTAGCTCCTGGGGACCGTTAGCCGAGATTGGGAGGAAGGGAAGGGGCTGGGAGGCGTACGGAACCGTCATACCCCTCCAGGTCGATGTCCTCCGAGTTCGAGTTCCCCTCGACAGCAGGTTGCGGGTCGGCGATGTCAGCCATCCTTCTCAGCTCTGAACGATCCACAGTTCTGTTCTGTTTAACAAAGTGCGGCCGTGTCGTGTCGTTGAAATGTGCAAAGCGAGAGCAGATTGAAGGAACGAGCGAGCGAGTAGGTAGTCGGCTTTAGGATTGGAAACTTGAAGACGCGCGCTCTGAAAACGGGTGGCGAAAGGCTTGCGGCTACGGAGTTGCCTCCGCGCTCGGCTCCGCAGCTCCGTAGCTCCGGGGGCGCTGAACACACCGGGATCGGCCACCGCCGGCGGGGAGGCTGCCTGTAATCACCTAATCGACGGGGGCCAAGGTGGAGAGAGAGCCTGAGTGGATGCCCTTGTGCTTGAGGGAGAGCACCATAAGTGCTTTCCCTTTATATAGCCAGAGCATAAATGTACCAAGACGATATCCATTGTTAGCCAATCCGTAGTTGGAAACCCAAGCCAGCACATGAATACCCGGCTTCCCCTGAGTGTCCGACCTCCCGTGTCTCTCGCCCAAGGGACCAAGACCGCCCACGCCACGCCATCGATTATCCCTGACCTCCATCCGCCCCTGCGCGTCCACATTTCACAGCTCACGACCACGACCACCTCTCCCGTCCTCCTCGCCGCAGAGCAACGTCCCGCACAAGAATTGGACCAGGACGAGTCACCCGCCGGCAATCGATCAGCTCACGTGTCCGCGCCATCAGCTAGTCAGCACTAGCCCGCAACCGAGCGAGCGCTACTGTCCCCTTCCAGCTCCGACCACCAGCGAGAATTCCAACTTGAGGCGCTGATTTGCTGATCTGATCTGCTGGCTGGCTGCGCCCCTTGTTTCCCACCCTATTTAAGGACACAAGCGCGTGAATCTGCGGCAGCGGCTTTCCGAGGATCTCTGTTCCAGCGTGACACCTATCCCCGCGCGACACACCCTGCTCTATCTCCAGTCCGACGACCTACAGCTGCTAATACGATAACGACCCCAACTGCTTACACAAGTTACACACATGATGTCCCACGACCACCCGGGCTCTACCTCAGACCCCGACGCCGCACGCAAGAAGAGGCGCAAGGAGGCGTCCGCTGGGCGCGGGCACGTCCCACGGGACACGAACGTGCCGCGCCAGCCGCGCGTGTATCGCGCGTGCGAGAGCTGTCGGTACGTCCCCCTTCCTCTTCTCTGTATCTCGTAGCACGCAAGTGTTGACTGCGGGCGCAGGAGGAAGAAGATCAAGTGCGACGGGGTGGAGCCCGTGTGCGGCCAGTGTCTGGGCAGCATCAACCAATGTACCTGGAAACCGACCGCAGACCGGGCCGCCCACAGCCGACAGTACGTCTCCGTTCCTCTCTCGCAATCTCAGCCACTGACAGCAGAGCAGATACGTCCAGCAGCTCGAGACCCGCTTGCACCACATGGAGACCCTCTTCCAGCACGTCGCGCCCGTGATGGAGGCTTTGACCGCGAGCGCGGGCGCCCCCGGCGCCCCGGTGCCCAACGGCCTCCCACAGCAGGTCGCCGCTCAGGCCGCAAGGCAGTATATGCAGAACATGAACGACGCTGCGCGGGCGGCGACGGTACAGGTGCCGGGAGCTGTGGGCTTGGGCGGTGGCGGTGGCGGCGGCGGGTTCGCGTCTGGGCAGCCGCAGGCGGACGACTCGAGCGAAGTGGAGGAGGAGGAGGAGGATAGTAGTGACGAGGAGAGCGTGGGGAGCTCTGATGACGCGCCTGATAGCGGGGAGGAGGTGGCGCAGAAGTTTGGCCAGCTGCAGATTGATGAGAATGGACAGTGGAGGTGCGTCGCGCTGTGGCTCGTTCCTGCGGCGTGCTGATGCTTCGGGTATAGGTGGATAGGCGGCGCAAGCACCATGTCGCTCGTGGAGAGCTTTCGCACGCTATCCAAGCAGCCTGCGTACCCGTCCCCGCCGGGCGAGCGCGGGGGGATGGACGACCTGCTGTTCCCGCCCGCGATCGGGCTCGGCAAAGTCCGTCGCGTCGCGCTACCCTCCAGCCACGAGGCGGAGTACCCCGCGCGTGACCTGGCGGACGCACTGGTCGACGCGTACTTTGCGCGGTTCCACCACACCCTGCCCGTACTGGACAAGATCACCTTCCTGGCCAAGTACCACGACCACATGGAGCGCGGGACGTACCGGGATGACGCCGGGTTCCAGAGCACCATCTTTGGCGTGTTTGCAATCGCCGCACGGTTCCATAATGATCCCAGATTGGGCGACGTCAACAAGGATGGAGGGCTCGCCATGACCTTCTATGACCGGGCGATGATACTGCACTTTATTGGCGCGACAAAGACCCAGCTGGCGCATGTCCAGTGTGTGGTGCTGCTGAGCAGTTTCTTGGCGAGCTGTAACCTGCTCGCGGAGAGCTGGCTCCTACTCGGACAAGCAGTCAGGACAGCGCAGGACCTGGGCTTGCATGTGAGTCGTGTGCTCCCTTGATGTTGTGACGGATATTGAATGCACATACCCAGCGCGACGCACCAAAGTCCTCGCTCACTCCTCTCGAACGTGAGATGCACAAGCGCATCTGGTTCTGCGTGTACATGCTCGACCGCCTCCTCGCGATCGCCCTCGGCCGGCCGCTCGGGATCGAGGATAGCGACTGCGATGTGGAGCTGCCGATACCGTTGGACGACGAGGCGCTGCGTTTGCACCTGGACGGCGCGCCGATCGGCGAGCCGTCAACGATCATGGTTGGTTTCATCGCGCTCACCGAGCTGGCCAAGATCGGGGGGCAGATGCTGCGCCAGGTGTACGCGGTAAACAAGACCGGCTTCCACCTCGATGCGGCGCAGAGCGCGGCCCTTCAGCAGTCGGTCGACGCGCTCGACGCCCAGCTCAGCAAGTGGTGCGACGCCCTCCCGCCTGAGCTCAGGAGCAAGCCAAAGGGCGAGAAGGAAATCTTTATGGCTGCGATACTGTGCACGTCATACTACGCCATCCTCATCTCCCTGCATCGTGTCTTCCTGCCGACATCTCGCAGGCATGCGCTACAGGCGGTGTCGACCTCGGTGGCGAAGGCTGTGTCCGCTTCAAGAAACTGCATATTGTTGGCAAAGGCGCTCAGAAACATCATCTTCCCCTCGCACCACCTGGCCTTCTTCGTTCAATATCTCTTCAGCAGCGCCGTAATTCTTTGTTTGTGCATCATGCGCCTCATGGACGAGAACGCCATCAAGCAGTCCATGCCCGAGGTCATGCAGTGCATCCAATGTCTACACGACCTTGAGGTGGTCTACCCGGGGGCAAAGAAGTGCCGCGAGCTCCTGACGCAACTGTTCGAGGTGACGAAGGAGACGGCTGCAAGACGGGCGGAGAAGGACAAACACGCGCATCATCATGTCCAGCGAAGAGGGAGCATGCGCAAGACGCGTAGGCATTCGAACAAGACTGGCTCGAGCTCTCCCAGCGACTGGAGCGGCAAGCGACCGCATGTCACCCCACCAAGGGAGACTATGCCGGCTGGTCAGCCGTTGAAGATGTCTCCCGGTCAGATGCACGCGGTTCCACAACAGCCTACCCCGCCGTCAGCATACCAAGGCGTCGGGCAACATGTCCTCCAAGGCATAGCTCCGAGTGGGACGTTCCCGCCTAGCTCCTTACGGCCTGCAACCATGTCCGCCAGCTCGATGAACTCAGCGACTTATAATATGCAGCCTGTCCAAACCAGCGGATCGTCGTCCACTTATCAGTCACCGGCAGACACAGGGTCGTCCACCTCGGGACACAAACGCACCCGTCAGGAGAGCACCATGCAGGACCCAGCAGGGTCGTCGTACATCCCGACATTTGGGCCGAACACGACGCCTTTGCGGCAGATGCAGACTCACGTTCCCTCGCCTATCAAGGTCGGCATGCCTGTCAACGCCAGCATGTCGCAGCAGCCCGCTTCTGCCCCACCTGCAACTGGTCCTGGATATTCACAGCTTCCTGCTTTACCTCCCAATTATCTGACACAAGCGTCGACCGGGACGATCAACCCGGGCATGACCTATCAGGTACCGGAGTGGAACTCCCCTGTCAAGAGAGAATCTCCGGCTCCGGCTCAGCAACCCACCACGGCGCCTCCTAACCCAGGCTCATACACACCGTCGCCGCCGAACTACCAGACGTCCTTCAACATTGGTTCCAATGGCAATCTTCCCTCGTTTGATCTCGAGGGTCTGAATCTCCCGCCCGGCGATCAAGACTTTTTGAATAACTTCGGTGAAGGCTGGTCCGAATGGGGTGGCTCGGATCAGATGTTTGATAGCAACATGTCTCTCGATCCCAGCACGTTTGATTTCGGTTTGGATCCTCTTTTCCCGTTCGATGTAGAGCGTCCCGGGAGTGCGAACATGAACTTACAGCAGCAATCGTAGATTCTAGATTGATGAACATTTCTTCCCAGCCGTTGTATTGTAGTAATATTTCCTATCAGGGGTCGTGTCTACGTTTTCTGGTTGATCCTGTCTGTGCACATGAAAGTAGACACTATAATATTATTATATGCCAGCAAATGAGGGACGTGGAATTTTGCCACATTGCGACTGCATGCATGTGCATGCATACTTTGCCCCTGTGGCGTCATCGGAGACCAACGAGGCACAATGAATGGGTCACGGGGGAAGGAAGCATCGGCACGTTCTCGGTTCCCGCCGCGACACTTCTTCCTTTCAGTGACAGCTTCGCGCTAGCGGCGATTTCAACAGTGGCTCACACGCCGAAAAACTTACTGGGCAAAATCGACTGTCCATTTCAGGAAGTGCGGCGCCGAGTGTCCTCCTTGAACCTATCCCCATGGCTGGCGACATGGACTTTAAGGGAATTTGAAGCTAGCGTGATCACAACGTGTCCAGGGATCAATATTATTGCATTACCGATCCTGTTCGCGTCGCTCGGAGGGGCGCAAAGCACCGAGGCCCGAATAGGATGTTCGGTTCGCCCGATGGGCCGCAATTTTTTTTCCGGTATGGTGGCAAGTTGACAGGGTTGCCATCTCTCGGAACGACCTCTGGGCGACTCGCTGTCATGAAGCAGCGTTTAGCTCGCTTACTCCTCGCTGAAAGTTTTCTATTTCGCATTTAGCGCGCATCAGCGCCTGGGTGAGAAACAAAGAAGCCTCTGAAACTTTGAAACCCCATTTGGAGCCTGTCATTTGCGGCCGTCTCCGAAGAAAGTTGCAGCCACTAGCGGCAGGCATGGACAAACTCCTGGGCACGTACGACATCGGCGCTTGGATCAATTACGGGAACCGAGGCTAGTCCGCACCTCCTCTTTTTTCACTGAAAACAAAGCGCTGCTTTCTCCAGATTGAAAGGAGATGATGCTCGGCATGCGAACGCCGAACAACGGCCGTGAGCCCTGACCGCACAACATCGCCTCTAAGGGTCTCGGTGGAGGACAAAGTTGCCCTCGTGTCAGAGCACTGCCGATTGAGGCATCACATTCCAGCGCGTCATGTATATTACTCGGTATTGTACAAGAAAAGCGTTGATAAAGCAGGAGGTATAACAGAATGCTTGTATGAGGTATATGAATGTCCAGCTAGATTACACGCAGAATCCGTTCCTTCAGAGTGTTGTACATTCCCGTGCTGAGGAGGTCCAGCTCATCACCCTGAATCCGGAATGCTCCTAGGTTGTCTGGTATGGCGTAGACAGCCCCGTGTGTAGATGGATCTGGATCAGTCGCACTGTGTATCACTGAGCCGACGATATGGCGAATTTGCGCCATTGGCAGACCGCCGAGAAGTCTGCGAGCAGCCGGGTACACAATGGCAGTATCTGGGGGCCTGGTCAGTCCTACTGCGACAAGCACTAATCGAGACACCTACCAGCAAACCACGGGCATACTGTGGTCACCCGAATGCCGAACAGATGGACTTCGTTGGCCAGGTTTTTGGCAAGTCCGAGAACCTGGTAAGACCGGTCAATACTAAGCGCCGGACAGAAGAACCGTGATACTAACGCCATGTTTAGAAGTTACATACATGCAGCCGGGCGGCAGACTCATCAGAGACGCTGATAGTAGCTGTTAGTCTCGTGCGGGCCGAACTCTGTGGCCTGCTCACCAATCGAGCCGATGAACACAATTGTCTTGCCAGGGTCTGGATTTGAGCGGAGATAGAAAACAGCCAATCGCGCACCTGATCACCATTTGTGGTCAGTATCGGAGGATATAAAGGGCCATACACGAGGCACGCCAGTGGCTACGGCTTACTGTAAAGCACGGATATGAGGTTGATTTCCAGCGGCTTTAGGTCAGGCTTCAGCGGTTGTGGGCCACTTCCCAGATCCTCGGTGTCCAGGTTGTTGAATCGCGATCTTTCGCTCACACCCGCATTGGGGACCACGATGTGGATCTTGCCATACGTTCGTATTGCCAGCTGGAAGAGTGAGACTTGTTCGTCCCACGAAGTGACATCACAACGCTGGCTGACCACATTCCTGCGTGAAACGTCAGAACGCTAGAGAACGTGTCGGCGTGCAAATGTCATACCCGCCGATGGCATTGATCTCCTTGCATGTTACTTTCAGTGCGTCTTCATCGATGTCGCCTATGACAAGATTCGCTCTGAGTCCTGGATTAGAATGGGACTTCTGGCTAGTCAACGTAGCATACCCATTCCTTGCTGCCTCCAGAGAGATGGCCTTGAGTTACGGTGAGCAAACTGCGCCTCAAGGAGACAAAGCTGCAACATACCTTGCCGATGCCACTAGCAGCTCCTGTTCAACCGCATAAGTTGCGGCTACGGCAAGAAAGTTGAAGGAACTCACCTGTTATGAGCACGACCTTATCTCGGAGTTTGTTCGCATAAGCGAACAACTGTTTGTCTGTCAAAGACATAACTGTTGGGGCGGACCGGGACTGAAGCCAATGCTTGGGGCCACCGTGGCAAAAGACTGCAACTTATATAGGAGTTTAGGCACAGTGATACAACAGATGCAACTTTTCAGTACTGGAGCAAGCGTATACCGGCTACACGCAGAAGCAGAACGAGCGAAGATCGCCGAGGGTGGCGCGAGCGTTAGTGTTGGTAATCGTAAGCCGAAGCGCTCGTCAGTGTGGTCGCCTCAACGGAAGGGTTTGCAAGAAGCCCCTGAGGGCAGCCTCCGCTCTAATCTAGATGGAGACAGGTGCACACTGTTGTTCTCCGGCGAATTGGAAGGCCCGAGTCTTCATTTAGAGGCCAGAGAGGTGGGTGCTGTCGAACCACGAGCACACCACAAATTCCCTCACTGGGCTCCATTCATGAGCGTCACCCCCGCTTGGCTCGGGCGCCCATGTTTCGGCCATGGGGGCCGTCATACAAACGAGTCCTAATCTCAGACAGCACACTAGCCGAAGTTCCACATCAGACGGCGAGGAAGAATAGATTTCCGTTTGGCAGCCGGGTTTGCTGTGTGAGTTGGCTCGCCAGCACAAGTCAAGTTTTGATGGGATGAGTTTTTCTGCATAAGTCGCGGAACGCGGAACACATTTGGGCAAGCCAGCAATTGTTGGAATCAGCACATGGAGAGAGCCTCGTGCAAGGGGTAGAGATCCTGTCCAGCGCGAACGTCAGGAGACTTGATGAGGAGGACCAACCACAGGCGGGATACGCCCGGCGAAAGCGTCTCCCCGGTTTGCTTCCGGATGGAAGCATGCGCCACACTCCCTTCACCGCCCTCTCCGCCTCGCTTGCTCGTTCCTCGTCCCTCCTCATGCATCGTTTCATGTTGACTTCCGCCCCATACGCCATCAGGGTTGACTTCAGGACCCTATGTGCTACCCCCTTCGTGTTACAACCCCCGTGGCTGAGACGCTAGAAGCTCTTACACAATGACTCGTCCCCGGACGCCATCACTTCACACATGTCGGCTTCCGCGCCTCACAACCATGCCGCCGGGATGCTAGTGCACCATGGCTCGCTTCTGTTCTGGACTCTGAGGCTTTCCAGGATCATGTGGTCCATCAACCCCTCGCATACTGGTAGCATTAGGCGGATGTCCATGCGTTGTCTGGATCGCATGGAGTCCTGATCTACCCGATAACCTATGGTTCCTGCTCGTCTCCATGACCGTGAGAACGGATGCTGTTCACGGGCCGATGTCACTCGTGTTACGGCAGAAGGGGTCCGGCATGGTGACCGTGTCCTGAAAGACATCCGGCTCCTGTTGATGTCACGGGCTGGTCTCAGTTGGCGGGTCTTGGAGTTTGCTCAACAAATCCGGGTTGTCCAGCTCATATTTCAGAAATCGAGGCCGAGTCTTACGTGACGGTGAATGGACCCCAATCTTGGTGAAGATGTGAAGCAGACTGCATGACAGGTGACAACGAGAAATATGTTCGGGTTAACTGCGGTCTTCCAGTCAATTTCCAAGGCCCTCGAGCTGCATTCGTTCTCCTCTCCATTTTTGTCTAATTACAATGGGTTTCTCTCAACAAGAATCTCGATGGATACCAAGCAGAGTCTGAATGTTGATTCGGCCATTCCAAGAATCCGGGTTCGCCGCGGAAATGGCAGTTCATCGGTAGATATGTCTCCAGGCATTGCGCCTTTTCTTGGTCTGTGATGATGTGCTTCCCCTGGGGAGCTCGGTCGTCTAGGTGCGTCTGACCTTCTTCATTCGAAAATATTTTATCTCGTCAACTTTGTTTTCAAGCAAACCCCGGTGGTAGCGGGCCCCCGGAGGCTCCATGGGAGCACCACTCTTCCTTGTCCATGTTTGGTAACTGCGCAATGGTATATCCACACGCGGAGTCCTGCCCTTTGGAGCAACTGCCCCGGTCCCCTTCTTCCCAACCACATGCAAGCCTCTCCCTGCCACCGGAGGTCGCGAGGGCCCGGTCTCGATGAGGGCGTCCTCGCTCAAGAAGGCATTCTGACGGGGTTCCGGGTGGGTCGAGCTGTTTCGGAGTGCACCGGCAATTTGCAGGTCCCGTGTGCATGGCTCGGTCTTTCTGACTTCAGAGTCACGTTGTGGAGGGTTGCTCTTTTGTCTGGATGTGAGCGGGAGCGCGGTGGTTCTTGTTCACAGGAACCGTTGCCATTCTCATCACGGGAAAAATGATATTGTCGTTCTCGGATCATTCAGTCAACCGGTGGTTCACCGAGGCTTCGTGTCTGTCAAGCTCTTTAACATGCACTCCCACCGGTATCACGATTTTTCCCAGTGTGAAGTACTGTAGATACGCCCACAATACTCACTAGTCACCACATCAAACACGTATGACTGATCCTGATCCCATCAAAAGCCCGGAAATCGGTGCAGTCGGCCTCAAGCGAGCTTCCAATTTCCCATGTCCCCGTCACCGGAGAAAGCAATGCCTCCTGCTACGTCGTCCAAACACACCGGAAAGAGGCGACAAGTAGCCGGATGCGATAGCCGCGGCGTGTTTCAACATCCCGCTCGAACGCTCCGCCTCCGGCTTTTGGGCCCTTCCGCTCTTAGGCGGGTGGCGCGCGTCCGGCCTCTTCTCCACCAGCACGACTCGGAGGCAGGCGACTCATCCAGGGTCGTCCGCATCCACATTCCAGCGCTCGCCCCGGTCTTGCTTTGCTGCAAGACACCGGAGCGCATACGGTATATCGTATCTCTGCAACCTCCTGTGCACACTCGCGGAACGAACCCAGAGAGGGAAAGGAAAAAGATGCCGACGCTGCCGCCCGTCCAGCCCGCCCGCTCCGCCTCGGGAATCATCATTGACCCGAACACGCTCGAGCGCAAAGTGCCCGCGACGCGACGCGCTGATGGGACGTGCGTGTCCCGTTCTTCCTGCTGCATGTGGTTGTGCTGACGCACGTGGGTAGGATGAGGAAGGAGCTCCGCATCCGCCCGGGGTTCACACCGCAGGAAGACGTTGGGTTGTTCCGCTCGCGCAGGCAGCAGACGGGCGAACGCGCCCCCCCGGGTGCAGCAGTCCCCGGCGCGCCGGCTAAGCGCGCTGTACCACCTGGGACAGCGGACGCAGCGGGAGGAGGGGAGGCGAAGAGCAAGGCGGCGAAGAAGAATGAGAAGCGGAAGGAGAAGAAACGGGAGGCGAAGGTTGAGCCGGTGAGGGACGCGTGGGACGAGGATGACGAGCCTGTAAAGGAGTTGAAGCCGCAGGCGGCGGCGGAGGCGAAGGGAAAGCGGGCGGACGAGGAGGTCGAGAGGCTCGCGGAGGAGCTGGAGAAGAAGGCCAAGGTGTAGGCTGCGCGACTGTTGTCTCCTACATGCATCTGCTGGAGGGCACGATGACGGTACCCTGCACCTGCTCGCGAGGCGACAGACGACAGGGCACCACATGGTTGTTACATGTTTCTCTGGCCTCCGTGTCTACTTTCAATGGTCTCTGAGCTTGGGTACGCGCAGATCTGTCACCGGTAGACGTCCTCCCCTCCATGTTGTACCATATGCCATCATTAACGATTTCATTACGTTCATAAGCCCAAGAGTGCCCAGATCCACGCCACCCATACGTTCACCCAGCACGCAGTGGGAGGTGGTGTCGGTCGTTGCTAGCTGCCCTGACGCTCCTCCCACTCCCTCAGGTCGGGCACCGCGACTGCGGCGGCGGCGGCCTGCTGGGCGGCGACGCTGTCGGCAGTAGGCTGTGAGGGGAGGGCAGGTTTCGGCTTGGGGATCAGCTCGACGGAGGCGATGATGAACACTACGAAGAAGGCGATTACGCCGACGCCCCGGCGCGTGTTGTTCCATTTCGCAGCTTCGATTTCTGTCCTGCGGGGGTGCATGAGCATTCGGGGCTTGCCTCCCACACCCTCCAGCCATGCGGGCAGAGTAAGCGCAGAAAGACGCACCTCAGCTCCCCAATAGTGATAGTGCTCTTATGGTTCACCTCCTCCATCGCCACTTCCGAAACCTTCGTCTCCAGTCTACTCTCATTCTTTCGGGTATTCATCTCCATCTGGATCTCATGCTTGAGCGTGTCCATGTCCTCCTTGAGCTTCTGACCGAGCGTGTCCACCTCCCGCCGAAGGGCGATCAAAGTGGTGCGGATGGACGCGCTGTCGGCGCGTGAGCGGGAGGCGGCCTCGGCCCGCAGCTCGGAGAGCGCGGCGCGGAAGAGGTAGGCTTGCTGGTGCAGGGGTCAGTGCAGATCCACATCCAGATCCCAGCATTCCCTTCGCCCGCTGAAGCAGCAGAGCGAACATCGACAGCAAAGGCCAACTCACATTCTCCAAATCACCCCTACTGATCGTCTGCCCCTCCGCCCACCTCCTGCGTCCCTTAAGCAGCTCCTCAGCAATCAACATGATCCCCTTACTCTGTCCCTCTCCAAACGCGCCCTTCTCCGCCAGGGAACGGATGAACGCATGCGTGTCGAAGGGGGGCTTCGTGCTAGGCGTGCGGTGGATGGGACTCGCGGACATGGGCGGGAAATGGAATGGCACTGGGAGGGAGGAGGTGCTTGCGCTGCTGCTGGAGGACCCGGGAGGCACGGTTTGGAAATCGAACTTGCCTGTGCCGGCGCCGGAGCCGGGCTTGGAGAGCTGCTCGGAGGAGGTGAGGAGTTCTGGTTCTGACTCCTGTGCTTGTGCTTGTGCGGAGGAGGAGGAGCTGGAGGAGCTGGGAGAGAGGTGGGAGGAGGAGGCGTAGGCCGGGACTGAGGCTGTCGCTGCGGCCGTCGCTGCTGCGGACTCGCGGTCCTCGAGGGCGCCGACGGGGTGTGGAGCGCGCGCAGGCCGCGTGGTCGACAGAGACCGGCGGGTGGGTATCCGTATGCCGGCTGCGCGCCGGGCTAGGGTGTGCATGCTACGAGCAGAGCAAGTGCTGAGGCAGGAGAGAGGGGACGGTGTATGCTATTGCGCAGGGGAAGAGAGGGACATTTCAGGGACACCATACATTTCTGCTTCCGGGTTTCCTAATGCGGTAATAGTACCATTCATGCACTACGGTACTAGAACCACGCCCATCCCTTCCTCTTCGGGTCCTGCACGGGCGCCTGGGGCGGCTCCTTCTCCTGCCGATAGAGCGGCCTGTCCCCCTTCAACGTAACGCGTAGTGGTACCCCTGATGCACCGTGCATTGTCTTCGACTTATCCCAAGCAAGCGGGCTCTGCTCCGTCCCCTCTGCGTCCCTCACGGCCGGCAGCAGGGGGAGCGGCGCCGGCCGATTCTGGTCGTCCTTTGGCACCCAGTCCACGCCCGTGATCGCCTCGAGCACTTTTGCGCTCCGGCCGATAGACCCGATCATCCCCCGCTCACTAAGGTCCATCTGCGTCCCGGGGAAGAACACAGCGTCCACCACGTTCTTGTTCAGCGCCCGCGCTGCGGCGCCCCGGCCGGGGATGGCCAGCTCGGGCAGGTTCGCCCGCTCCCCAGCGCGCTTCACCAGTTCCCAGGCGGACATCATCCGCCCGCGGGTGAGGAAGAAATCGGGGACGAGCGCGTCGTCGATCGCTTGGTTCAGACCCTCGGGCGAGGGGTTCGGGAACGCACGAGTGGAATGGGCGAGCTGGACGAGGAGCTGCAGTTTGTGCGCTGGGAGGTTGGGCGCGGATTCGGTCGGAGGCCAGGAGAGTCGGTGTAGCAGCCGTCGGAGGGACGCGCGCTGTTTTCTCGTTAGGGGTGGGCGGGTGGGAGGGTTGGGGAGGGGGATGATGTGCTCGCGCTCGGGTTCGGGCCCGGCCGCAGTCCGCTTTCGGGGCCAGATCTTCGGCGCCAGTGCCTGAGTCAGAGCGTCCTCCACGTGCTGGGGAAGGATGAGCTGGGCGGTGGTAGGGCAGGTCTCGAGCAGGCGGGCGACGCGCTCCAGGAGGTGGGATGTGGGCGCTGAGAGCTGCTCGGGGGCGGCGAGGAGTGTGCGGGTGAGCGCGGTGAGGAGGGGCAAGGGGAAGTTGGATGATGGCTTTGAGCTGGAGGCGGAGGGGGCGGTGGAGTTTGGTCGTGCGTGGCGGAGCTGTGAGAGATGGCGGAGATGCAGATGCAGCTGGGGCCGGGCCGCTCGCAGCATCGTACGCTGCTGCATCGTGTAAAGTCGCAATTGAAGCAGCGGCAGAGCGCGAGAAAGCTGAACGTGACGGCGAAGCGAAATGTGCACGGAAGCAAATACATGTGAGATACACAGCCACTGGACGTCCCTGGAATGGGCCGCCCGCTTCCTTTTGCGGCCTCGAGGCCTGTGAGAGTGAGCGGCTGGACAGAGGGGCGATTGTCCTCCCTCCCTCCTTGCATTATCTGTGCTTTCTGCTGCTTTACTTTGCTGTAAAGTTCCGTGAAGTGGTGCGAACGCGAGGTGGAAAGGAAAGGGTGAAGAGAGGGGGAAAGGCGCGGGCGTCTGCTCTCTACGACTGCACAACGACGTCCACGATCCTCACGTGGGCGCATACACCCAGCTAATACCCAATAAACGATGAAACGGCACCTCCCGCGGCCCTCTCTCACACTCGAGCGCGGGCTCACCCTCCTCTCCAGCCTCCGACCCCCACGCGGCCCGCCCTCCGCCTCCTCCCTCGCCTCCTCCGCCCCGCCCTCTCCAAACCCGTCCTCCCCTTCCTTCCCCGCCTCCTCATTCTCCCTCCCAACACCATCCGACTTCTCCTCGTTCTCAAGCTCGATGCAGCCTCACTCCCCCGCCCGCTCAAGACCTACAACACCCAGGCCAAGCTTCTCCCCCACGGCCACCCTCTGGCCCCCTTCCTCCTCCCAGCGCAGCCCGCTCCTCCCACTCCGCTCCCCACCCGCAGGAGCAGGAGCGCATAAATGGTCACGCAGACGCTGGTCCCGCTTTCGCTGGGCTACGACTTCCCTCCTGGCGGCAATAGGGCTCTTGCTCGTCTGGGCGTGCTTCCCCAGCCCGCTGGCGCACCTCACCCTCCTCCCCTCCTCGCACCAGCACACCGCAGCCGACTTCCCCGCCACCCCCTGGCCCCCCCTCCCCCAGCCCGCATCCGAACAATACCTGACCTACCTCCCCCATTCCGGGCTGCACAACCAGCTCATAGAGCTACAAAACGCGCTCTTGCTCGCAGCGCTCCTGGGGCGCACGCTGCTCGTCCCGCAGATCCGAGTGGGGCAGGCGGTGGCGTACAAGCCTAGTGCAGCGCTCGGCGAGGACCTGCGGGTGTCTGCTGGCTGCTGGACACGGGAGGATCCGGACCCGGCGTGCGAGGACAAGGAGTCGTACGCCTACCTCCCCCTGCCCTCGATCATCCGCCTCCCCCCTCCCTCAGCCGTGCGCACCCTCCCCCTCCCCGCCCCCGCCCTCCTCCCCGCCCACCTAGCAGCGCTCAACCTCACCCCAGCGAGCGTGTTCCACCTGCCCGACACCTCCGTCTATCAATACAAGTTCTTCGAGCACTCCTCCCTCCAGCGACCGATGGGGCGGTACACGACCCGCGTGAACCTGGACGACCTAGCGCGCGAAACACGACATCACAAGCTCATCTCCCTCGGCTCGCTATTCGGCACATCGCGGGTGAAGCTCTCCACCAAGCCGGCGAAAGTCCTCCGCCGCTCCATCAAGCGCACAACGACCTTCTCCCACCCAACAATCCTGTCCGCCGCCCAGCGGGTAGTGCGCAAGCTCGGAGGGAGGGACGCGTACGTCGCTGCCCACGTACGGCTGGGGGACGGCTCGTTCGAGCAGGAGGGCGAGACGAGGGTGCGCGAGCTCTGGTGGGCACTTGTCCGCTCCCTCGGCCTCTCGGAGCAGCTCGCGGCGGAGGTGGAGCAGTGGGCGTACTCCCACCCCCACTCCAGGGGAAACATCTCCCACCCCGCAACTGCACCCCTCGAGCCAGCCCCAGACCGCCAAGCGCTCAAAGCCCCGCACCCTCCCCTCTCGCCCTTCCCCAACCCTCCACCAAGGCCGCCGCTCAAGTGCTCCAGAGATGGGATGCACACGCGGCCCGAGCTGCTCGCACTCAACGTCCCCCTATTCCTGGCCACTCCCTCGCCAGACTCCCCCCTCCTCGACCCGCTTCGCCGCACATTCCCGTGCAGCTTCTCCCTCTCCCACCCTCAGCTGTCTGCCCTGCTTGAGCCGGTGCGGCAGCTCGCTACGGGGGAAGGGGTTCAGGCTGGCCAGTGGATGGAAGGCGTCGTCGATGCCCTGGTGGCGAGCGAGGGTCGATGGGTGCGCGGGACGAGGGGGAGCACTTTCTCCGGGTGGGTGGGGGATGTGGGGTGGAGAGTCGTAAGAGGGTGGGAGGTCGTTGACCGTGGTTAGATAAGCGTGGTCTGACGCTATCTGCCCAGCGCGGTGGCGAGCGATGTCCTCGGGTGTACAGAGCGGAGCAAGGCGTTCTCGACGAGCAAACGAATGTGGCCAAAAGGAGCTCGGGAGCGGAGCTTGTATGTAGACATCAGTGCGCTTCCGCGCCCCGACGTATGTTAGTGTACAGCAGTTGTAGTATAATTACATGAGCGGATACAGTGCATGATTCTGTTTTATGATCCTCTATGCGAGTGGGGATGTTCCCGGATGAGTATAGAGGCGCGGTTGAGGTGGAAACGGGGCGTCGGTGAGGGGGGGAGGATACGAGGGCGGAAGCTGAGCGTCACTTGATATTTTCGGGAGCTATTGACCGTATACGACCGCTACAGCAGCCACTAACTGCCGGAATACCACAGCTCTCACGGCAGATTTTTTAACATATAATATTTTACATGAACGCTCCACACCGCTCACAAAGTCGGGGTTGGGCCGCGGGAATCGGATATCTAGGCAAGAGGAGTGTCCGGAAGCGGAGTGTATATATTTAAGCTCTGAAATGCCATCAAAATGAGGAATTCAATTATTGCAGGGTCTGCCCATGACGAGTGGCACTGACACTAGTTCAATACAATGAAGTGAAGTTATCTTCACCAGTTGACCCATCTTTTGTACATGGGTGTGTAGTGGGGAAGAACAAGAAATGCAGAATTTCGTGTCGGGAACCGGAAACAGAGTGTCATTTTACGCTCTTCTCGGATGTAAAAGGGTGAAACATCTGAATGGTAGAGTCTGACGCTGGTAGGCACAATCAGATATATGTCTCCCAGTGAAAGAACGATTGTACCTTTATCTTTGTCATAAATGTTGCAGCACGTTCTTACATATCGAGAAGAGAAAAGCCGAGTTTGATCGGAGAAGCGGATGCTGAGCGTCACGCTGGTACTTTAGAAAGCTGTTAAGCTCACACACAAGGATTGCAGCAACCACGAGAAGCGGGAACATGAACACTACCACCGCTCAGTGTAGAGTAACCACAAGCTTGATATGATTCTTTGGAGCGTTGATAATGGGGGCCGCCAGAGGGCAGAAGGCGTGTAGTTTGACGGGAACGAGTGTTCGGAAGCGGAGCGTATATCATTCGCTCCGTTCTGATGAAGAAAAGCTTATTTCAGGAATGATCTAAACTTCGACTGGGAAGGGCGAGGACTCTTGAAAGACTCTACACATCAGTTTCAAGGTATGGACATCACCCTCATGGCTCAAACCAGGTCCCGGAAGAACAATTTGTGGTGGAGGCCCGTCTTCGGTAAGAAACCGGGTCTATTCTGCTGCCACGGAAGCACATAAGCTTTGCATTCCCATTTGGGGGAGATTGTTGATGGAGATAAGATCGAGAAGAATAGACGATGCAGCACACTGGAAGGAAATTGCGATCGCGCAACGGCTGCTCCTATTGAACGTGAGCCAGGATATGACGTTTATTCCATGGTTTCCATAGTATCGTTCGCAACGCATGGCATACTGGCGAATAAGCAGACCCGGCACCCTGAGGATGAACGGCAATCACTTTATTTCCCATGCGGCCCACGCATTTTGATCGGCGTACCACTCTACATGTGCCCATCTACCACACCGCACCCGCGGCCTCCTCCGCACCCCCCTCCGCCGCAGCCCACATGACGGCAATCTCATCGAGCGCGCCGTCCAGGACGCGCTCGACGTACCTCCTCTCCCTCTCGCGCAGCCGGGCATACCACTCGATCGCCCTGCGCTCCTCGTCGGTCATCTCCCCCTGTTCCCCCTCCCTCCTCCGCTGGGCGAGGCGACGCATCGGTCCGTAGAAATCGCGTACGCGCCTCTCGCGCTGAGCGAGGGCCTTGGAGCGCAGGCGGGAGAACTCGGGCAGGATGGTGAGCGCAAAGTGCGCGGGGAGGGAGAGGATAGGGTGCGCCATGAGCTTGTCGAGGGCTGTTGGCCGGCGGGGCGGGTTGGTAGGGTCGATGAATGTTGCCGGGAAGAGGAGGGCGTCCTCGATTGGCAGGGAGGACTGGGCGAACAGCTCAAGCATGGGGGAGCGGGGCGGGGCTTGCGGACGGGTTCCCGGTGGAGGGGCTGCAGGTGCGCCTCGTGCGGGCACGGCTCCGCCGCCCGCGGCTTGTACGCCCAGACCGGCAAAATGCTGCCCGATGAGCCTGTTTACTTCCCACGCGCCCCACAGGCCTGCGAGGAGGACGACGAGGGCTTTGCGCTCTAGCGAGCCGCCGCGGGTGAAGAGGAAGCAGAAGAAGAGGATGCGGAAGAGGGCGAATGAGAGGGAGAGCAGGAGGGAGAGAGGTGGAACGTGGAACGTGAACCGCACGCGGAGCACGTTCGCTGGTAGGCCCGGGGCTGGCGCGGGGAGGGGACCGGTGGGCGTGGGGAAGGCGAGCGGGGAGGAGAGGAGGTGCAGGAGCGGCTGGGAGGAGAGAAGCGTGCGCAATGCCGCTTGCTGCTGCGCCGTCTGGGCGGGGATGGAAGAGACTTGCATGAGGTACGGCAGGCCACTGCATACAGTTAGGACGTGGTCGACTTGGGTAGGAGTACACGCACTCAATAAGCACCGTCTTCCACTCCCCTGCGCCCTCTGCGCCCACCCCGGGAAGCTCGCATCCCTCAGCAGCGTGCAGCCCGCTCCGCACGCCCATCATCTCGACATACGTCCGCGCGGCGGACCGCGCCTGCTGCTCCTGCTCCCTGCTCGCGTATGGGGAGCGCGGCGTCGGCGCGTTGGTAAGCACTGCGATTGCGGCGAGGTACAGGAGGAGGTAGTACACCCGTGCCGAGGCGTGGGGATCGGTGTTTGCGTTGGGGGCCGTGGGCGGGAGGTGCGGCAGGCCCGTAAACGGTGTGGTGGGAGTCGTCATCCCCTGCATCGACATCGCGGGCGCCGCGTACCCAGGTGGGAAGGGGAACGCCTGTGCCTGCGGTGCCACCGCAGGCTGCTCCTTCACGCCCGGGGGCGCGCCGCCCCACGCCGCAGGGTGGACAGCGATGTGGACATGCCCCTCTTTCCCCCACACCTCGCCCAGGAGCTCTCCATCCCTCAGCGCGCGGCCTTGGGCGAACACGCGCAGGCCGCCGACGGAGGGACGACCTTGGATTGCGCGGGATATCTGGAGCTTGAGGAGGGAGATTGGGGCTGAGGAGGGGAGGGAGAGGGTCGGGCTGGTGAGGAGGGGAGGGTGCGAGGGAAGATGCAGGGTCAGCGTCGTTTGTGCTGCGCTGGAGGTGTGGGGAGTGGAGGCGGAGGCGAGGGAGGGGGAGGGGGAAACGGACGGGCCAGGATCGGCGGCGTCCATCGTTGTCTAGTTAGCAGGGAGGGAGCGAGTGACAGCGAGCTGGAATGCAGAGAGAGAGGTGAGGAAAGAGGGAGAGGGAGCGGAGAGCGTGTGCCGCGCCACGTCACTGCTCCCGCCCTCCTCGCGTAAGCGCCCGTCCGACACACCTCCTCCTCACAGCTCACACAGGCGCACGTACACTGGATGCCGGATGCGGCCCTGCTGGAGCAGCAGCTGGGCACGCTAGAGCTTCTCCGGGCGGTATACTGTGCAGAGGGCGAGCTTACTCTGGAGGCGGATACCGAGCGCGTGGTATCAGAGGTACCTCTCTCACCCCTTTCTATGAACCTGCATTAATAAATGACATTCTAGGCAGAACGATGGCTAGCCTCCCGCGCCAGCCCCCCGCCCGCCCAGCTGGCATCCGGCCTCCCCCTCCTCCTAACCCTCAGGACGGAGGACAACTGGCAGCTCCCTACTTCCCTGACCGGCCCAGAATTGCAGGTCGACATCTTCCTCCCCCCCTGCCCCTTCTCTGGCTCGGGACATGAGCGGCCAGGCCTGAGACTGAGGCAGCCAGCCTGGCTCTCGCGGGCAGAGCATGACCAGCTTGCTGCGTCCCTGTTGCCTCCTGCGCAGGGCGAGGGAAGCGCGGAGGACGAAGATGAAGTGGATTCGGACGACCTGACGTATATCATGTCCTCCATCGACCGGCTGCACAGCGCCCTGCGTTCTCTCGCGCCCACGTTGTCCCTCTCTCCCACTCCCACCGCCGACCTGCCCACCCCACCCGTCCCGCTTTCCCCAACAGTCCTTCGCACCTGGCACCACCTCCCCTCACTCTCCACTCGCAGCAAGCGCGCCGAACTAGTCACCTACGCCACCTCCCACACCCCCGCGCTTACAGGCTTCGTGCTAGCCGGCAAGCCCGGCCTGGTCGTCCTCGAGCACCCTCTCCCCCCCTCTCCTTCTCCCTCAGAAATCGCCTCCGCCTCCACCTCTCTCGACAGCTACTGGAGCACGATCAAGTCCCATTCCTGGGCTGACATCCCCTCCTCGCACAAGAAGGTCTCTGAGCGACTGCGCGAGGTCGCCCCTCGTGCGTGGAGGGCGATGAGCGAGGTGACGCGGAGTGAGGAGGTGGGCGGGCCGCGCATGGCTGGGGAGAAGGCGAACAGGCAGGATGTCGCTAGTGTGGGACGGTGGTTGGACGGCCTTGGGCTCGGAGGGAGGCTCGAGAGGGTGTTGGGGGCGGAGTGGAGATAGCGCGTGCGGGTACGTCGTCCTGTGCAATGCTGTGGATGGATGGATGATGGTCTGCAGGGGCGTCAGGCTGACAAGCACCACCAGCCTCCTCAGCGTGGGATATCGGCGTCAAGTCCCTCTCTCTGGCGCTTGTTCAGCCAGAGCGCATACAGCGACAGCACTGGGTCGCTCCCCGCCGGTGGGAATGAGGATTGGGTTTGGCGGGAAGGGGAACCGCCTTGCATAGGTGTACGAGCGACCAGCTGGCGGTCAACCAACAGGTTGCAGTCCCTCGTGCTGCCGTCTCTTGAGCTTGTCCAACCGGAACGCATACAACCACCGGGAAGGGAATGGTCGGGCAGGAAGGAACAAGGAATGGCTTGCATTGCATTGCAGGAACTAGAAATGGTCCGGCACTAATAAAGATCGGCTTTCGAGGAACTACTGTAGAATTGGTTTGCGAAAATAATGGTTGGGAGGAAAGAGCGTATTGAATGGACCGGAGATCGCTTGGGACGGCAAATCGCAACCTTCAGTTGGCGCTACTGTAGATAGACGCTCGAGCTGTTCGGTCAAAGCAAGCTTAACAATCGGCCAGAAACGAGAGATTCTTTGCACAGAAACGGCTTGGTAGGAATCAGAAATCGTTAGGAAGCAGAAACGGCTTGGCAGTTCGGCAGGAAGCACTGTATAGCTTGGATGAATTCGCATGCGCCGGGTGCTGAAGCACCGGCCGGTTCGGAGCTCGGGACGGCAAGCCTGGAGACGGCGCCGAAGACGGAGTTGGCTCGCGTAGATTTGCGTATGTGTGGTAAAATGCATCATCTGATCGACCACTCGTGCTATCTCTGCCCTGCAACATCGGGCCATCTCACCTCGCGCCGCGGCGTCATCCATCTCCAAACCTGTCGAGCATCACCGTCGTCAAGCCAGCGCACCGTGACGGCTCCACAAACAGAAGCGCCGACTATGCCGTAGCGCTGTGCGCTTCCCAAGACGGGGCGAGGTGAGATGTACCGGGCTGTGGAATGCCGACGCGTGTGCTGCCGATGGGCTCCCGGAATGTTACGCTTGAGCAACAGCAACAGACCATGTCCGTATGTAACGGACTCATACCTCCCCATCCGTGTGTCACATTCCCGGCGTCCGGTGCCTTCGGAGGAATGGATTCGGCATGTGGGTGTTTATTATATTCTCGCTGGGCGCGTTCCGTAGAAAGGACGAGGCAAATTCAAATTGGGGACCCTGTCTCGCCCGCGGGCTGACATTGGGCGCGTGTCGGGCGGGTCCGCAGTTCGGAAAACGCCCTTATTCCCTCCCCCGTTTTCATCGCGCTGTCCCTCTCTCCCTCTTCTCACCTCGCTCTCTTCTTGCACTTGCACTCTCTCTCCCCACACACTCACTTTAATCCACCACCACCACCTTCACAATGTTCCGCATCCTCCCACTCATCCTCCTCCCCGCCGCACTGGCAATCCAGGTCACCTCCCCGACCCAGTCCACCCTCTGGTCGTCCGGCGCCACCTCACAGACAATCTCCTGGTCATCAGTCGTCACAGACCCAACCAGCTTCGCGATCGTCCTCGTAAACCAGGACCGCACCGTCCTCCCGACCAACGACATCCTCCTCGCGGACAATGTCAGCACCAGCGCAGGCAGCGTCAGCGTCACCTACCCAGGCGGCACGTGGCCAGTCGGAGACGCGTTCCAGGTCCGTCCTTCTTCCTCCTTCCTCTCCCGCTTCCTTCCACCACGCGCAACAATCCGACGTTCCATCACCCCTTCCACGTTCCCTCACAATTCCCCTTCCCACCTCCCCCTTCTCCTTCCTCCTCCTAGCACAGGCCTAACCCCTTCCAGGTAAACCTCGTCGCCGCCTCGGACCAGACCTCAACAATCTACGCGCAATCAAACGACTTCAACATCACCTCCACCGCCGCCTCCGCCTCCTCTTCCACAACCGCGAGCGTAGCGTCCAACACGGGCTCCACCCTCCTCGTCAGCAACACCGCGTCCACGGGCACGAGCACCGCCTCCGGCGCTGGGGCGACTACCTCGGGGGGCAGCAGCCTGCCGAACAGCGGCAGCGGCAGCAGCGGCGCGGGGACGAACACGGTCCAGATGGGCGCGGTCGTCTTCGCCCTCGGTCTGGTCGGCGCCATCCTCGCCTAAACGGCTTCTTCTTCTGCCGACTCCCGCGCGCCAAAGACAGGGATGGAGACAGTACGATGGAACGATGCTGCGCGGACTGTGATACCACCAACGGACACTAGAGGACGGGCTACAGGGCTGCTGTTGCCCTTTTTGCTGTACTTCCCCACTGCTCTATGCTTAAAGTCTTGTGTTTGTCTTCTTTGGACGACGGTCACCTAGTGACACTGACAGTTCCATGTTTTTCTTTTTGAATTTCTTTTGTTTTCTGTTTCTTCCTTCCATATAGCTTTCGAAACAACCCCCCGATGTTTGAAACCCCGTGAGGGAGATCAATAGGACACTCTCGTTACCCCACCTCGGCGCATCGCGTAGACGCGCATTGCATTGCCGTCCGAGCCTTTAGCGGCAACTAAGCGTCCCCTTCGCAGCCCTTCCTCTTCCCCACAGTCGCTCTCCCAGCCCGATGGCGATCGTGCAGGGCAAATTTGAGGTCGGCTAGCCGTAGCGCGGCCCTTTCTTCCCCGTACCGTCCGCACCGTCCGCGAACCAGTCGTCCGCCTTGCGCTCTTCAGCCGAACCGAGGTTGATGATCACCGACTTGCTCTGCGTATCTACACAGGACAACCTACTGTCAGCCACGGCTTGCGATAGTGAGAGCCGGCGTGCTCACAGCTCTCGAACGCCTCCACCCCATTTTCCCGTCCAATGCCACTGCCCGCCTTCCATCCGCCCCAGGGCGAGCTCGGGTCATTCCGATGCCACGTATTGACCCACGTCACGCCCGCGTCGACCAGCTCCGCGACCCTGTGCGCACGGTCCAGGGAGCTCGTAAAGATGCCCGCGCCGAGCGCGTACTCCGAGTCGTTCGCCAGTTTGACGGCTTCCTCTTCCGTCTGCGGTCGTTAGCTGCTGAGCAGGAGGTGGGGCGAAGAGAGATGAGTCGTACCTTGAAGCTCACTAGAGTGAGGATGGGCCCGAAGAGCTCTTTCTCCCACGCCTCGCACTCAGTGCTCTCGAGGCTGACCACCGTCGGGCTGAAGAAGTAGCCCTTGCTCAGGTCTGTGCCGTCCAGGGGTGAAGGGCCTGTCAGGCGCTTGCCGCCAAAAGTCACCTCCTTCTTGTCCAGCCTCTCGATCGCTTCCTCGAGTCGCTTGAGCGCGTCCGCCGAAATCACGGGGCCCATCATCGATGCGGGATTTTGCGCTGATGGTCATGTCAGCCGAGTACGGAGGTGAGGGCAGTTCGGAATGTGCACGCACGCGAGCCGATCCGCTGCGTGATGCTGTCCAAGCGCCCCACCAACTGGCGCATGAATTCTACTGCGATATCCTCCTGGACCAGCAGGCGCGTGCCCGACACACACGTCTGGCCCGATGCGACAAACGCGCTGAAGCACGTCCCCGCGACGGCGCTGGGAATGTCTGCGTCGGAGAAGACGATGATGGGCGCCTTCCCGCCCAGCTCGGCCGTGTACGACTTCATGGTTGGTGCCACCAGCGAGCTGACCGAGCGGCCTGTGACAGTGCCAGCCTAGTGGTTTGCTTAAGCAGGAGGAAGAAGCCGATGCCCAGGCACATACAGTGATATCGACCTTCCTGACGCTCTTGTCGAGCGCAAGCAAACTTCCTACATTCTTACCCTGCCCTGGAAGCACGGCAAGTACACCAGAGGGGACTGGATCCATGTCAGGACATACGCAATGCGCGGCAAGATCGAGCTTACGTCCATATCGGTTGGCCAATTCAGCGAACTTGAGGACTGTTATAGGCGCAAGCTCAGAAGGTTTGACGATCTGCGAGCAATCAGCATTCCATCGGATAGCGGGAAGGAAGTGACAAACGACGCTGTTTCCTGCTGCCAGAGCCGGTGCAATCTTTTTCATGGCGATGAGCAGAGGATGGTTGAACGGCTGCATCATCGTCAGTAGCAATTAGGTATGCGATCGGCAACGGAATCACGGTTATCTGCGCAACAACACCCAGTGGGTACCTCTTGACGTAGTTCAGCAGATTCCCTTGGGTTGGAAGAACGAGTCCTTGATGCGTCCGCGCAAGCGCCGCATGATAGTCTCTGGCAGGATGTATGAGATGATGCCTGTGGTTCAGGGAAAACGACTGACAACCATTCTGGCACTCGTACCAGTTGTGCCCGCATTTCTCTGATGCATCGTCCAGTCTGTAAGGACTCTGTTTGGATGAAATCCTCCAAGTTGTCCGATAGAGCGCGGGAAATGTCGGTCAAGACTTTGGCCCTGTGGGCAGGGGAGGCTCTTGACCAGACTCCGGAACGGAATGTCTCATCGGCTACAACGATAGCCTCCCGCACTTGTCTTGGTTGCGTAGAATAGACACTAAAACAGAGATTAGGTAAGGCAAGACGCAAAGGGGTGACTCACTAGCAGAGAGTCTCCCCAGTGGCCGGATCCTCGACCGGAATAGAGTGATCCGGCGAAACGCCAGGACTGCAGGTATATCGTCGATACATTCGCCACCGCCAGATCACGATCTGGCTCACCCGGGCGTAATGTCTCGGACCTCGTCATCGATCCGAGATCTGCCGGCATACCAAGGGCCATAAGTTGTTTGTTTTAATTCGCGCCTCGTAGCTTGCTAGACAAGCATGAGCCAGGATGATCGGGACTCGTTTGACGAGGCATGTCTCACAGTAACGAGATTATCTGCGGTATGTCGGCGCACCGACATACAGAAGCGAAGTACCGAAGACGTCTTCATGCTGAAAAGACGTCGTCCAGGAAGCCAGATTTCAATGTCGAGCCAGGTTCAAGACCGTACTCGTTCGATCCCGCCCTTGTCTAGGTCACTAGTGCAGACGCAGTCAAGTGTAGTGATAGTTGACAGTGAGGGCAGCAGTGTTAATCACCGCAGATCAGCCCCAGCTTCCAGCTTCTGCGTATCTAGAATGTGACCCGTTGTTGCTGAAGTCCAAGCGCGGTTGGAGTGGAGCGAAGAAGCCGGCGGAAGCAGACATGTTCCACGTGATTAGCAAGGCGTCCGGATTTTGACCTTTAGGCGTTCCCGTCCTTGTCGGTGCAATGTTCTGGGGCTGTCCACTTGATTCCCTATAAGAACTGGCGATTTACCTCAACGCCAGCAGCCATTGATAGAGCATCTTGGGAAATAGCATGGCTTTCATCTTCAAGTCGCCAGCACTCAAGGTGAGCGGTTATAGCCGCCGACTGTCGCCACGCTCATGGAACACCCTAGTTGAGGCATAAATCCGCCAATCACCTCGCTGGAAGACCACCTCAAAGAGACGAGCGCCGATACTCAAATGCACTCACCATGGACAAGCTCCCTTTGGAGCTATGCGAACTGGTGCTGCAACACTTACCCGCGATGTCTGCCTGGAGATGTCGCCTCGTCTGTCAATCCTGGCGACGTTACATTGAAGAAACCCTGTCTCGTGATTGGCTCATCGGCAGCAGGTTGCTCATGATGTATATCAATCATCCTCGAATGCTTGTACTGGATACCAGCGAGAATTGCGACTTCCGTTTGACTCGCGGCGACTTGATTCTGGATCTTGTTGCTCGACAAGACGATTTCCTGGTCTTCAAGTTCACCCCATCGTCAACTAGGGCTCTTTTACAACTTACGGAAGACGACACACGGCCCATTCGGGACTTCTGGCCGAACTCCCTTCTGTCTGCCGGTCAAGGGCCTTCGGGACTGCGATCCATCAGACAGCTTTCCCGGAAAGAATTGAAACTGTACATATGGACGTTGTCCGTGGCGCCTCCGACTGATATTCTGTCCGACGTACGATTGTTAACCCTGAGGGCAACTGCATCCGGCCTCTTCTCTATAAGGAAACGGCGTCAAGACTTCAAATTGCAGCCTCCGGATTCTCTTATAGTTCACCGACGGGTCCTGTTTTCCAAGCTGTTCGGGGAAGCCGATAATCAGAACATCAGGCCGGTCATGCCGTTCCTCACCCAAAGTCTTTAGTGATGATCGACAATACGTACGCATGGTGAGCTTGGGAATTTTTCAATGCGTATCCCGCGTTCTGACATCTTCCCGGTGGCCGTGCAGGTGGAAACCCGGACTGCAAGGTGATCATGGTGGATATCATCCAAACCTTGGCGGGCGCACTCTTCCATACAGACGATCCACGCAGTGGGGTAACTATACCACACTCGTGGGATCGCCCCTCCTGTGGCATCAGTGCTACTTTATAACGCATCCCACTCCCATGGGCGTGGTCACACCATGCATTCACCGCGCAGTTCGGATCGTGCCTTTGACTTGCTTCCGGTCGCTTCCCCAGCTTCCTTACCCTACAATGCATCAAGGCCGCCTGTCTGCTGCTTCTTTATCCTGATCTGACCCCGCGGATCGTCCCAATCGTTCCGCGGCTATTCAGACCGCTTAGTATTGCGCTACAAAATCGCCGCAGGCGTCCCAGTCACGTCGCGTTCTTTTGTTTCCTTGTCGTCCTTCGTCCGCGTCACTCGTGCACCTTGTCTCTGTCCATTCACCACTTCTTTCTTGGATACCTACCGCTCCGTCTGATACCTCGCCGGGAGTGCGCCGGCCCAGGCTGTGCTCTCCTGTCGCGCCGCGCAAGAGCCACAATCTCGGTTATCACGGCTGACGCGTCACATTTTCACATCTGCTGTCCGATGGATCAATGGCAAGAGGAGCCGCCGGTGCCCGCGATGGACACCGATATCGAAACGACGGACGAGGGATCGTCCATCAGTGCCGGTCCACCTCGCGGTAAGTCTGGATGGATAATACGCGACTCGAACTGACGCGTCGATGGCCCAGCGTCTGACTGGAGCTGCGCGCCTATATTTCATGCCACAACGAAGCACCCGCTTGCCGACATCGCTTCGGATATCATCTCGCGTATTCAAGTGCGCGATCCCGTTGTCGAGATACCCACACAGTCTGAAGTCAAGTACGTCATCCAACCCATGTTTGGCACGAAACACGAAGAACACCCGCTGCAGTCCGTGCGCCAGGCGCAAGAATGGCGTAATCTGCTTAACGACTATCCCACGAATATGCGTCCTTTGAAAGGCGACCACAAACGCGGGCGGGCGGGTCAGGGCGACGCGCGCTACCGCAGCGCGGAAGTGCCCAAGTTGGATGTGCCCATCGCGGACGGCTCAAGATATGAACTGGGGTGGATGAAGCCGTCCGAGTCTATGACACCTGATCACTCTGGCGATCTCGAATCGGAGGATGACGACGAGGACGAGGACGACTACGACTCTGACGACTATATGCCCGGTGGTCAACGATACAAGCGCAAGGGTCGAGGCGACCCGAATCCGTTCCGCGAAAAGGAAGGCCGGTACCAAGCGCGTTCGTTTAATATCCGCTTCGCCGACGTCCCGCTCTCTGAAAGGCGCATCGTGAAAGAGAACGCGTCATTCGCTGCGCGCAAGGCTTTGCTCGCGCAGACACACCAGGGGCTCAAGATCCAGCCGATCGGTGGCAACATCGCTCGCGTCACCATGTGCGGGTTCATGAAGCCCGGGGACCCCATGATGACGTGCGGGATCTACACGACCAAGACGTACGACCTGATCCGACACCGGGTTGCGCACCTGTACTACGAGTGCCTGATGAGCGAGCTGGACGAGGTGCCCGTTGGGGGCGGACTCGTCTTTGGCGGATTCCACGTCGAGCTCCCCACCTGCTCCACCTGCGGCAAGACGTTCACCCGGTACGACAGCCTGCAACGGCACGGGAAGCGGACGGACACGGCGTGCTTCGCGCCGAACCTGGGGCGGTACAGCTCTGAGCGGGAGAACCGCGAGCGGCGGCTCGAGGTCGTCCGCCGCGAACTGGAGAAGAACGTGGGGATGCAGTACTGGATCCGGGCGCCACAGCCGCTGCCCAAGACCGTCAAGGCGCGCGTCGGTATCCGGAACGGCGGGCCCGGGCTCGGGAGCTGTGTGCTTGAGATCCTCGCCGTGGAAGAGACGTACGCGGCCAAGTACGAGTTCACGACGGTCAAGGACGGCAAGGAGCTGCAGGTCAGGCTGCTGGACCATAATGAGACCGGCGGCATCCCGTTCTACCGCCCGATGAAGGGCAGCTACGACCCCAACCCGAACGGGAAGGGGCTGGTGTTGCCGCCCTAGGAGTGCCAGAGAGATCGGTGGAAGGCGGGGGACTTGAGGGTTAGGATGGAGAAGACCGGTGTAATGGATACGCGCATGGGACCCGAGCATTGGAAATTAGTTGACAAAATTCTCGCACACGACCGCTTGATTCGATAGGCTTCTTGGATAGTCACACAGACGAGCGTTATGACCTTTATGCAATTGGATTGGCAGTGGCATTACCAGTATCGAGGGATAAGGACGCCGGGACAATAGCATTGGATTATGCCGGCATTCCAGCAAGGCCAGCATCAGTGGAGAAAATCCCAGAGGAAGCAGCCATGTTCCCAGCGGTTCGTGATGTGGTGGAGGTGCTATTCCTGCCACGTCGATGAGCGAGAAGAAGGGCGAACGGCGATTGCCAGCGCCGGAATTGGGAAATCCTAAGCCCGAAGCGGGGGTGGGCCGGGCACGGGACCGGGGCAAGGTGAGGAGCAAGTCATCGGCGGGGCAACCTCGGCTTGACTCGGCCCACAAAATGGGCGATCGGCCCGGGTGGGAGGCACGGCCGTGGAGGTGAGACAGCCCATACCGGGAACAGGGTTGCGCCCAGTTGCAAGCCAATTCAACTCGGCCGGCCGGTATCACATAGGCCCGAGCTTCTTAGGCTGGCAACATCGACCCTGGAGGTGACGACGTGCGCGCACGCGACGCCAGCCCTCCACCGGCTCCGTTTGCCCTCAAATAGCACGACGATGGGAAGGAATACGAACATCTCCCTCTTCATCCTACCCCACATCACACCTTTCGACTAGCCAATATGTCCACAAAGAACCTCCCCGTGGTCGAGTACCGCAGGCTCGGCAATTCTGGCCTGCGTGTCTCCGTCCCTATCTTGGGCGCCATGAGCTTCGGCTCCCTTAAGCAGATGGTGTGCAGATCATTCATCTCACACCACCGGGAGGTGCTGATGATAAGATAGGACTGGGTCATCGAGGAGGAGGAAGCGCTTCCCCTGCTTGAGTATGCGTGGAAGAGAGGTGTCACGACTTGGGATACCGCCAACGTATGAGCAGTCATCTGAACGCGATTGAATGGCAGCTGATGCATCAACAGGTCTATTCGGCTGGTGTGTCTGAGAAGATCATCGCCAAGGCGATCAAGAAGGTGCGTATACATCCTACTGGACGTGCATGTCCTCTAACCCACACGCAGTACAACATCCCCAGGTCCAAGCTGGTCATTCTCACAAAGTAGGTCAAGATTCGCTACTGAAAGTACAAGATAACTCACTGATTTGGCCAAAAAGATGCTTCGGCCTCGTTCCGGATACTTTGGATATTCGCGCGAACGACAACCCGGATCTCAAGAACACGAGGGACTACGTGAACCAGTCCGGCTTGTCAAGGGGCGCGATCTTCAAGGCCGTCGAGGCGTCGCTCAAGCGACTCGAGACGGACTACATCGACCTCTTGCAGATCCATCGGTACGACCCGAACACGCCCTTCGAGGAGACTATGAGCGCATTGAACGACCTTGTGCGCTCTGGCAAGGTTCGCTACATCGGCGCGAGCAGCATGTTCGCCTGGCAGCTGGCCGAGTACCAGCACGTGGCGGAGAAGAACGGCTGGACAAAGTTCATCTCGATGCAGAACCACTTCTCGCTCCTGTACCGTGAAGAGGAGCGCGAGGTCAACAAGTACTGCGAGTACGCTGGCATCGGCCTCATTCCTTGGGGCCCTGTTGCCGCCGGTCTGCTCGCGCGCCCCCTCGCGCAGCAGAAGGAAACCGCGCGTGCCAAGGCGCAGCAGCGTGAGCTCAGCCCCGCCGACGAGCAGATCATCACCCGCGTCGAGGAGCTGGCGAAGAAGAAGGGATGGACGATGGCGCAGGTCGCGCTCGCCTGGATCGACGGCAAGTGCTCAAGCCCTATCGTCGGCTTCTCCTCCGCAGCACGTCTCGAGGAGGCCATCATCCCCGACAAGAAGCTCACCCCGGAGGACTTCAAGTACCTCGAGGCACCGTATGAGGTCAAGACGATCCGCGGCCACAACTAGACGGTGCGCGATATGCGCTGGAGAGACATGTAGCGAACTAGTGATTAAAAACAATGCCATTGAGGTTTCATTACGCTTATCCCATTGTACCCCGTCCGTTTTCTGCCATGGCGATGCACACCATCCCTTTACACGGCCGTCGTCTACGCGCATACCTCTTCCCAAATCGTCCTGCGTACTTGTAAGTTCGCAGCCAGAGAGTTCGCAGCCGGAGAACACACAGAATATGCACCATCTAGCCTCAAAGTCCCCCCTCCGCCTCGGGCCGCGTAACAGCCAAGTGCTTGACCCTCTCGTACCACTCCCGCACCGGCTCGCCGGCGTCCGATTTGTACATCCCCAGTATGGTCTGTACAGCGGCGTGGTCCCCCCTATCAAACCACTGGAGGAAGCCGAGGAGGATGATATCCATGTAGCTTACTGCTTCCCATCAGTTCTCGTATCGAGCACAGGAGAGGAAAGGCGCACTCTGGTTTCCCCCAAGGTAAGGCCCGTACTCGCTCAGGTTCTTCGCCACGGGCCCAAGCGGCGCCCGGATGGCGTTGACCGTCTGCCCCCTCCCTGCCTCCTCGAGCGAGACGCCGAGCGCGGCCTCCCTCGTGCGGATAAAGTACTCCCTCCCCCTCTCGTCCAGCAGTGCCGGCGCCTTCGTGATGATGCAGAGCCGGACCGAGGGGATGAGCACGCTCTCGCAGTAGCACTGGAAGAAGTGCGTGGTTTGCGCGCCGGCACCGGGGAGCAGGAGCGGCGGGGAGGGGAAGTGCTGCTCGAGGTATTGCAGGATCTGCCAGGAGTCCGCGATCCACGTCGCGCCGTGCTGGATCACCGGGAGGGTTGGAACCTCCTTTCCCGGCTGGGTGTGCCCAACGAGGGACTTGATGTCGGGGTATGACACTGCGCGAGCATCAGCGAGCGCCCGAGGTCAACGCGCAGGAGCACCGGCGCAAATGCACGCACCCCAAACAGTCCGGAACTTCACACCCTTATACTGCAACGCCATCCTCGTCCTCCAGCAGTTCGGGGAACAGCATTCCCCAGGAGCCGCGCACATGAGGTCGTAAAAGATTATTTCATCCTCCGCCGATGGGGCGTTTGTTGAGCTTGACATGGTGGTGGAACGCGATGGTGGGGAGCGGTTGAGCTGTTGGGCGGCTCGGCGGCTGGGGTGGTCGTGAGGGTGAAGATGTCGCAGAATCAATGCAACTAGTGTGCATGCTGTTGGTGTTCGGTGGCTCCCATTTTATGTTTTCCCCTGCCCATGCCGATGTCAGGGCGTTCTACCCATGCGCGTGCCCATATGTCGAAGCCAGTCCAACTGTGCTGTTGGTACTTGGTGGGTTCCATGTCCAGGACTTTCCTCGCCCATACCCATACCCATACCCATACACGTACCCATACCCATTCCCATACGCATTCCCATTCTCATACGCATTCCCATACGCATTCCCATACGCATACGCATACCCATCCTCATACCCATTGCGATGGCGTGGGGAAAGAAGGAGACAAGGGGTCATAGCCGTTGTCCGCATGGGTCCTCCTGTATTGCCGGCCACAGCGCGTGAATTTTGTACCGGCTAGGGTCGGCAACTTGCCCCGCAGTTCGGAGCGGCCCGAGATGACTCCGACGGCCGTCCCTGTCAACAACAAATGCTGGATTCATCACATCCTTTCCTATCCTTCTGCCGCGTACAAAAGGGACAAGTGCTCAAGCTTTATCATCGGCTTCTCCTCCGCGCAGCGCCTTGAGTGGGCCATCATCCCCACTCCCGATAAGCAGAACTTCAAGTACCTCGAGGCGCCGTATGAGGTCAAGACGATCCGCGGCCACGACTAGACGGTGTGAGATGTGCGCGGGAACACATGTAGCGAACTAGTGATAAAAAAAAATGCCATTGAGGTTTCATTACGCGTATCCCATTGTCCCGCGTCCATTTCCTGCCATGGTGATGCACGCCATCCCTTTACACGTCCGTCGTCTACGCGCGTATCTCTTCCCAAATCGTACTGCGCACTTTGTAAGTTCGCAGCCAGAAACTACGCAGAATACGCACCATCCAGCCTCAAACTCCTCCCTCCGCCTCGGGCCGCGTAACGGCCAAGTGCTTGACCCTCTCGTACCATTCCCGCACCGGCTCGCCGGCGTCCGACTTGAACATCCCCAGTATGGTCTGGACAGCCGCGTGGTCCGCCCTATCAAACCACTGCAGGAAGCCGAGGAGGATGATATCCATGTAGCTTACTGCTTCCCATCAGACCTCGCTTCGAACACAGCAGAGGAAAGGCGCACTCTGTTCTCCCCCCAGATAAGGCCCGTACTCGCTCAGGTTCTTCGCTAAGGGCCCAAGCGGCACACGGATGGCGTTGACTGTCTGCCCCCTCCCTGCCTCCTCGAGCGAGACGCCGAGCGCGGCCTCCCTCGTGCGAATGAAGTACTCCCTCCCCCTGTCGTCCAGGAATGCCGGCACCTTCGGGAGGATGCAGAGCCGGACGGGGGGGCTGAGCACGCTCTCGCAGTAGCACTGGAAGAAATGCGTGGTTTGCGCGCTGACGCCGGGGAGCAGGAGCGGCGGGGAGGGGAAATGCTGCTCGAGGTATTGCAGGATCTGCCAGGAGTCCGCAATCCACGTCGCGCCGTGCTGGATCACTGGAAGCGTCGGGGCCGGGTTTCCGGGCTGGGTGTGCCCAACGAGGGACTTGATGTCCGGGTATGACACTATGTGAGCATCAGCAAGCGCCCGAGGTGGCTAGCAGGGAGGGAGAGAGAGAACTGAACGCACCCCAAACAGTCCGGAACCTCACACCCTTATACTGCAGCGCCATCCTCGTCTTCCAGCAGTGCGGGGCCCAGCATTCCCCGGGCGCCGCGCACATGAGGTCGTAGAAGATGATTTCCTCCTCCGAGTTCGCCGATTGGGCGAGGGTTGTGGTCGACATCGTGGTGGCCCGGGTGCGCGATGGTGGGGAGGTTGAGCTGGTGGGCGGCTCCGCGGTTGGGGTGGTCGTGAGGTGAAGATATCGCAATATCAATGCAATCCTGATTATTATGATGGCTGAGTCAAGAGACCACGCTGTTCACAGCTCTACCGATGGAGACGGGGATGAAGGAGACAAGGAGTCAGAGCGGATGACCGCATTCTGCAGGGTTGCCGACTACCCTGGATTCGGCCCGAGATGACTCGGACCGCCGTCTTTGCCTCGGCATTGTTAACAACAAGTGAAACATTCATTTCACCTTTTCCCATCCTTCTGCATAATACAACGCTGCGCCCGACCGACCGGCGTGCTGATTCATTTCCATCTTTCATATCCTTCTGCATCGTACAAGCCAGCAGTGCCTATTTCCGTATTTGGTCAAAGATCCTCCTCCGCCAGCGGCTTCAGCCTGCCGTACCAAGCGCGGAACGCCGCGCCCTCAGGCCCGGGGTACAGCGCGAACGTCTCCTGCAGGATTGCTGGGTCCAGCTTGTGCATCCACAGGAGGAGGGAGAGGATCAGGAGGTCTGCGTAGCTTACTGGTTGCTGTCAGTTTTGCGGAACACGTTCAGGAGGAGCGGGAGGCAGGAAGGCAGGCAAGGGAAGTGGGACGCACATATCTCGCCAAAGACGTACTGGCCCGTTTCGGCAATCTGCCGCACCGCGACCCCCAGCGTGGACTTCCAGTCCTGCACACTGGCGCCCTGCGCATACTCGGAGAGGGGCATGCCTAGCCGCTCCCTGCGCGTGCGGGCAAAGTACTCTGCCCCCCTAGGATCGAGGATTGTGGGGATCTTGGGGAGGAGGTGGGGCCGGGTGGACTCGAATAGGAGGGAGGTGTAGTATTTCTCGAAGAAGGAGATGGTGGGGAGGGAGGGGTACAGGAGGGGGGGTGTGCTCGGGAAGGTGCGCTCGAGGTATTCTGTGCGCTGGGTGAGCGGGCTGCAGGGGGAGGGACGGGGGAGGGGAGAGGGACAGACGGATGATAGAGAACGAGTCGTGCACCCAGACGGCGCCGTGCTGGATCACGGGGAGGGTGGGGGCGTCGACGTCCTGCTGGCAGTGGGAACCGACAGTGGGCTTGATGTCCGGGTAGGTGAGCCTGGTATGAAGGAGTCAGCATGCGCTTGGTGCAGATGAGGAGGGGAGGACGGACCAGACGGTGTCGAATGGGATCCGCTTGTAGCGGAGTGCGAGACGGACTTTCCAGAGGTTCGGAGAAAAGCATTGGCCAGCGGCGTTGTGCAGGTCGTAGAAGATGAGCTTTGGCTGCGTCGTGTCTGTCATGTTCGGCCGAGTGTGTTCAAGTTCCAAGACTCGCATGCCAGTGCAGGCCTGGGAGGAGATGGGGCGGGTCTGTTCAGTGCTGCTCGAGTGGACGGGATTCATATACGGTACGCCCAGGGGGGTTTGTAAGCTCTCTGGCGCGCAAGAAGGAGCGGGAGGATGGGGGAGTACGGATGGATGGTGGACAGCGCTGGCGTGGACCCTCTTGCTCGTCGGTGATGTCACTCACTGCGACGCGGTACCGGAATGCAACGGCGTTGTGAACACGAGTTGAGCACAAGCGGCTGCATCTAGACAGCCACGCACTGGATAATCCATACACTGGCAGTACCCCATAGCAGAGTCGACAAGTCTCCCACGCCTTCCTGACTCGGAAGGGCACGATGCCACGCCCAAACTCGCTCATGTATGCGCCCGTTCCCCTCCCTTCCCAGCCGCACTAGCACTCTGACACACAGAGGCAGAGAGACGATGACCACCCTCCAAGCGTCGCACCGGGCCCGGCAGAGAGCGTCTCCCGCACGCTCGCCAGGCGTCGGCGCCAGCGCCAAAGTCAACGCACAGCCACTACGCTCTCGCGGTTCGCACTCGTCGTCGTCGTCGTCGTCGTCTTCCTCCTCCAGCCCGATCAAGTCCCCCACCACCCCCCGGTCCCAACCGATGGCGGACGACATCCCCGAAGAGGCATACGATCCCGAGCTATCCGCCTTCCTCGCCTGGCTCACCTCGCTCTCCCCCGCGCCCGTCCCCTCCCTCTCAGCCCTCACAGACGGCTCAGTCCTCCTCCACCTCCTCTCGCGCGCCTCGCCCGCCCACTTCCCCCCCCCAGCGCGCACCCTCTCCCCAAACGACCCCTGGCCACTCCGGCTCACGCAGCTCAAAGCCCTCTACCGGCGCGTATCACAATGGTACGCCGAGCGGGGTACGCCGCCCGCTAGCGAGGGATGGACGCCCGATCTCCAGCTCCTGTTCGACGCCGAGGGAAAGGCACCGCAAGCCGCACGGGAGGGAGAGGCGCTCAAGCTCCTCAGACTCGTCATTGGCGTCGCGGTCCAGGGGGAGGATAAGGAGGAGGCGATCGCTGCTATCCGCGGGCTGGGCACGGGCCAGCAAACAAGGCTCATGCAGGCTATCGAGCAGGTCATGCGCGCTTTCCCACCCAGGGTGGAGACAGAAGAAGGGGACGCGAGCATGATGACCGAGTATGTCCCTCCTCCTTCTCCTTCTCATTCATTCAACAGAGCAAGCTGATTGGTGCTTGTTTGTGTGTCTGTGCGCAGCGACGACCACTACTACCAGATCCAGTCCGCCCGCTCCCGCCTCCAGAGCGAGAACACCTCCCTCCTCTCTGCGCGCGCGGCGCTCCAAGCGCAAGTCGAGGCTCTGCAGGCTGCGGCGGGCGATCTGCAAGCGGAGAGGGACGACGCGCTTGCGCTGGCTCGGGAGCTGCGCGCGCAAGCGGAGGAGCGGAGGGGGGAGAAGCAGGAGGCGGGGCTGAGGGGCGAGATTGACAGGCTGAAGGATGAGCTGTGCGTTGTCTGATCATTTGGTTTTGCTGCTGGGTTGCGCTGATTGCGAGCAGGAGGAAAAGCGAGGACAACCTTTCCTCTGCCGAGGCGACGCTTGCGCGGCAGGAGCGGGAGCTGTCCGAGCTCACGCGCCGCACCTCTGACCTGCAGGTGCAGGCGGAGGAAGCGGCGAGGCTCAAGGACCAGGTGGATGAGTGGCGCCATACTGCGGAGAGATACCAGAAGAACGAAAATGTCATCGAGAAGTACAAGCGGAAGCTGGAGGAAACGGCGGACTTGAGGCGGCAGATCAAGGTGCGCGCTGTGCCTCTTCTCTGTGTCTCCCGCGCTCTGTGCTGTCGTGCATAGGTGGTTAGACACAGTGGTGGACTCGTGCTGATGCTTGTCTGGGTAGACGCTCACGGAGCAGAACACGCAGCTGGTGAACACCAACTCGCAGCTGGAGACGCAGTCGTCCAAATCCGCCAACGTCAAGCCGCTGCTCGACGCGTACAAGCAGCAGATCTCTGAGCTCGAGGCCAAGGCTTCCGCGCGCGGGGCGGAGATGGAGGGTCTGCGGCTCAGGCTGGAGGACGAGCGGCGCGCGCGCGGGGAGGTGGACAGGCTCAGGGAGGCGGAGAGGAGGGAGGCGGAGGGGTATGCTGAGCGGGTGCGGGAGATGGAGAGCGGGCGCGGGAGGAAGCTTACGAACGGAAGCGGCAGTGGGAGCGGGGAGGAGCCGCATTCCCCTGGTGCTGAGGGGGAGGAGCCGCTCACGCTCGACGACGCGCTCAGCGGGACGACGATGACTGACCTGAAGCTGCGGATCCGGGCGCTGGAACGGGAGTTGCTGGATGCGCAGGACGCAAATGGGACCGCTTCACGCGTGCTGGTGCTGGAGAACCTGCTCGAGGACGCGAACCGGCTCAAGGCAAGGTATGAGAAGGAGTATCTTGCCAGCCACCGGGAGGCGCTCGTGCTCAAGCGGGAGGTGGAGGAGATTCGCGCGGGAAGGGGAGGCGCAGAGAGCGGGGAAATGGTCATCGCACTCCGGAAACGGCTGAACGAGGTTGTGGACGAGCTGGACGGGCTGAAGAAACGGTTTGAGCAGCAGGGTGTGGAGCTCGACGCGAGCTCACGGGAGCTCACCATCGCTCGCTCTGACTGTGCGTGTTGCTCCTGCGCCGATTTGTGCATGACGCTGATGCTGATATCACCGCAGTGAACCTGGTCAACAAGGACCAGCTGGAGATCCTCGCCTCCCTCCGCGCATCCGTGTCGTCCGACAATGCCGGCTTGTCCTCCGAGCTGGACCGCGTGAAGCAGGTGGAGAAAGACCTGCGGGAGAAGAACCGCATGCAGATGGAGCAGGTCAACACCTTGCTCATGGAGAAGATCGAGTTGCAGGGAGAGGGCATCGGCCAGCGGGAGGCGATGCTCCGGCGGGAGAGGGATATCGGGTTCGTTGCTAGACTTGGGGCGTGTGTGCGATGCTGATGCGATGTAGTGATCTGCGCGCGTCTATTGCCGGCAAGGACCTGCCGGAGGATACGAAGAAGCGGCTTATCGAGCTTGCGGACGAGAACGCGAGGCTGAAGGAAGAGGCCAAGGCGGAGAGACAGAAGCTGATCAAGGCTAGACAGGTATGTTGATGCGCGCTCTGAATCGCTCTGCATATCTGATGCTTCATAGTTTATCAAGGAGCAGGACGAGCTGTTTAATAAGCAGCATGCTGGGAAGGTTGATCCTGTACGGTATATCTCACCGTTGAGGTTCAGATTCTGACCGTCACGTTGCAGAATACGTTCACCGAGGCAGAGCATGCGTACAAGGCCCAGATTCAGTCGCTGGAGGATAAGATTGCGCTTCTCAAGGTCGGATTTGGCACTGAGTATCAGCCGTATGTAGCTAACGCGCGTATTGTCCCAGCGAACCATCAAGGAGAATGCAGCCGCGTACGATCGGGAGAAGCAGCAGCTGCAGAGCTCGTTCCGTGTTCTTGGCTCGCAGCAGAGACAGACGCAGCTCCGGTCTGCTGCATCACGGAACGGAGCGCGGTTACAGCCGCAGAGTTGGTTGGCCCAACAAAGGGAGACTGTACGTTTCGGTGAATGATGCGCATTGGAATGTCACTCAAGATCGTACAGATGATGGCGAATCTCTCGCGAACATCAACATGACGGGAATGACTCACTACGAATAAATTACGCCAGATATCGTTGCATTAATACCCGTGAGGCGGCGTCATAGACGGCTGAAATACCGTTCCTTTTCTTTTGCATAATCTTATCCGTGTTCATTTGGTTATGCTGTTCTTGTCAAGTTCACATTCCCGGGTTCGGCCGTGACACGCGCCTCGTGCCCAACGCGTGTCTTCGCCCGGCGGTCGGGGAACACAGGTGGGGGGGAACATGCCAGCTGTCCGAGTTAGTGCTTGCTCAGCAATCGGAGATAACATTGCCGAGATATCGGAGATAACGGTCCCGAGGGAGCGGAGATAACCTTGAAAAGAAATCGGAGATAACCTGAATGGCAATCGGAGATAACATTGAATGGCAATCGGGGGTAACATTGAATAGCAATCGGAGATAATATTGAATAGCAATCGGAGATAACGTTGAATAATGCCGATACGCTGGGCTCATCATCGACCCCTAGTCATTTCCCCCAACCGGCATCCTATGCTCTATACCCTCCCCCGCGCGGCCAACACCCTCGCCCGGCGCATACCCATAAGGGCACCCTTCAGGCTCCTAACGGTCAACACAGTGTCCGAGCGGGCGAAGCGGGTCATCGCCCGGATAGTGGACGAGGTCAAGGGTGATTGGGAGCTACTGCACGTGGGGAATGTGGAGCGTGCGTTCTGCGAGCTGTTTCCCGCGTTCAGGTCTGAGTGCGGTGGGCGCTGATGGGTTTGTGGGCTGCAGGGATAGAGGATGTGCAAGCTACAGTCGGGCGCGAGAAGCCGGACGTGCTCTTCACCGCGTCCATGTGGACTGCCGAACAGGCGCAGGTGCGTCCACCCCTCCTGCTCTCACTCACAAAGCACAAGAATCTTCTGACCATCGAGCAACAAACAGGAGATCGTAGCGCTCGCCAAGGGCGTCAAGCCCGGGCTGAGGACGCTCAGTATGCCCCAGGGCTTGCAGGCTGAGCGGGGGCCGGACGGGGTGGTGCTGTACGTGAAGGAGCAGCTGCCTGGGCTGCTGGGCTGACGTTTGGGTGGGTGTGGATTGGTTGGAGGCTGGCTGACCGTGCCCGGCGCGTAGCCGTAGTTCGCGTATGCATTGGGCTGAGCAGGCTGGGGAGGAGCGGCGATGACTCCTGGCTGCTACCCCTGCTCCCTCCCCGTCAGCCCCAGCCGCGCCTCTACACCTCAGGAAGATCAACGGGTAGTCTTGTCGCCGGATGGTGACGTCCTTGCCCGTGAGGTCGCGACAGACGGAAGTGAACGGGTCGACCTTGTATGCATGTAAAGATGATACAAGAATCACATTAATTAGTTGTTTGCTGCCTACGAACAGTCGGGAGATAGGATATATGTACGTCTATAGGTAAATACTTTTGTTGAACGCGTGCGCGCGCGTGTCTGGGCGATGAATGCGACCTTACACGGCGCCGGCGAAGCTCCTTCTGTGCATGCATGATATCAGTCTACGGCCAGCACGAACAGGAACAGAAGAGATGCCATACCGGTTCAGGACGAGCCCCTTGACAGCCCTGATCTCCCTAAGCACGCCCTCCGCCTCCCGTTCCCAACACGCGAGGGAAGCCTCCCACGCGTGCTCGGCACTTTCCAGCCCTACCACGGGTGCGGCGACGGGTGCGGGCACGGCGGGATCGGCGCGCCGGGGGAGGGGGCCGTAGGTGCGCGCGCTGACGTAGGAGGAGAGGGAGGAGAGGGCTTGCAGTGCGCGCTGGGAGGAGGCGCGCGGTTCGTGTGCTGCTTGCAGGGCTGAGAGGGCGGGAGGGAGCGCGCTGATTGTGGGCGCGGGCGGGGAAGGCTCGGGGAGCGCGTGCCTTGAGGATTGGGAGGCGTGCAGCGTGTGCAGCTGCGAGGCCAACCGGGTCGCCAGCGCCAGTGCGTGCGCTCTCAGCGCTGCGCGCCGCGCGAGCGTCTCGTCCAGCCTGGGCAGGATGTACCTCTGCAAACCAATCAGCGTCAGGAGCGCGAGTGCGAAGAGGCAGAGGCAGGGGACGGGACGTACGTAGTACACGAACCCGGCTATTCCGCCCGTTGCGCCGAGCCAGGAGAGGACGCGGGCGAGGGTGCGGAGCATTGGGAGGAGCTGGGAGGCTGTGGCTGCGGGGAGGATTATAGCGGGCAGAATGGGGGTGTAGTCGCGTTTTGGCAGGGTGGGGGAGCTGGTCATGCCCAGAGAGGTTGGGGTGGACGAGACGACGGCTTCGCCCGCCTGCTGAGGAGCATCGGCCCGATGTACAGGGGAAGGAGGGGGCGGCGGCGGGCAGGGAGGGGGCGAGCGGGGCCGAGAGGGCGGCGGCGGGGGAGGGGGCATAGTGTTTCGTCTTGGGTGTAGAGAGGACTCGAGCGAGCAACGGGCTTTTAAGAGCTGCTCGCTGGGCGGGCGCGTGTGGCGGTCGAGTCAGTTGTATGCGCAGGGAGCAGCGTGTGGTCGGTGAGGGGGTGGTCTGACGCAGCCCAGGGCAGCGGTTGCGCGTGCTCGGCCTTGTGGGTTGAAATGGGAAATGGGAAATGGGAAATGGGAAATGGGAAATGGCGACTTTTTGACAGGCAGGGGCGAGGAATGCACGGAAGGGACAGGGATTAGATAGGGAGTAGGGTTTCTCCCTTTCTTTCTCTCATTCTTTCCTTCTTCCTGCGAGTGCCGGCAGCTGTACACTCATCCCCCACCGCGTCCTCGTCAGCGGGATCGGCAGATGGCTGGCGATCGGCAGTTTCCAGTGCAAGGGCAGGGCCGAGCCGCTCACGTACGTACACACAAGGCAAAAAGGCAGAAAGTGCGCAATCGCGGATCGGATCGGGCGAATCGGGCACAGACGCACCTCGCAACCAGGCCTTTTTTTTTCAGCCGCAAGCCTGCATTCGAATGTCTATTTTCCTATTGAGGCCCTGCTTCCTCTCAATCTTCCCCTGGGCCTTCACACGCGCTCTTCCTTCTGGATGCAGGGAGGGGTGCAAGGGGAGGGACGTGAAACGCTACGACCGTCACCGTCGCCAGGCTCTTTTTCTCTCTTTCTTTTCGTTTCTTCGCAGTTTGAAATCAGCAATCAGCAATCTTCACGGCGGATGTCGCAACTCGGGCTTCATCCCGCGGATCCAACAGAGATGTACACTGTGGATTCGAGAATGAATGACCGATGCGGTTGATACGTAGGTGATGGGCGATGATGGGCTCGATGATGATTGCATCCAGGTGGGAAGAGTCCAGGCGCACACTGACGAGTAACGTCATCCTCCGAAGCGTGGCCAGAGGGCGCCCGATATTCTGTACTCGACGGCTATTCAAAGCCCGCTGCACGTTGCTTCCTGCGCACCGGTGGAAAAGGAAACCGAATTTGCATAATTAGGATAAAAGCCAAGATCTTTCTCTTTTCTGCATATTCACGCATTGCGCATTTACGCGTGGCACCCGAGCGCCTTGACCTTGAGCCCCTCCGCCGCGCCGCTGATCAACTCCGTGAGCCTCTCCGCCTCGGACTGCGCGAGCGAGGACGACTTGTCGATCGTGAACGCCTCTGTGAGCCCCGGGAAGGTGGTGGCGCCGTACCCTGTGCGGTATGTCAGATTGGTCCTCACGCACGGGAGGGAGAAAGAGGTGGAAATACGCACCGAGCCAGATACCAGGAGCGACCAGCACATTCTTGTACCACTCCCTGTGCCGAAGCCCTTGCGGGCTGATGAACGCGCGCTCAAAGCCCATGAGCTGCTTGTTGATCTTGCGCACGCGCTTGGCAGCGCGGATGAGCGCCTTGGGCACCCCGTACGGCGCGGCGGGCTTGACGCCAAAGATGCCTTTGACCCAGTTGCGCAGACCCGCGAACCGTCGGCGAAGGCACTTGCCAGCCCCGTGGTGCAGGTGATGCTTCATGTACTTCTTGAGCTCCTTGATCAGCTCCGCTTCGGCAAACGCCTTCTCGCTGTCCAACGCGATGGACGACTCTTGCAGCGAGGTGATGGCATCGCGCAGCTCGGAAAAGTCAAACTCGAACGCGCCGGAAGAGGCGACATCCTCCACCCTGCGGCAGGTTAGCACTGCTTGACTCAGGGAATGGGAGAACGCACTTCTGCAGGTAGTAGCTCAGCTCGTACGCATACTGCGTCGTGTTGATCGGCAGGACGATCGCATCCGAGATACGGAGCGCGGAGAGACCGAGGTACTTGGCAACCGCCGCCTATCCAATCCATCAGCTGCACATCCACACAAAGCCAACGAACAACGCACATGCCGATGATACCCCGGATCGCCAAACTTCTCCATCCACGTCACCGAGTCGTACACTGAATGATAATGGTACACTGGGTCGCTCACGACGCCAGCGAACCCGCCGTCCGAGCTGGCAACGCCGATATGCTGGAGGAAGACGGTGTAGTCGCTCCCGCTCCCGAGCGCAGAGACAGCAGTGTACTCCGCCTTGCCCACTTCCTCGCCCAGCAAGCCCTGTTCCGCGCGCGAGAGGATCGAGAGGCGCGTGTCCGCCTCGTCGTCAACCCACGCGACGCGCTCGTCCCTGAACCTGTTGGCTTCTTCCTGGCTCAGCGCGGACATGCCAGGGCGCTCAGTGTAGATGCCTGTGTCCTTCGTTGCGTCCCAGAGCGAGCGGCCGGGGTCGGTGGGGTGCGGCACGCGCTCGGCAGAGGAGCGAACAAGGTGCGCGAGGGAGGGAGAGGCACCGATGTGGAAGCGCGAGCCTGCGGCGGATACGTCTACGTTCAGGTAGGCGACGACGTGGTCCTCGATCCAGCTGGCAAAGTCCTCGCCCCACTCGGTGGAACCGATGAGGCCGTACTGCGCTGCGTTAGGGACTCTTTCTCTTCTGGTTGAATGAGAGACGCACCTCCTCGGCATCCCATGAGGCGAACAGGATCGTGCGGAGCGGCTTCCAGCCCTTGGAGAGAAGGACCGAGAAGCCCTCGACGATCTCGTGCACGGTGGCAGATCCAGAGATGGGGTCAGCCGCACCCATGACCCACGCTAACAACTATCAGCACGGCTATGTCTCGGAGGCAGGTAGGGCTCACCATCACGATGGTTCCCGACGACGACGACCTCGTCCGCGATATGGCCCGGGATAGCGGCCATAACGTTCCAAATGGGCATGACATGGTCGTCCACTGCAGATCATCAGCTCTCTTCCCGCCGTCCAAGCAGGTTTATGGCTCACCCTTGTTGACAACCTTGACAACGACGCCTTCCTGCAGGGCGACTTCCTTGAGCTTCTCCGCATTCTGCATGCTGAGCGGCAGGCTCGGGATGCCGGGGATGTTGCCCCCGTCCAAGCGGGTCGAGTTGGGGTACGCAGGCTCGTTCGGCGTTGTCGGGTCTCCGGGGTACAGGCTGAGATACTGCACACTGCCGCGCTGGATGGCGGTGGGTGCGCGTGCCGGGCCGGCAGGGTACTCCTCGTACACAGATGAGAGGACGCCGTTGTCATCCACCGGGTCGGAGTAGATGATGCAGGCTGAGCAGCCGGCCTCCTCGGCCGCCTTGACCTTGAGACCGCGGAAGAGCTTGCCGTACTGCACCAGGGCGATGCAGCCGGTGGTATCGACGCCCTGTGCGCGCGCGGTAGACAGTGCCGCCGCGAGCTCCTCGGGACTTCCGTACCCAGCGTAGACCAATGCACCCTCGGCGCTGCCGTTCTTGCTGAGCCCGTGCCAGGGGCCGATGAACTCTGCAAACTCGCCGCCGACGTCGCCCTCCAGCGGAAGCTCCTCGAGCGGCGCGGCCCAGACGAGCTCGCCGTCCTTCCACGCCTCGACAGCTTGTCCGCCCTTGATGGGCTCGTTCATGACCGGGAAGTACTTGTCGATCCACGCGCTGGGCTTGCTGCCAAACTTGGACACGCCGAGCGTAGCGGATTGCGAGTCTGTGCTGCCGGCGTCGAAGATGGGCGGATCGGCGGGGACGGGCACGTCCAGTTTCGCCTGGAAGTGCGAGAGGACGTGCAGGGCAGTGATCAGGTCGCCCTCCGAGGCGGCGCGGTGCGGCGTGGTCGCGAGGAGGACGGAGCGCGCGTGCGCCGAGTCGTTGGTGGGTATCGTGCTGTGCAACCACACGTTCTCAGCATACATCGGCCCTCTGAAAGCAGAGAACCCACATGAACAGATCGTGCGCCTCCTTCCACCCAATATGTTTCTCCTCCTGCATGCCTTGCGCCCAGAAGCCCGCCACGTCCTCCGGGATCCCAAGCAGGCGCGTCATCGTCCTCCTCGCCTCCTCCTCATCTGCGCCAAACTCGAGCTTGCCCTTTTGGCGATGGGTGACCGTCTCCGATGAGGATGAAGAGTGAGAGGGGGAGAAGAGCGCACCGAGCTCGTGCCGGTAGACGAGCACCGCGAGCGCCGAGGCGTACAGGATGATGATGAGGTGCTTCAGCGCACGCCGGCGGGGGCTGGGGTGCTTGCGTGCCCGCTCGGCGGTGGGGAGGTCGGCCGCGGCGAGCAGCGCATACTGCTGCTTCTCGGTGGAGAGCGGCATTGTTGCCTCGCCAAGTGTCGTCTAGGTAGTGGTTGTGGTCGGGAAGCAAGAGCGGTACTGTACGCTGTTCCACCGTCGAGTTCCCATGCACCGTTGTTGCACGTACAGTCGCCTATTAGCCCCCGGAGGATCAGGATCGGCAACCCGGTCTGACAGCACGCAATGATAACGCTGCGCGGTGAGGAGGATGGACCGGCACGAGGGCAACCCGGCGGAAGCAGACAGGATCATCTCAAAGGGCCGAAGCGGCAGAGGAGGGCGGGAAGGGACAGGGTTGGGAGGGTCTCGTACGTCATCATTAATGGGAGAGTTCCAGTGCGGAGACGTTGGTAGCCATGAATAGAGTAGGAGAAACGGTCGTCTGAGTACGACAACTAGACACGAATGAACTTCGATGAACTAGGGGCGGTTCTGCGGGGCCTCATCAACCCCGCGGTACCCTGAAACGCAGTGCGTCCTTCCGCAGGTCCTTCCCCGAACGCCCCATTCAAGCATCCCGACGTACCAGAACATCGTTAGATAATGTCGAACTATGAGGATGTAGCAGTAGTGTTAGCATATCACGTTAGGTGATGTATCCCTGCCTTCCCCAGCCGGTCGTCGCGCAAGGCCTATTTCCACTCAAACTCCAGATCCTGCAGGTTCTTCATCACCTCCCAGTACGCGCCCAGCGAGTGGCCCGCGAGCCCGCCCACAACCGGCCAGTCCTGCACCAGCCGACGAAGGCGCGAAGAGGTGTCGTTCTGCGCCCTTTCCGGCCGAAGGGAGCCGCCCCCGCGCGGGGAGGGCTGGTGTGAGGCGGAGAGAGACGTGCGGGAGGTGTGCTTGTCCAGGACGAGGACCTTGGAGGAGTGTGCGGTCAGCTCGAGGCCGGTGCCGAGGTGCTGTTGGGTCGTTGTGTCAACTGCTGAAAGGTCAATGACTGTTCAGCAAGGCGCGCAATTGACGCACAGTTCCAGCTCTTGTGCCGCGCGAGGGAGTCCTTCCGCTAGACAGACTTTCAGTTCAACCTCTCATGTCGGCTGGAATACGCACGTTAACGACCCTCCACAGCACCCTCGGCCGCTCCCACTGCTTCGCCTCCTTGTGGTTGAACTCTGCCAGTCAATATCAGTACGGCCCACACCTCAACGACTACAAACGAACCGCGGACACTCTTCTTGTCGCATATCGTCGGCGCACCGAACACGTATCCGTCGCTGACCTCGACCGTCTCTCCAAAGTCGCCTGCGCTCGCGTCCAACGCAGCCGCCATGGCCAGAGAAGCGATGGCCGCACCGGACCCGTGCCCTGTGAAGTACAGCTGGATGGGTTCGGCCGTCGGCAGCTGGGAGGCGATGATGCGCACGGTGCGAATTATCGTGTGGTACGGCATGCGGCTGTCGGTGGAAGGACGCCGTGGGAAGAGTCGGTCAGAATAGCAGGAGCGGGCTAGACAATGTTCAGGCGTCATGACAGAAATGGAATCAATGCGCCCCACCTTTACCGAAGCCGTGAATATGCTGGCCGACGTGCACAGAGGGAGACATGGCATTGATAATGACCTCGTCGACCTCGGCCATTGATTCACCTGCTCGTCATCAGTTTTGCTTCCCGCTGTGGCGAAATCGAACGGTACCCTTGAAAGCCAGAACAATCCAATTCGATTTCAAGCTGCCAAATGTTAGAATTCGTGTGGAGAGGACTGGTACGCGACTTACTCATAGAAGGCAGCGCAGCAAGCTGAACTGTTGGTATTGAGTTCGCTGACGGGCGTATATTCCAGACCGAGAGCCGCAGCCGACAAGCGAACATACTGCTCTCCTTGCTTCGCAAACCTATCAGCCGTCGGATTGACCTCACGGAGGTTAAGCAACGCGTTCAGTTGCAACAGCAGGCGCGCGGCATCCAAGTCGAACACGCGCGCTGTGTCGCTGTGCCGGTTCACGGAAAGAGCGAGCTTGCCAGCGTCAGCTTGCTCCTTGGAGAGGCAGTCGAAGAGTGTGTAGTCGTTTTCGTGTTTGATTCGTAGCACTGTGCAGAGAGTAAGTTTCGGTGTTCAACTGCGTCTTAAGATGGACGTGTCCGTACGTTGAGGTATAGAAGGAATGCGATATTTGGCCCGAATACCTGTCCATGTGTCTTGAGAGAAACGAAGGAAATATTGGATGATAGGTAGCACAGTTGACAGAATTGCGAATGCGAGGATATGTAAGATGTGTGAGGGTTCTACAAGACAATTAGCCAGAGCCACCTCTTTGTAGAGACAATTACTCACCGCCAACACTGTGAACGGCCGCATTTGCTGCCTTCCACCAAAGGGTAAGGCAGAAAGCCGCGTACTGCTGCACATCCTTGATAGACAAGGGCTGCGTAGCCTTTACATCCGCGGGCTTCGGCTCGGGGTGGATTGATTCTTGCCGTTTGAGCTGCTTGAGCATGTCCGACATCGTTACGGTCGAAGGCGGAGCGCCGCTTTCCGGGCTTGCAACATAGGTTGGCGTGATGACGTGGCTGTCAGAGACAGGCGTTTTGGGCACAAGCATGTGCGTATTGAGCGAGTTAGATTTCGTGGGAGTAGGCGCCGACGGCCGGGGCGGATACGCATGGTCGGCCAGGTCCGACACGTCCGAGGTGGCTGTCATGTCCGAACTGACGGTGTCAGACTTCGGTAGACTGTTCGTGCCGTTGATGCGAACGGTTGACTTGCGCTTTCCGCGATAACGGAGTCCATGCACGGGTGGTTCGTCGAGCTCCGATGTCTCCGGCAGCCCATCAAACTGTCGCCGTGTCGGTGATGGCAGAGGAGTCGGTAACGGCGAGATCTTGGCTTGGCGCTCGCCAAAGCTGGTGGTGCGCGAAGGTGCGTTACTGTTCAGCGTGTATGCGGAGGACCGACGCGAGCGCTGCAGTTCGGACGGAAAGAGGACCGAGTTGCGCGTAGGAGATACGTCGGGCTCGAAGACTGTGTCCAGTTCGGGATCTTCTCGATCATCAGGTACAGACAAAGGGAAGGAAGCACGTCGGCGGAGAAGGAGGTCGATATCCGAAAATGGCTTGAGGGAGCGAGTGGGGTTGGGATGGGATTGTTGATGATCCGGCTCATGGTCTTCATCATGGTCCTGATCGCCATCTGCAGTATAGTACGAGAGACGCGAGGGCTGCTGATCGGTCCATGTATCGTCTACGGTCGGTGCCGTGTAGTACGCGGTGTGCGTGTCCGTTGGACTGGAGTTCTGGGTACTGGATGGTTTGGTCTGATCTTGTACAGACGCGGTGGCCACGTCCCGCATAGACGTCGCGCTACTTGCCGTTTCCAGCTCGCCATCTTCGTCAAGCAGCGACAGTGCGGCGGCGTGGAACGATTGAGACGCAGCGCTTGCGTCATGTGAGCCGTCCGCCATAGGGGCTATGATGGGCATGGACGTCGGCCGCGCGCCAAGAGAAAGCGTGACTGGGCGCGGGCCCGGTCGAGTAGGAATGCGACGTTGTTCAGACATATGCAACAGTAGCCAGAGGGCGATTATAAGAAACAGAAGCGATACAAGTAGGAGAAAGACGAGAGAAAGAGGCTGGACGATACTTGGGCTGCGGCCCGCGGTTGGGGCGTCATTCTTCACTTTAGGGTTGCCGCACCCGATGCCGGCGTTTGGCGCGTGCCGAGAGGCTGCTTCTTCGGGGTCAGGGTCCATGCGCAGATTCCTCGCTCCTGTATCTGCATGAGAAATACTGGTTCTTGGGCGCTGAACGAGGACACCGCTGTACCTCCAAAAGTCCTTGGCATCCACAAGTAGCATCTCCTTGATGGCTCGCTCCAAGACAATCGAAGACAGAGGGCCTTTTTGACGCCCGCCATTCCAACCCCACGTCCATAGCTGAGGGAGCAATTCAGGCAACAGAGCTTTGTGGGTCAAGGGAGAGAACGCATATATCAGCAAGAAAGATGTACACGCCTGCATAAGGACGCTCAGCCGCGCTTAAGATAAGCATTAAGGCCATAAGACTTACCGGTGCTCGGCATTGTGTTCATATTCCATCTTTGCCTGGAGCACGAGCTATCGTTATTACGGGCGACCACGCCGCGCGAAACCGGTCTTCAGCGGAGTCGGCGTTCGCATACCAGTCGGCCCCTAGACGACCCAGACAGGTTGAGCGAGTGACTCATGCATGGTGACTCGTAAATGCTGATCACGCCCGCACAGGTTCAACATTCCAGTCATCTCGTGTCTTCCTAATTTCAATCGCAATATCCATGGAGAGGATCGTAAGAAACACTATGTCCGTTGCCATCATTGTTGAGCTATGGGCTAGTGACTACTGATCCGGGAGCCGATGAACGAGCCGTCTGGTGCGCCGACAGACAGTGCCCTGCTCCAGGTGTGCGAAGCCCCGCCCATCACCACGATCATCTGCTAGTCATTCACTAGATGAGCAGCCGATGAAGCAGGTATACGTGTGTACATGAATTATAGGGCTCTACCAGCCAGAGTCTCCAATGTCGTAACAGTGTGTGTATCATATGTGTACCCTCAATGACCGCACCTCATTGCGTCACCGCGAGAGGGTGCAACATGCCGTACCATCTCGCGAAATGGCCGGTGGGGAAGAAGTTCACGATCTTCCTCACGCATCCAGGTTCGCACATGTCGAACCATTGCAGCGTGGCGAGCAAAACGAAGTCCTGATAGGAGACTGTCCCACTCGTTAGCCGTATTTCCATGAGCGCTGGAAGGCAACACACACCTCGCTCGCCTGCAATATACGGACCATACCGCTTCAGTAGGAACTCGATTGGCTCGAATCCACCCTCTGCCTGCTCCAGCTGCTGCCCCTCGGCCATCTCCTCGAGCGAACCGAACTGATCCTCCCTCGTTCGCACGAAGAACTCCCTTCCACTCTCGTCCAAGAATGCCGGCATCCGCGGTAAGATCCATAGGATGAGGCTCTCCACCGGCCCGGCATGCGTCCAGTTCTCGAAGAAGTAAACCGCTTCGACGTTCGGGTATATGAGGCTCGGGATCTCTTCCGTGCTGGGGAAATGCTGTTCCAGGTAGAGGAAGATCTCCCAGCTGTCGTACACCCACGTGTCGCCGTTCTTGATCACCGGCAGCGTCACCGGGTCCCGCCCCGGCTGCGTGTGCCCCACGGTGGAGGCGATATCAGGATAGCTGACCCAGACGGTGTCGAACGGGATTCGTTTGTGCTGCAGGACGAGACGCGTCCTCCAGCAAGACGGTGACCAGCAGGTATTCGGTGTGCCGCATAACAGATCGTAGAATACTAATTTGGAGGCTGACATGGTGGGATTCTGAGAGACGCGACGACAATCATGGTATCCACGTTGACGTCGGACAGCAAGTGCAGCACCCTTCCGAGTCGGTGCTGGTTCATCTTGGCTAGGGTCCCCAGCGCCAGTTGAACCCTACCCTAAAGCACCGTGGAATGGGTGCAGAAACTGGTCACGACAGCCGTGTTCTTGCGCATCTCGTACATGCAGCACCCCGATGCGTGTTTATCGTTTATATTCATTCATACTCGGCGAAGAAGGCGGAAAGTACAAGCGCCTGATAGGACCAATCGACTTTCCACCGCTCCTCAACGCCCACTGGCACTCTCAGCTGGCTCCGGTTGTGCAACCGTCAAGTGCTTGACGCGATCGTACCACTCGCGTATCGGCTCGCCCACGTCCGACTTGTGCATCCCCAGTATCGTGTGCACGGCCGCGTGCTCGGCCCTGTCAATCCACTGCAGCATGCCGAGCAGGATGATGTCCATATAGCTTACTGCTCTCGTCAGCCATGCATCTCAGAGCAGAGGAGAGGAAGGGCGCACTCTGCTTGCCCGCGATGTACGGTCCGTACTCCTTCAGATTCTTCGCCACAGGGGCGAGGGGCGCGCGCAGAGAGTAGATCGTCTGCCCCCTCCCGGCCTCTTCGAGTGATATGCCCAGCATCGCCTCCCTCGTGCGGACAAAGTACTCCCCTCCCCTCTCGTCCAGGAACGCCGGCACACGAGGGACGATCCATTGCCACATGGCGGGGTTGAGCACGTAATCACAGTAGCACATGAAGAAATGGGTGCTTTGGATGCTGGGGAGCAGGAGGGGCGGGCTGGGGAAGTGCGCTTCGAGGTATTGGACGATCTGCCAGGAGTCGGCCACCCAGGTGGAGCCGTGCTGGATCACGGGGAGGGTTGGAGCATCCTTCCCCGGCTGGGTGTGCCCCACGACGGACTTGATGTCGGGGTATGACACTGCGCGAGCATCAGCGAACGCCCAACGTAAACGCGCAGATGCACCGGTAGTTGGGATAGGAGGGAGGTGACGCACCCCAAACAGTCCTGAACCTCACCCCCTTATACTGCAACGCCATCCTCGTCTTCCAGCAGTGCGGGGACCAGCACTCCCCGGGCGCGGCGCAGAGGAGGTCGTAGAATATGATCTCGTCCTCCGTTGTTGCTGCCGGGGCTGGGGCGGCGAGGGCGGAGGTTGACATGCTTGGCGATCGAAGCTGGTGCTGTGGGAGCGGTGGGTGAAGGAGACAAGGCGGTCGTAATGGTTAGGTCAGAAAGGCACAGCTGTGCGCTGGCGGGGATCTCGGCGACGACCTTGAAGCTGACGACGTAATTCTGATGCACCTCCCTAAGAAGTACATCTTGGTCAGGTTCAGGGTCGATTCTCCCGCACCGTGACCGCGACTATCGGATTCGCAGCGGCCGGATGACTCACAGCGCCTAGGACTCCAGCGTTGTTGGTAATGTGAAATACATTCAGTCCATATTTCCTAGAATTCTTCTCATTGTAAAGACTACTGCTGTTGAGGTCGACATCGTGGGACGACATGGATTAACGGACAACAATCATTGTGTCAACCTTGATTAACAGCGGACATGAACAATCGTGTTACTTAATCGGTATACAGATACACGCAGCTATCACATGGTGCCCCCTCAGCACCTCCTTGCTTCTGTCAACCATGGACGAACGAGTTCCCAGGGGCATCAACTGGTGCAACCATGGTGAATCCCTTTGCTCTTGACCTTGTTGGCCATGTTCACCATAGGTTTCATTGTGCTGATGTAGCACATAGCAGAACAGATGTCCCGATAGGGTTTCCTCAAGCCTTCTTTTTACTTCAGAAGTACGTATCCGACAGTCTATCACAAGGTCAGCAATGATGTTACTATCAAATGACAAATACAGACCGGCCAACGATGTACTTCTCGGTCTGTACTGGCTCGTACTTCGGACCCTCGCTCCCAACGCATGTTGGCAGGCATTCGACCACAGCTCCGAAGTTAGGATTGCAGAAGAAGGCGATGCTCTTTCTCTCCGGGATGATCTCGACTTGCTTCTGCTCTCCGGTTGCGGACGTCGCGGTCTTCATGTAGGAGGGAGGAGCGACCACGCGATGCAGCGTAGATCTTAGCGTGTCATTAGACCAGCGCGAGAGGAGATCGCCGACGTTCACGACCACTGTTCCTGGCTGGGGATCTGTCAGGATGGAAAGAGGGATTGGATAGTCACGTACGATGGGAGTAGCTGGGTGAAAATGCATTGTATGCGGGTTCTGCACTTCCAGTCCGCCCACCTGCGATGAAGATCGGTCAGAGTTCAAGGCGCTGGTCGGAGCGACATAAACGTACCGCATCCTGGAACAAGAGTGTCAATGTTCCGTAGTCTGAGTGCGCACCCGCGCGCGCCTGTCCATCTTTCCGGAGCAGATCGGCGTCAAGAGGCGGGTATGACAGCAAGCGTAGATTATGCCACTGCTCGTTGATCTTATCGTCGAAGAAGGTCTCGTCGAGCCGGAGTCCGAGAGCAATGGAGCGCATGATGACCGTGTGGGTATCATGACATGCCTGATGGTCCATCAGGCCAACTGTCGGAGTACAGAACCTGGCCGGGCCGCACATACCTCGAAGAAATCGAGTATCGTGCTCCTGAATCCTGGTACGTCCTCCTCCTTCGGCCATTGATTCTTCCACACGGAGTCCCAATCGCGGCCGATCTCCATAGACTCCTTCGAGTCGGGCGCTGTCAAGCGCAGCGCAGCGATCTCCTCCACAGATGTGGACTGTGTGACGCGCTCTCGACCCTGCCGCACATAACCTCGGTTTGCGCGGGGGTCTTCCGGTGCGTTCAGATACGAGATCCCAGTGTGATAGGCGAAAACGGACCTTCCCAGGCCAGTTGATCCTGTCCATCGCGTCAATATACGCGTCGATGAAGTGCAGAGGGATCGCGCACCTTCTTCTGCACAGGCATCCTGAAGAACTCCTTCACCTAGCTCCAAGTCAGACACAACTTCCACCAGCACGCCAATGCCGCGCACCTGCCCAAACACGTTCTCCAGCATCCCATCCGTAACACCATGGTTCATCAGGTACACGAACCCGACCTCCCTGAACGCATTAACGATGTCGTCGGCCGTCTGCTGCTTCTCGGAATGCGACGCCGCATTGCGATACCGCGAGAAGTCGACGAGCGGGATGCGAAAGGACACGTCCGACTTGACGTCCTGGACATATGCTCAGCGGCAGGTTGAGCCGGGAGGAAAGTGGATATGGACGTGCCTCTGCCAGCGTGGCGAATGCCCGCGGTCGGACGTGCCGCCACCGGGCCGCCAGGGGCGGCAGCCGCACATTGCGCGAGAGGGTTCGCGTCTGGCGCCAGAGACAGAGAGCCATGTCAGAGCTGATTGTGAGGCGTGTACAGCGGAGAACGAGGTTGGTGAAGGGAGCGCTGGGCCAGACCACCATGACGTCCACATTGTGCTCCCTGACAGATAACGTCACGTGCGTCGCAGTCCGTCATTCTTGGGAATCCAGGCTCGCGAGCCATACGGGCGTACACATTCTTCCATGCTAGTGATATACATTTTACATTATCTGCGATTTGTGACTACCTACGCCCACCGCGCCCACTACCCCTGCCACGCCCACCATCCCCGCTCCGCCTGCCACTGCCCTGCGGCTCGCTGCCGTCGCTACCTCTCTGCGCCGCCGGAGTGGGCGGCGGGATGTGTGGAACGCTCCGAGGTCCGGTGCTGGGCCGGTTGGGCGCGGTCGCATTTGCAGTCAGGTTGCTCCGGACCATAGCTTTCAGACCTGAGGTGTTTATCTTGCCGCGGCCCCGCGAAGGGCGATCGCTGGGAGAGGCCAGCTCTGGCGCTGGCTGGTCGATGTGCTGCCGACCCGTCCGGATCCACTTTGCTTCCTTCGTTTCTGACATCCGCACATTGTCCTTGGCAGAGTCTGGCACATAGGCCTCCGATAAGATGCTGTCCCACGGAACGGCCAGACAACCTTGATCTTCACAAAGGCACGTTTCTGAGTACACCGTCAAATGGATATCGAATCATGAAACTGAAACTTACTTCTTTCCAGGTAGGGCCGACATATAGGTATCTTGTTAGCGCGAGAAGGCGGCTCCCCCTTATTGTGTCGGCTTTGCTGCCTTTTCTCGCGGATTTGCTGAGCGAAACTCTTCTGAGAGTGAGGTCGAGCACTGGGCGGCGTGCTCGACCGGGGCTCGGCTCGCACCACGGGGCGCGCAAGTGCTTGCGCCGCCGGTCCGCGGGCCTGCGTAACCGTGTCAACGGCTGCTTCGCTCTTGGCATCTGGCTGGGTGTGATGTGCGGTCGTGCTGCCATGCAAAACGTCAGACGGTACAGATGACCAGAGCACGCTCTCTCACCTGTCGAAATTATTGTGTTCGCCATCATTGTAGTATTGTGTTACAATGGATTGGACATCTCCTTGCTGAACCATGTCTTCTGACGACGACTTCACCCTCGAGGACATCGTCAGCAACAGGTCATCTTGCACGGTTATCTGGATGTTCATTCAGAGATGGCAAAGATAATGCAGCCACAAAACATACCAGATGCTGTGAGTGCTGTTCGCCGGAACCACGCGCTATGTCAACCTCCTTGCAAGGATTGACCGCAGTGGGTGGTGTTTCGGCTTCATCCAAGAAGGGGAGCTCTATGTCCATCTTCTCCGGGGATGAATCGTATACAACTGCGTCATATCAATAGCGGTCCGTGAGTTTAGAGAGCGACGACTTACAATAATGAGAATGGGGAGTGTCGCTCTCATCTTCGTCTTCAAGCATTGAAGAAGCGTTAAGAGTAACCGGCGAGTCTTCGTCAGAATCCGTGAGGGAGCTTGCCTGTTCGTCTCCTTCCATCCTTGCAAAGTCGCGCGGTATGTATAGCTCGTCTGGGTCCGAGTCCTGCAAGTCGGCAGCTGATGACTCTTGTGAATAGGCATTCCCAGAACTTCGAAGTCACTTACCATTTGGAGTCCGCGCATCGCCCTCGTCCTCCAGACCTTGAGTAATGGTGGTCCGAGGAGAGTGTGGCGTCTGGAACGGAGAAGAGACGTCGTCACTGTAGCTGGATGCGATTGGAGTCTGGCCCATTGTGAGTTGCCAATATTGTTTGCGCTGCTCTTTGGCCCGGAAGAGGGACTGGATCTTGACAACTTTCGATAGATTGGCTCGGTAGTAATTCATCTTCTGGACGAACTGGCGGCGGACGACGATGCCGCGACACAACGCCTGCAGATGCGTCGCTTCGGCCTGATGTTCATGGACGTAGTGCCACCACCAACCGAAAGCTCGCCTTGCCAGAACGCCACGGCATTGCGCCTGCATACCGACGACGTCAGGCGCAACGAACTCGAGTTGCTTCGCTTGCTCTTGATGCCGTTGTCGAGTCAATGCCCCGCGTGCGAAAGCCTGCAACGAGGACACGGCATGCACGACCTGGACGTCTGCCAGAGCTTTCTCGACGTCTTTCGCTCTCTTCTGCGCTAGTATGGCTCGCGCGCGTGCTTGCAACCCCACAAAAACTGGTGTCGCCTTTCGCAAACTCTTCGCCATATTGCGATAGTGTTTCCTGGCCAAATATGCACGAGCGACGGCCTGAAGGTGGACGACCGTATCTTGGTGGGAATCCAATTCCGCTAGGCTGCGCCGTATCCGCTGTCGCACAGAGGCGCCCCGGATGTGGGCTTGCAAGCCAACCATTGAAGGGACGACTGCTCCGATCTGTCTCGACATTTCTGCAGCTCGTCGTCTCTCGAGCAACCCGCGTGCACGTGCTTGCAGACCGATAATCGAGCGCACAACATGTGGGGTTGCCTGTTGCTCCTCTCGAATACGGCGGCGGCGGCGAGCTAGTACGCCGCGAGCAATGGCTTGAAAGGTGATGATAGACGGCTCAAAAGTGTCAAGTCCACCTAACAATTGGCGAATACTGCGCCGCACGAGGACACCTCGGAGGACGGCTTGCGTCCAAACGACATTCACCTGGACGTGATCGAGTGTCTTCGATAGCTCGAGGGCGCGTTTGCGGGCCAGAACACCTCGGGCGCCAGACTGCAGGCCGGTGACGATTTTGATAGTGGACGGCCGCTCGAGCTCGCGCTTATACCGTGCAAATCTAGCCCTTGCCAATGCGCCTCGAACTTGCGAGTGAAGGAGAATGACTAAGCCATCCTCCGCTGACTTGGCCGTCCGGCGCTGTTCCGATATCTTGCGCCTTGCGAGGCAGCCACGACCATGCGCTTGATGGACGGTGATGCTCTGTCCGAGTCGGTCAAGGCGGGAGAGCGTTTCGGCACATCTCCGACGTGCGGAGAATCCACGAGCAAAGGTTTGGAAGAGAAGGATGCTATCCTCCCGCTCGAACAGCTCGCGCTCGGTACCTGCCAATGTCAATAGCGGTCCGTGAGTTTAGAGAGCGACGACTTACTATGATGAGAATGGGAACCGTCGCCCTCATCTTCATCTTCAGCCATTGACACGTTGAGAGTAACCGGCGAGTCTTCTTCAGAATCGTTGACGGAGCTTGCGTCTTCGCTTCCCTCCATTTCCGCAATCTCGCGCGCTGTGTATAGCTGCACTGGGTCCGACTCCTGCAAGTCGGCAGCTGATGACTGTTGTGAATAAGGATTTACAGAGTTTTGAAGATACTTACTATGTGGAGAGAGATCGTTGTCAGCCTGAGGTTGACCGCTAGCCTCCCTAAGCTCGTCCGATCCGAGATGCGGAGCCCCATCTAGCTCCACGATTATAGCCCTCACAGTGTCACTATGTGCGGTGGTCGTGGTCTGGAAATGGTTCAGAAATAGCATAATGATAACGGAGATAACCACTTACGAGATGCTCCAAATTTTGTGCTAGCAGACGATGCATTGCGTAGACTTCGTTGGGAGAGATGAGAATAGAACTGGGTTGCTCCGTGGCATCAAGGAGTTCATGTGCCAGGAACTGCTCCTCGGGATTGGGCACGTCAGCAACTGCCAAGCTATGTCAACTAGGATCGGTGGATTTAAGGAACATTTCACCTTCAAGAGCCCATTTGTGAAGCTGGCGGACAGCCGTCGTGATACAAGCGTTAAGAGGAACGAGTGACGGCGTGTCTTCTTGGAATGGCGAGCTGGACGAGATCTGAGTCAACATTTTGGCTATTTCGGCGAGATTTCGTCGCGCCGCAGCTCCGATTGTGTTGGGGACCATGTCGAACATATCCGGAGCACTGCGTTCAAATAAGCAGGTATTCACAGAAGGGGTACACGCCACTTACACTATCGCGGGATGAATGAAACGAAGGTACAGCAGCCTGCCCACCGCTGCAGCATACAGCTCGTCGGCTTGGTCGGGGAACTTCACCTTCACAAGATATCGTCAGCTTTTGTGCAAATGATTGACCTGAATACGCGCCTTTGTTGCAGCGAGAAAATCTCTGGCAATACTCCTGATGCCATGCGGCATCTTCCGGACGGAGCCGAAGATAGCATTTACAAACTGCTCCGTAAGGTGCCGGAGCATTTGGAGATCTGTATAATCAGAATCTTCCATCCTCGCATTCTGGTAAGACTTACGGCGGATATATTCGGCCCGAGTATGCGGGTCAACCGCCGCGTCTTCGAACGTCACAACGATCGGCTTGCCGCTGGAGATGCCAGAGCGCGTCTCCTCCGCATTGATCAGGGATCGGTAGATGACGACCGGATCAGTCTCTAGGCTGGAAGCCGATTGACCGATGACTTCCTCCACGAGGGTGCACAACGTCTCACGTAACCAGGAAATTTGCTTGGGCGAGACGGACGATTGCGCGTGCACGAAGTTTTTGATGGTGCTGACGGTGACGTTCTTGTCCATTGTGAGTTGCCGATACTGTTCGCCCTGCTGTGTTGCTCGGACGAGTGACCGCTTCGAACTGATCCATCGAACGAACAAGAAAAGGACCAGACTGAGAAGCGTTGCGATTTGGAGAACTAAAGCCATAATGAGCAAGGCAAGCTGCTTCACGAGTGAACTCTTACTAATCAATGTCTTCGGGTCGCCGGACTGCAATATCTTCGGGTCGCCGGACTGCGACTGAGTATCCAGAACAGGATCAACTTGAAATCTTGGACCAGGGCATGTCGTTGAGAGGGTGGACTTATAGAGTTTGTATGTTGATGCGCATCGAAAGGTGTTGTCGTTTATATCCCAACAGGCATGTTCAGCCAATGCTGGAACGAACATCGGCTCTTCGGCCGCAGAGTCGAATCCAGAGTGTGTCGTGAGCTCATCACACGTGTTTGGACCATGCGTGACTCTTGAGCAGGTCGGGACTATCTCAAAGATTTCGGGACTGCTGGATATAATGAATGGCTGATCACAGAAGTGAGATGTATGGCTTACGGGATGGCAGCAGGATGAATGAAGCGATTGAAGAATAGCGCGCGCATTGATGCACCATACACGGCATCGCTTTCGTCCGGGAGCTTTGCCTGCAGAAGATGTCATCAGCAAATAAGCACAATGACCGGCGCAATCCCGTGATGTACCTTTACGGTGGCAACCAAATGTTGTGTGACGTTCTTCAAGTTGGTGCTGTGAGACATCCTGTGCACCGAGCCGAGTAGGGCATTTGCGAGCTGTTTGGGCATGTGGAGTATATGCATGTCTTCATCAACCATCAGTAGAATGTTTTCAAATATTTGGTATACGCACCGGGGATAAACCGGGCCGAAAGTGGGGAGTCAAATACAGTATTTTTGAGTGAGGCATCGATGGTCTGGTTGCCGGTGGAGACACGGTACACGGAGTGAAGTGTGGGGACTATGAAAGCAGTTACCATGAACCCGATGGCAAACATTGCAGCACCGGTCAACAATGTCGACATCCCCACAGGGGGCACATCATCGGCTGTAGCGTCCATGGTGGAGACGAGGAAGGGGAAGTGATGGGGGGACGCCGTCTGAACACGGCGCCTATATACTGTATGCGCAAAATGGTCCCGCCCGCAGATGACTTGCCGGCCAGGTTGTTTGACGAAAGAAATTAGCTTGGCCTGCACTGCCGAGTACGGCCTTTCTTCGGAACCATCGAAAGATCAAGCTCCATCAATGCTGGTTCTAGCCCCAGTCACCACCGATCACCCTAAGCCCCTTCGAGTCAGCCACAAGGCTCGATTTGGCGGGGGTCTGCCCGGTGTGTTTAATTCCGAGATCCCCGGGCCCGCGTGATACGTGAACACGGACCTTGCCAAGCCAGTTGACCCTGTTCACGGCGTCAGTATACGCGTCGAAGATCCGCAGAGGGATCGCACACATTCTTCTATTGGTAAATCCAGTGCTGGTTGGGCAGAATGCGCATCGCGCTCCAGGGTCCGATGATCTTTGCCCGGGGCAGCGAAACATCTACCACGCAATTATGTTCACGACCTGGGCCAGACCGCTATGCAGCCCGCTCCCTGACAGACAACGTCACGTGCGTGTGTCGCAGTCCGATACTCATGGTGATCTCCAGATGCCCTGCATTGACGTCCACATCAAAGGAAATGCACCAATATCCATAGTATGAGCCCTACATGCGTACACACTCCCTAGTCTAGCGATACACAATTGCTCTCTCGTGCTTCGCACACCCTGCAGTACACCACCCGCTACCCGCTGCCCGCTCCCAGTTCTTCCATCCTATATCGCCTTGACCGCCTCCGGCTTGTCCGTCTGCGGAAATCGTCAGTACCCCTCCCACCAGCAAGCAGCGTCAACCCAACATACCTGAGCCTCCACGGGCGCAGGGTCCACAAAGTCCGGCTGGGCGAGCGAGTCGAGCAGGTAACTGGGCGTGGCCTCCTCCTCCACCTCCTGCGAGAGCGCATCCAGCTCCGCCTCCAGGTCCGCTTCGTCCAGCTCGTCAGGAACACCGTATGACCGCCCCATCGTTTCTTGGATCTCGTTCGCTTGCTCGAGCAGGTCGGATAGCTCGTCGTGCATCGCCTGCGAAGAGCCGGTTAGCACGCCATCCCATGTACAGAGAAGGATTAATATGCATAGCACGCATGGTGCAGAGGGTGGAGGAAGAGGCGACTTGGAAGAGAAGGACGCACATCAATCTTGTCAATGTCGAGCTTGCCGTACTGCCGCCTAAGCTCCTTATTGGCCGTCCGCATCGCGTCCACGGTCGCCATTGTATTCCTCAGGTTGTCGGATGTCATCGCCGCAGACTCCATGTTGAAAATTTGCTGTGTGAGCTGATCCGGCTGCGCCTCGTACATCTTCTTCTGCTTCAGCACCGCAAGCGCTCGTTGCGGGACCGATCTCTGCGCGGAGCATTGTCAGTCAGCTGAGAGTGTGGGAGGGAGATAGGGTAGCGCACCTAGCCCGGTCGGTCCCGCATTCTGCTCATTTGGTCCTTGTACCGCGCCAGCTTCGTGTCCAGTTTGTGGAGTTTCACCTCGATGCTGCCGATGCGCGCGTCCATCGAGGCGATCGCGTCCTGCAGCGATCGCGTCCTGCAGCGAGGTCCGGAGGAGACAGGGAAAGGATGGGTGCGCGATTACCTTCGCATCGAGCGCCAGAGACAGAAAGCCATGTCAGTGATGATGAGAAGGTCGAGCGAGGATGGTGAAGGCGCCGGATGGGGGAGGGTGACTAGGACAAGGACCGCCCATCTGGGGAGCCACCCGATCGCGCAGGCTAATTGCTTCCGTAAAGTCTTGCAGCGCGTCATTCTTTCGACGGAACGGCAGCACACTGAGGCTTGCCCGTCCTCGTCAGCATCAGCACCTCGTCCGTTCACACAAGCAGAGAAGCGGAGGCAACGATGGATCTCTCCTCCTCTTCCCCGCCGAGAACGCGCAGATGGAGCGGATCATCGAGCATTCGCATGCGCAGGAAGCTGTTTTCCGTGCACACCCGAGTACGCATTGCGATCCAACTCGCACAATCATCATCTACCAGCGCTACCGGAATCATATGCCGCGCTGGCCCCAGGTACAGCTCTGGCTCCTCTGGCGCTCGCAGACCCGACCGAAGAACGGACCAACATACTGTTTTTTTGCAATCAGCTTTCTGGTCTTCTGGACACTTCTTTTCCCGCATTTCTCCGGAGGGCCAGTTCCCGGATACAGTACCAGTTTTTCCCGACTTTCCGGACACGGATAAAGGCGAGACGCGAGCGAGGCGCCCGGCGGTATGAGGTAAGCAACAATAAAGACGCCCGCACACCATAGACGATTGTTCTGCTCGAGGTGTAAAGGGTTACAACACAATTCCACATACGCTGCTACGGCCGTTCCTAGTCCGAAACAGTGTACACATTTGTGACAATAACAAGCTCAATGTCCAGTTGTATCAAATCCCACTGAAGTCACCCTTTTTCATAAGAACGTGCTTCCTTCCCAGTCCGTGTCATGCAGCAGCCATAGGCTCCAACGTCCTAGTCTGCAATATCCACCCGATGTGCTAAGGCGGAAATGGGGCGAAGGAGAGACGCTGCCACACACACGTATAATAACAATAAGGACAATGTTGATGTTGATTTTCAGGGTATCAAATGCGTTGAATGCATATTCGTACAGGTGAGGTACTTGCTTGTTTGTGCGTTCTACAGTAGCGTGCCTTTCTTTCCACACTCTTCCCTTCTCCGTCCGTGAGTGAGTGACTGCTCGAGGGCGGGTGCGTTGAGCACCCCGAGCGCCCGTTGAGGGCGCTCCCCGTCCATCCTCCATTCGCCTTCCCCGCACAGTCCTAGTGCGAATAATCGTACCTGCGCGGCTGATCAGCAACCGACGCTCAACCCTCGCCAAGCGAAACGCGAAGCTCACTTCTTGTAGAACACCTCGCTGTCGGTCGTCTCCTCCTTCCTCGCGCCCCTCTTATGCGCCTCCCTGCCCATCACCGCGGCCTCATCCCGCCTCCACCTCTCCCTATCCTCCTCCAGCCACGCCAGGGCCAGGTCCCACAGGCCATACCCGACGCAGGTCCCACAGGCCATACCCGACCGTACGGCGCAGGCTGGCTGGCAGCCCCGGGTGGGAGGGCGCGATGGGCCACGGGATCGGCTCCGTCGTCGTTAGGCTGCCGAGGTGCAGGTGGGCGATGTGCGTCGGGAAGGTGGTCAGGCCGTCGAATATGTGAGTGGGTCTGGGCGGCGCGTTAGCTCGATGCGCCAGGAACGATGAAGGAGAAAACCAAGCCGGAAAATGAGGGAGAAAGGCAGAGGAGACGCACAGAGGCTAGTTGCCCCCCTCAGCTCGCTCTCCTCCTTCAGGAACCCGAGCAGATGGTGCCACACGAGCACGTCCACGTCCACAGTCACCTCGTCCAGGAGGAGGACGTCCCAGGGCGCCATGAGGCCCATGCAGAGCTGGACTCTGAGTCGCTCGCCGTCGGAGATGGCGTGCATGTGCCTAAGCGCCGGATGTCAGCCAGCTCGATCGGTGCGTTCCCCTGGCGGCTCTGAAGCCCAGCTGGCACACAAGGTGCAAGACGCAGCGCAGCGGGAGGATCAGATAAGAACGTACCAATCCAAGTCTACATCGAGCAGGTCCAACAGCCGGTCTCGGCGCGCCTTGTGCCTCCAACCGCCTACCGAGTCCAGGAATGCGGAGACGAGGATGTCGGAGCGCACGAGGGGGTTGGATGCCCATTCCGTGCCGAGGAACGTTACGCCCTAGGAAGGAATGTGAGACAGGGGAAGTGGGAGCAGGGGAAGGTGGACGCACGATGCTGGACTGGTGGAAGACGTCCTTGCCCAGGATGACGATGTGCGCCTTTATCAAGCGCTTCCCTGCGAGCACCCTTCGCCCTTTTGTGACTTTCAACGAGAGGTGGGTGAGCGCTGGCGGGGCGTGGGGGAAGGAGAACGTGAGGTCGTGCACTTGTATTGCGAGGTGTGGGTCGGGGAAGAGGGGAAAGTCGGCGGCGGCGCGCTGGGAGGGCGTGGGGGTGGAGGACTCGAACCGGTGCATCGGAGGGCGCGGGGAGTGCGATGTATGCACAAGAGGGCAGGAGGGCGCATCTCTAACAGGGCCCCGCGATTGGCATCATCGTCCCCTGTCACGTGTGTCATACACGCGTAACCATTTCCAAGTCTGGTGATATACAATTTATAACAGGTGCAATTTGTCACTACCTGCGCCCGCCGCGCCCACCACGCCTGCCGCTCTGCCTGCTCTGTCCGCCACTGCCCTGTGGCTCGCTGCTGTCGCCATCTCCCTGCGCCGCCGGAGTGGGAGCTGGGGCGTCTCGGACGCGCCCGACTTCAGGGCTGGGCTGGATGGGCGTGGGTGCATTGAGCTCTTGGTTTCGCCGGACCGTAGCCTTCACAGCGGACAGGTCCACCTTGAAGGTCCGGCGGCTCCCGGAAGCGCCATTGCTGGGACTTGCGACCATGGGCTCTGGCTTGTTGACGTGCCGTGATCCGTGCCGACCCGACCGAATATCCTTTGCCTGCTGCGTGTGTGACAGCCGCGTGTCCTCTGTAAATTCTGGCACAAAGGCGCGCGATTGGAGGCTTGAGCGCGGAACCTTCCGGCAGCCTTGATCGCCACAGGTGCATCTTCCTGAACACAGCGTCAAATGAATTTCAGAGTAATAGAGCCAAAACTTACCTTCCCACATGTAGTACCAACAAACAGGTACGCTGTTACTGGCAGAACGGTTCTCGATCCCGCGTCGGGTTTGCCTTTGTCGCTCGCGGATTTGCTCAGCGAAGCTCTTCGTAGGTTGAGGCTGAGCGCTGGGCGCCCTCGACCCAGTCGACCCAATCGACGGGGGCTCCACTCGCACCACGGGGCGCGGAAGTGCTTGCGCCGCCGGTCGGCGGGCCTGCATAACCGTGTCAATGGCTTGTTCGCCGTCAAACGCACCGCGCCGCACGGACTGCCCACCGCGCTCTTCCGCGCAGCGAGGCGCGCGAGGATGGGCTGCAGGCGTGTCTGGAGCAGCAAGCACGTTCTCATCTTCTCGGAGAGGCTCAGGCACAGACTGTGCTACAACAGCGTGCTCTTGCATCCTAGCATCTGGCTGGGTGCGGTGTGCTGTCATGCTGCTGTGCCAAATGTCAGACGGTACAGATGACCAGAGCACGCTCTCTCACCTGTCGAAATTATTGTGTTCGCCATCATTGTAAGCTTGTGTTACAATGGATTGGATATCTCCTTGCTGAACCATATCTTCTGACGACGACTTCACCCTCGAGGACATCGTCAGCAACAGGTCATCTTGCACGGTTATCTGGATGTTCATTCAGAGATGGCAATGATAATGCAGCCACAAAACATACCAGATGCTGTGAGTGCTGTTCGCCGGAACCACGCGCTATGTCAACCTCCTTGCAAGGATTGACCGCAGTGGGTGGTGTTTCGGCTTCATCCAAGAAGGGGAGCTCTATGTCCATCTTCTCCGGGGATGAATCGGATACAACTGCGTCATGTCAATAGCGGTCCGTGAGTTTAGAGAGCGACGACTTACAATAATGAGAATGGGGAGTGTCGCTCTCATCTGCGTCTTCAAGCATTGAAGAAGCGTTAAGAGTAACCGGCGAGTCTTCTTCAGAATCCGTAAGGGAGCTTGCCTCTTCTTCTCCTTCCATCTTTGCATAGTCGCGCGGTATGTATAGCTCGTCTGGGTCCGAGTCCTGCAAGTCGGCAGCTGATGACTCTTGTGAATAGGCATTCCCAGAACTTCGAAGTCACTTACTATTCGGAGACCGATTTTCTCCCTCGTCCTCCCGACTTTCAGTTATGGTCGTCTGAGGAGGGGGTTGTGTCTGGAACGGAGCAGAGACACCGTCACCGTCACTATAGCTGGATGCGATTAGAGTCAATACGTTGGCCCCTTCGGTGAGACTTTGTCCAGCTGGAGCTCCGATTGTGTTGGGGACCATGTCACATGTATCTGGAGCGTCTTTATCATCCATGTCAATATAATGCTCTCCAACTTCTTGACTGGACTCACTCGGGCAGGCGCCTGGAATGGGGGGGTCCAAGGCCACTTGCTTCAGCCAGACGTACGGTTGCACGATTGAGAGGAATATCGGGTGTGATCCCACAACAATGACGATAGTTGGGGCCCATCGGACCGCCCCCAAAGCCCAATTCTGGAAGAACTTGAGCATGAGGTATTCCTCGCGCCGCTGGCCGTAGCTGAACAAGGCCAGAGTGACCTGCTCCACCGTATCATTTGCTGTAGTCGCCAGTTCAACTCTAGACATCCGGAAGAACAGGCGCGCAAGATATTCGCCTCTGGTCTGTAGCAGGTAGAACAGCAGTTGGTAGAACTCTAGCGTTCGTTTCGTAGCCATGTGCAGAGTGTTTGAGCGAGCAAACGGGCCGCCATGGGCGGCCAGCACCGTCGCGCGAGATGGATGCAATGCATTATCGAAGCACCATCCGCGTGCCTTCACTAGCTCTTCGAACGACTTCACGTTCTCGACTACCAACGCGATTTTGACGTCGAGGTCGTTGCCACGAGTGCCCAGTTGCTGATGTTCGCGAATCGCCTCAACGACTACCTTCCGCAAGCGCTTGACCTCAATGTCAACGCGGAAGTCGGATTCAGAGCCATTGAATAGATGCACGAAGTGTTTGACGGTGCTGACGGTGACGTTCTGGCCCATTGTGAGTTGCGGATACTGTTCCCCCTGCTGGTTTGCTTGGAGGCGGGTTCGCCTCGCAACGAGCCACCGTCTGACTGCTGAAAACAGCGAGCCGAGAAGGATAGCCACTGTGATGACTAAATATGATCAGCACAAAATAAGCTGCAGCAGCAGTAAACACGTACTAATCAATATTGTATCTTCGCCAGACTGCGAATGAGTATCCATGACAGCAGACTGCGAATGAGTATCCATGACAGCATCGACTCGCAGTCTTGGTCCGGGGCACGTTGTTGAGAGGCTGGACTTGTAGATACTGTAGGTGGATGCACACAGGAAACCGTTGTCGCTCGTGTCCCAACACGCGTGAGCTGAGAATGTTGGAACGAAGATGGGTTCTTCCGTGGCAGAGTCGAACCCAGAATGAGTTTGGAGCTCATCGCATGTCGTTGGACCATGGGTAACGCGTGAACAGGTAGGGACCATGTCGAACATATCGGTGGCAGAATGAAACTCGCCATGGAAGAGTAGTCTTCGGATTGTTGAACGATAGCCGACATCACTTTGGTCGGGGAGCTTTGCCTGTACAGGGTATCGTCAGCATCAGCGCATGCGCGGGAAGATTGGGTGCAGTGTGTACCTCTACTATGGTGAGTAAATCTCTTGCCATGATTTTCGTGTTGCGAGACAAGTTGTGCACGGAGGCAAGGACGTCCTTTACAAACCGCTGACGGAGGTGATGGAGGCTTTCGATGGCTTCATCATCGATGTCAGTACATTGTATCGCAAATCTTTGGTAGGACTCACACTGAATTACTTTGGCCGGAATTGGGGAGTCAAAACTGTTGTCTTTCGAAGAGAAGTCGATTGGCGGCTTGCCGCTGGAGACACCCCAGGCGACTTTGAATGCCGGAAATACATACACGGAAACCATAAACGCCAAGGTGAACATGGCCAACAGGGGTAAGACAAGAGCGATTACTTGACCATGGACGACCGTGTTGGGGGGATCCTCAACACGGTCGTCCATGGTCAAAAGCAAGGAGTGATGGGGGGATGCGGAGCGAAGACGGCGCCTATATATGCGCGAGAATAGATCCCGCCCGCAGATGACTTGCCGGCGAGGTTATTTGACGCTCTCCACCTTGCTCCTCATAACCTTGGTTTGCGCGGGGTCCTGCCCGTGTGTTTAATCCCGAGCTCCCCGGGCCCGCGTGATACGTGAACACGGAACTTGCCAAGCCAGTTGACCCTGTCCACGGCGTCAACATATGTGTCGATGATCCGCAGAGGGATCGTGCACCTTCTTCTGTTGGTAAATCCAGCGCTGGTTGGGCGGAGAGGGTCCGATGACCTTTGCCTCGGGCAGTGAAACATCTACCCTGCAATTATGTTCACGACCTGGGCCAGACCGCTATGCAGCCCGCTCCCTGAGAGACAACGTCGGGTGCGTGTGTCGCACTCCGATACTCTTGGTGATCTCCAGATGTCCCCAATTTACATGCACATCAAAGAAAATGCAGCGATATGATAGTATGAGCCCTACATGCGTACACACTCCCTAGTCTAGCGATACACAGCCTACATCATGTGCTCTCTGGTGCTCCGCGCACCCTGCTGCACAACACCCGCCGCCCACTCCCAGCTCTTCCCTCCTATGTCGCCTTGACCGCCTCCGGCTTATCCGGCTGGGCGAGCGAGTCCAGCAGGTAACTGGGCGTGGCCTCCTCCTCCACCTCCTGCGAGAGCGCGTCCAGCTACGCCTCCAGATCCGCTTCGTCCGGCTCGTCGGGGACACCATATGACCGCCCAATCGTTTCTTGGATCTCGTTCGCTTGCCGGAACAGGTCAGATAGCTCGTCGTGCATCGCCTGCATAGAGCGGGTTAGCACGCCATCCCGTGTGCAGAGAACGATTAAGAATCATCGCATGCATGGCGCAGAGGGGGGAAGAGGTGACTTGGAATAGAAGGGCTCACGTCAATCTTGTCAATGTCGAGCATGCCGTACTGCCGCCGGAGTTCCTTATTGGCTGTCCGCATCGCGTCCACGGTCGCCATTGTATTCCTCAGGTTGTCGGATGTCATCGCCCCAGACTCCATGTTGAAAGTCTGCTGTGTGAGCTGATCCGGCTGCGCCTCGTACTTCTTCTTCTGCTTCAGCACCGCAGATGCTCGTTGCGGGACCGATCTCTGCACGGAGCATTGTCAGTCAGCTGAGAGTGTGGGAGGGAGATAGGGTAGCGCACCTAGCCCGGTCCGTCCCGAATTCTGCTCATTTGGTCCTTGTACCGCGCCAGCTTCGTGTCCAATTTGTGGATTTTCACGTCGATGCTGCCGATGCGCGCGTCCGTCGAGGCGATCGCGTCCTGCAGCGAGGTCCGGAGGAGACAGGGAAAGGATGGGTGCGCGATTACCTTCGCATCGAGCGCCAGAGACAGAAAGCCATGTCAGTGATGATGAGAAGGTCGAGCGAGGATGGTGAAGGCGCCGGATGGGGGAGGGTGACTAGGACAAGGACCGCCCATCTGGGGAGCCACCCGATCGCGCAGGCTAATTGCTTCCGTAAAGTCTTGCAGCGCGTCATTCTTTCGGCCGGCAGCACACTCAGGCTTCAAGTTGCCCTTCTGCTGAGCACTCAACTCGTCCTCGCCAGCATCCGCACCTCGTCCGTTCACACAAGTAGAGAAGCAGAAGCAACGATGGATCTCTCCTCCCTTTCCCCCTCCGAGAACGCACAGATGCAGCGGATCATCGAGCGAAAGCAGATGCAGGACTTTATGAAGCTCTACTCGGGCCTCGTCGAGCGCTGCTTCACCGCTTGCGTGGGCGACTTCACGAGCAAAGCATTGACGAATAAGGAGGTGCGTCTCTCATTCTGCCCTTTCCCACTTTATCCACTGCTTGCACTCTTTTCAATTGGTCTGAACGACGGAACAGCGCTGACCCTTCCAGCAGGAGACATGCGTCCTCAACTGCACCGACAAGTTCTTCAAGCACTCTGAGCGCGTCGGGGCAAGGTTCGCGGAGCACAACGCGGGTGAGCACTCCTCCGACTGCCTTTGCTGCATCCGCCTACTGCAACAGAGCTGACATTTCCGCAGATATGATGAACCAAGCACAGCAGCCGCGCTGATCGCCTCTCTCCGGCCTCGTCGCCGTCGCCTTCCCCTTTCATGACGGCTGCGTTTCCTTGCAAGGCCGGTGGCTGCATTCGCCCGCACGACCGTGCCGCGGTTCGGTTATGTTCGCTCGGGTGCTTGGGTATTTGGTCCGCTGCCTCCGAGCCGTGTTTGAGATCGAGTAGAGCAGCACGGGTGTAGCGTAGGAATCACACCTCATGACGCATGCCGTATCGGCTTCCCATGCTGGGACCCAGTAACAAGCCCCGGTTTCACGTTTTCGATGTCCAGCGTGCCGCGGGTCAGGTCCCGCGATCCGAGTCGTCGTTTCTCTAGCGGTCAGCTCTCCGCCCTCTTCCCAACTCCGTGCTTCGCTCCACTCCCCTCTGCCTGAAACGGCGCTCGTGCCTGGTTGAACCTTCTCGCATGCACCGGCCTGGACACCGCTGACTCTGCATGCATGAATGACGGATGATAAATGATGGGCGCTGCACGCCTTGCCAGCGATGGGGATCAACACCTAACACATCTCCCCATTGCCTAACACAGGGCTTGAACATCTTCGTCTCCTTTCACTGGTCTGCGCTGCTCGCTGCTCGCTTTGGTCGGCACAGCTTGTCTAGCGAGGGGCCGCGGTCGACGAGCACGCACAACACCCTGCTGACCTTGGAAACCGCTGACCTCGGAAATGGACTGAGTGCACGTGCGTCTGCGCCCTCCCCTCTCTCCCGCAGAGTGACTGATGTGACACGGCTGCACGCTCGCCTCGCTCCGCCCAGGCAGCCTGCTCCTCCTGGAGAAGTGCATGAGCGGATCTTGGAACCGCCTATGCAGCCGTTTACGAAAGGTGGGTACGCCGCAGCGGAGCGGAGATAGTAGGGGAGTCGGACTCACCCCCCTGCTCCGCGCTACATTCATCAGCAGATGATCACCTGTGCCCGCACGAAGAAGATGTGCTTGTCCCCCGCTCGCCCCTTTCGCCCGTGGCCGTCTTCCACTCTCATCCAACATCATCCAATGCTTTGAACCCCATGCCCGCACCCCTGGATGTCTCCGCCCCTCCTCTAGGGCTTGATCACCTATGACACTGGTGGAAGCGTCAGCGAGCATCAGCCGTGGATTGTCCATAGCGTACGGTGACTGAACACCTGCCCGCCCTCCTTCGACCGGATCGGATCGGCTACCAAACTGCGGGCCCTAGGTGGGCGCGGGCATTCATCACCGATGGCCAGTGCCCAGCCCTCCTATCCATGGATCAACCACGGGACACGGCATGCGACTGTACGGCCGGGGCACGGCGGATACGCGGTGCTGACTGCAACACCTGGGAGGTGCAGATCTTTGGATTTGTATCGACTCGCCGTGTAACGCGCGGTATCCCCCTGCCCACCGTACGGTGCTCTGCCTCTGGGCGCTAGGCCGCGGGACGTGCGACCTCTGACGATATATAAACCCTCCTGCGCGGACTGGGTAGCATTAGCCGACCTCCGCACTGTGTCCCCAAACGAGCCCAGCTCCAAAGTCACCGCGCAAGACAAAGAAACGATGTACATCTCCCGCGTCGCCCTCGCTTTCCTGGCCGCTGCGGCACTGGCGCTCGCTGCGCCCGCCAACCAATTCTCTGTGCGTCCCATTCATCTCTAGATCATCCATAGTCTGACCACCCTGCAGAAGAGGACCTGCTACAAGAACCTCGAGACAGGCGAGACGATTTGCCCTCCGTGCCCGACGGTAGGCCCTTGCCCCCTAGTCAAATGATGACACCACACCAATGGAGGAGTTGAGAGAACGGACGGGCTTGTCCGCATGCATTTATGTTGGATTCTGCTAATGAATAGGCTTCACCCATGTAACCCCCCTAAAACAAAGTATCACATCCCCCTGCTCCTTATGATGCCCGCCCAGCTGCGCCCCACATACTCCGCAAACATCCCCATCTCCCCCACGACCTGCGGCAGTGCCCCTGTTCCCTCCAGCAGGTCCCGAAGGAACCGTTCTGACCGCCCCGGAGCAGAGAGCTGGTGCAGCTCCGCGGCTGCATAGACGGCCGCGACGCGTGTGCGGTCCAGGTAGTATGTTGGTGTCGTCTATGCGGAGGTTAGATGGGTATGGGGGAACGATAGGTGTGGACGGACGGATTGGGAGCCTGAGGAGGGAGCGAGCAGCCAGCAAGCTTCGTCTGCTACTGAAGAGACGTGCTTCAGCCCGGGGAGGAGGCGGAAGCGTGGAAGCGTGAGTGGTATAGGCAGGGAGGAAGCGAACGAAGGTGAGGATAGGAGGGCGAATGCCTGTCAGGTCATCAGCACGCAGCCATGGAGGAAGCAAAGCACGTACATCAGGAAGGTGCTTGAGCGCGGGCTCGTTATACCTCAACCTTCTTGCCAAGAGCGCATACAGCTTCTCCTTCTCCCCGCCTTTTGCATCTTCGCTCAGAGCTCCCCGCATATCCTGTCGGCCCTCGTCCAGCCACGCCTGGAACAGCGTCTTCTCTGCCTCCTCCCCGCGGCCGAAGAGCGCCGTCACCGCGCTGTCGGACAGCTCTTCTGGCGCAGAGAGGGCGAGGGCGCGGCGGGTGAAGCCGTGCGAGGGAACGTGCGTGAACGCCTGTCGCAGGAGGGCGCTGCGGGACATCGGACAGCGGGGATTGGGAGAGCCGGGGCGGGCAGCCGAGCGCCGGTGGGGTGCTGGTCGACGAGAACAGAGACGCGATGAAGCGCCCAACCTCACCGGCACACTTACGTAACGCGTTCCTGGACCAAAGAGCTCGCGAACACATTCCAATTTCTTAACGCCCGGCCTGCTTTTATCTGCTCTACAGTATGCATATTCGCAATGCCAAGAAAAAATTGCCCCTATCCAGCCGTACAGATCCAGCAGCCCAATTACCCCTACCTAGTCCACCTTCTTCCGCGCCCACACCCAGTTCAGCCGTCCTCGCACCTTCTTCGTCGGGTCGCTAACACCCTCCACGAACCCATCCACGATATCTCGGGTGACGCCCTCCCCCTCCAGCCGGGGGATCATGCTCGCGTATCCCTTGATGAGGAACTGCTTGAGCACCTCGCCTAGGCAGTTTAGCGAGTCGTCTAGCCCCGAAACAGTCAGCTTGGCGTCCCCTACAATCTCCGCTCCGCTGCACACCCACCTTTGGTAAACGGCTGCATAGGCGGTTCCAGAATCCGCTCATGCACCTCCTCGCACGCTCCGCTCTCTCTGATCCAGTCCAGCATCTTCGGCCCCACCTCCCCATCGACCCCTCGTGCGCGCATGATCCCCGAGTAGAGCTCGTAGAACCGCTTGATGCCTGCGGGGATCTCGTCTGGGGAGCGAGAGAAGAGCGCGTTGGTGCCTTCCTCCAGGAGGAGCAGGCCACCTGGGCGGAGCGAGGCGAGCGCGGAGACGAGGATCTCGCGTGCGTTGGGCAGCTGTGTGATGTCACATCAGTCACTCTGCGGGAGAGAGGGGAGGGGGCAGACGCACGTGCACGAGGCAGAAGCGGCTGTGGATGACGTCGAACGCTTGGGGGGGAAAGGGCCACTCCTGTGCGAGGTTGACGACCTCGAATGCGCAGTTGGGCGGGGCGTGTCTGTGCGCGCCGGATCGGGTCAGATCTTCGGCGAGGAAGCGAGGCAGGCAGCTGCGGCACTGCCAGACAGGCACGCACCGCGCTACTACGGGAAGCATGTCCACCCCCAGCACCTTCGCGTCGGGAAACTCTGCAGCCATTTCGAGCGCCCTGCCAAGCATCAGCGTCGGTGTGAGCGTTAGCCGGCATCCTCCGCACGCCTGGCACGTACCAGATCCCGCTTCCTGTCCTGCAACATGCCCAGATCAGCGCTGGACTGCCCATAAGCGGGAAACGCACGTACCCGAGATCCAGGATCGCCCCGGGCCGCAGCTTGTGCAGAGGAGCGATATAGTTGCCCCCCAGATACGCCTGGAGCGCATAGTGCCCCGCGTCGAGCCTGGGGCGCTTCTGAGTCAGCTGCCGCATACTGTACTACGCACGAGGAGAGGAGCATACCGCCTCCGGTCCTCCTCCTCGTTGTCCTACGCCGAACGCCCGTCAGCGTGCGTGGCCCCGGGGCAGAACACAGGACAGAGTGGGAAACACACCGGTAAAGGGTACGGGATCTCCTGCGCCCGGACCGTGATGGGCAGCGGGAGCGTGGGCGTGGGCGGGTGCGTGGGCAGCGCCTCGTGGCGGAGCATGACTGCGTGCATGATCGCGCACAGTAGGAGTACTAGTGCGTTACCTCACGAGCGCGGGGGATTTACGTGCGACCAAACCATGCCCTGGCCTGCTTTATATACCCCATACCCCTCCCCGCTGCCCGTGCCCGTGCTCGGCACCGCACCGAGCTGAGCTGGGATGGGAAGTGCTGGGAGGGACTGCTGGCAGGTTCGAATTCTATCATCGTTCATCGTGACCGTACCGTGCCAGGCGGCCGCGGCGGAAGGATGCGACTGCCGCTCATGATTGTTGATTGATTGATTAAGATTGATCGATGCCATCTGTGCCTGCGAGTGCGAGACCGACACGTCTCCTTCTCCCCCATTGTGCGCGGGTGCAGAAGCAGAGCAGAAGCTGGCTGGGAAGAAGAGACGCGGGCGCGGAGGTAGAGCGTAAGTGAGCCTATCTTCCTCCTTCGGCTTCGCGGCCGGAAGCCGCGGCTGCTTCCTCAGATCCTGCACCTGCACCTGCACCTGCGTCTGACGGCCTGCAGCTCACACCCCGCAACACTGATGATTCGCATGTCCGCTGCTTGCTTCTGCTTCTGCCTTCTGTCTTGCGCACAGGCTTCGGGGAGCAGGCCGACCGTGAGCGTCTACCAAGTGGATGTAATATATCGATTCATCATCGTGCACGACTACCACTTGTGAGAGAAGGGGCCCGGCGCGCAGCTGTCACGTCATGCCCGTCAGTGCGCCCCAGCACGGTCCAGAAGCAGGGGCACTGGCACTGGCATATGGTCTAATATTCCAGATTGTGAAGATTGTGAAGATTGTGAAGATGCAGTCTGGGATCTGGAATGTCGCGGACTCCGGATGCCGAAGCGCGTGTTGCGTGCGAGTGCCCGTGGGCGGACGGGCGGGCGAGGCGGGTGAAATGGGCTGTTGAGCATGCGGCACGGGACATAAGGGATGCTTGCTCTGATAGCGAGAGAGCGTGGGACAGGCTGAACGTGCACTGCTGGCCGAAGGAAGAAAGGCAGGGCAGCACGACCCTGCGTGCGGTGGGGCGTGATTCGGCCAGCGTTCACAGGGCACAGGGCGTGTCACGGTGAGGTGTCGGTGTGGGACTGGGCGGGATCCGAGGAGATCTAGAGCGGAAGGTCACGGTCGGCCTGGTGCGTTGCAATTGGCTTCGAATTCCTGGGCAGTGGGTGGGTTTGTCAGGCGAGCGGGAGACCGTCCGGCGTGTTCTGCCGGGTTGGGAGGCGTGAGAACTTGGTTGGATGGGTGAGGAAGTTGTGCGGACGAGTGGGTGTCTGACCGGAAGCCAGCCGTCAGAGGGGCTGCATGCTGCCAGTGCCAGTGCATGCGATGCAGGAACTGGCTGCTGCCTGCTTCTGCGCTCGGACCGAGCAGATGACTGTTTAATAGCTAGGCATGTACCACACCGCGCGTGAAGCCAAGTAGATAGGTAGGGAAACAACTCCCCCGGAGAGGAGGAGGCCGGCGGTACCGGATGCGAGTTGTGCGGGCTCGGGCCGACCTCCGCGCGCGAGGCAGAGGCATCTTTACGTCAACCCCGCTGTTCATGTGTTGCGTGCCCCGCTCGTGCAGTACTCGCCGGTCACGACATCCCAGGCAAGGATTACAGATCACCGTATCCTGCGTCCCGCTCCCTCCGCCCAGCGAAGCCTGAAAGGAAACAGAGGGTCTGGAACGCGGCGGTCGTGGGCGTTGTCCTCACATGACCGGGGGTAATGACATGCCGAGCCTTCCTTCCCGGGCCAGGGGACGTAGATAACGAGCGGGGACGAGCTGGCACTCGTACTCACACTCTCCCTGCTCACCGAGATGGCCGCCCCCGCCCCCGACCTGCCCACCCACACCACCCTCGGCGGCCCACCCCCGTCCAATGTCACCCCCGCCTCCGCCCCCGCCCTCGCCAGCAGCTGGTTCGACTCCTTCACCACCGCCCTGAGCACGCACGACCTCCCCGCCCTCCTCGCCCTCTTCTACAAAGACAGCTACTGGCGGGACATGCTCGCTCTCACATGGGACTTTCGCACTTTCCACGGCTCAGCGGCTATCCAGACATTCCTCGAGGATAGGCTGCAGCCTGCTGAGCTCTCGGGTCTCCAGCTCGTGCTGAGCGGCACACCCCCCACGCTGGAACAGCCATGGGAGGACGTATCCTGGCTCGTTCTCCACTTCACATTCTCAACCAAGGTCGGCACGGGCTCCGGCATCGTCAGGCTAGTCTATGAGCACCCCGCTGGCTCACCCGGAACCGGGGAAGGCGGAAGCGGCTGGAAAGCGTACACGGTGTACACGAACCTGGAGTCTCTGCACGGTGCGCCCGAGTCCACCGGCGCCCTGCGCGACCCATTGCCGAACCACGGCCAGTGGCTCTCCTCCCTCGCGCGCACGCTCGACTTTGAACACAAGGATCCGGAGGTGCTCATCATCGGTGCTGGGCAGAGCGGGCTGGACGTGGCGGTGAGGCTAAAGGTGCTGGGCGTGAGCGTGCTCTGCGTGGAGAGGAATGGGAGGGTGGGGGATCAGTGGAGGGGGAGGTACGAGGCTCTGTGTTTGCATGATCCTGTCTGTGCGTGCTCCTGCTCCCACTTTCTTCCCTGGGCAGTGGACTGACACTGACGCTCTCGAGCAGGGTACGACCACCTACCGTACCTGCCCTTCCCGCCCACCTGGCCCGTCTACACCCCCGCGCACAAGCTCGCAGACTGGCTCGCAAACTACGCGCACACGATGGAGCTCCCCATCTGGCTCAGCTCTACCATCCAGTCCGCGACTTGGGACGAGCAGGCAAAGCTCTGGGACGTCGTCGTGCGCCGCGGCGTTGCGGGGGAGGAGAGGAGGTTGAGGGTCAGGCATGTCGTGTATGCTGCGGGGCTCGCGGGGGGCGTGCCGAACATGCCCAAGATCGCCGGGATGGTGTGTGCTCCTTCTGCTGCGGCTGACACGAACAGTGGCTTACTATGACCGTGCGTGCGAGCGCAGGAGGACTTCCAGGGCCAGATCGTGCATTCCACTGCGCACAAGACGGCCGCAGCGTACGTTGGCCAGCGGGTGCTGGTCGTCGGCGCGGCCACCTCGGCGCACGACATCGCGCACGATTTCGCCAACCACGGCGTGGAGGTGACCCTCTTCCAGCGCGCGTCGACGTATATCATGAGCACGAAGCATGGGATGCCGGTGGTGATGCGCGGGTTGTACTGGGAGGACGGGCCAGCGACGGACGTGGCGGACCGGCTCTCGGCCAGCCTGCCGAATGAGGTCATGCGCAGGGTGCATAGGAGGTATACGAGGGAGATTGGGGGGAGGGATAGGGAGCTGCTGGAGGGGCTGGATAGGGTCGGGTTTAGGAGGAATGACGGCGTGGAGGGGAGCGGCTTCCTCTTCCTCGCTTACTCCCGCGGGGGTGGGTACTACCTCGGTGCGATCCTTCTCATTGCCCTTCCTTCCCCCGGCCTTCTCTCCTTGTTGTTCTTCAGCGCGCCGCCGGCTGACCCCTTCCCGCGCAGACGTAGGCGCCAGCCAGCTGATAATAGACGGCAAGATCGGGCTCAAGAACGGGTGCGAGATCGACAGGTTCACTAAGGACGGGGTGAGGTTCGATGACGGGTCGGAGATCAAGGCCGATCTGGTCGTGTTCGCTACCGGGTGCGTGGGGTTCCGTTCTGTTTCTGTGCGGGGGGGCGCATCTCCCAGCACCTAGCTAACCCTCCACAAGGTTCGGAAACATCAAATCCTCGCTCGAGCCCATCTTCCAGCCCGAGGTCGTGGACGCGCTCAAGCCCGTGTGGGGCGTGGATGGGGAGGGGGAGATCAGGGCTGCGTGGGGTGAGAGCGGGCATGAGGCGTTTTGGTATATGATGGGTGCGTTTGACCACTTGCTCCACTTGCTTCTTTTCCTCTGGTCCTGTCTTTCCCCCCCTTGCTGCATTGCTGCATTGCTGCATGCTGCTTGTTGTGGCGTACGGTTCCCGCGCGTCCGTGAGAAGTCACTAAACCCCGAGCGCAGGAAACCTCTGCCTCTGCCGCTTTCACAGCAAGCATATCGCCCTGCGTGAGTTCCCTCATTTCCTCCCGACCGAGATCCGCAATCACGAGAGTGCTCACAACGGCCCGCAGAGATCAAGGCGATGCAGATGGGCGTGTTTGGGGAGAGGTACACGAGGGGGAAGCCGAGTTAGATGGCGGGGGGCGGGCGAGGCGAGGTGCAGAGGGGGGGTACGCGTGGGAAATAAAGAATTTTATCGTTGCTTGCCATTCGGCATGAGTGCACCGAGGAATGGTTTGGAGAACGTTGGGGGAGCGTCGGGGACGCGACTTGCTGCCTTCACGCTTGACATTCACGACCACTTGCATCTCCTGCGCTTCATCTTGTCTTCTCACACTGCAGCAATCGCATTTGCGAGTTCAAGAGAGTCAGACCAATGCCAAAGGCAAACACTTCGTATATTCGCCCAGTCATTCGCATCAATGGCGCCTCACGTGCACCGGAGGATCGTTCACCCGCCGTAGGGAACGGCGCTGTCACCCGCGCCCATTCCCAAGCCAAGAATGGGTAAATGTTACAATCCACAACGTCGTTTACCCTCCTGCAGCGGTATATGAGTGCGCTGGGTCGGGCACACTCGAGCCCGTGAGATACTGCTGCTGCTGCCCGCCCTGTCAGTGCTTCGACCAGCTAGCCTGAGAGTGCAGAGGACATGTCAGCCGCACAGCTGCACATCCCCGCGGGGAACATCCAGTGCGCCCGCTCATTCCCCCCCTCTCATCCTCAGCTAACACCCAGCAGCTCCTTCCTCTTTCCCCCCACCCGCCCCCGCGTCCCGGACCACAAACCGATCTTCCACTCCCCCCAACACTCCCTCACCCTCACGTACGGCCAGCTGCGCTCCGACACCTTACGCCTCGCTTCGGGCCTGAGCGCGCTGGTGCGCCAGCTAGGCGCGCGCGGACATGGGGATCTGGGTGTGGCGGGCAGTGTGACGGGCCCGGTGGTGCTGATGCACCTGCCCAACTGTCTGGCATACGGCACCATCCTCCTCGGCGCGCTCGCCGCGGGGTGCACGGTTACGCTCACTAATCCCGTGCTGACGCCGACGGAGGTGGCGCATATCCTGCAGCAGACCGAGCCGGATGTGCTGTTCACCCAGCCGGGCAAAGGTGGGGAGGGGGTCATCCAGGCGGCGTATGAGCTACTTGCTAGGGAGCGGGGCGGGCAGGACAAGCGGTTGAGGGAGGGGAAGGTGTACACGGTTGATATCGCCCAGTACCCGTTCGGCCCGCTGCAGCCCGCCGCCGCTGGGAACAGCTGGACGCAGCTCCTGGGCAGCGAGCACTTTGTTGTGCCTCCCATGGTGCGCTACCTCCCACTTCCTTCCCGCTCCGCTGACTCCCTTTCCTCCCCGCTCCCCCCGCAGACCTCAGCCGAACAACAGCATCGTATCGCCATCATCCTCTGGTCCTCGGGCACCACAGGCAAGTCGAAGGGCGTGCTCCTCTCACACCGTGCGCTCGTCGCGCAGCCCATCGTCCTGCACGCCGGCAACCCCAGTTTCACGCAGGAGGAGCGGTGGGTCGGCTTTGCGCCCTTTTTCCACATCTTCGGATTGATGAACGTGCTGCTTTTGGTGCGTCTCTCTCTCTCCACCTGTGTCTGTGTGCCACGGCTGACCGGGAAGCGGGTGATTGTTCGAGCTGTGCTGATGTGGTTGGCAGGCCCCATACCTCGGCGCGCTCGTCCTCGTCATGCCCAAATTTGACCTGCCCACATTCCTCCGCCTCGTCTCAACGCACAAAGTGACCAACCTGCACATCGTCCCTCCCATCGCTGTCGCGCTCGCAAAGTCTCCGCTCGTGGACGAAGAGTGGTGCGATCTCAGCAGCGCGAGGACGGCGACGTGCGGGGGCGCACCGTGCGGTGCTGATATCATTCGAGAGGTGCAAAAACGTACGGGGATTGTGGTCACTATGGGGTGCGTGCGACCTCCCTCTTCTTCCTCTCTGTTTCCCTCTTCCTCTCTCTCCTCGCTTCATCCATCTGTCCTCGCATCATCCCTCTCCTCGCTTCGCCATCGCTGGTGTGGACGAGCGCTAATGATTGTAGCAGGTACGGCCTAAGCGAAACCGGAAGCGTGACCAGCACACCCTTCGCAACGTGGGACAAGGTAGCTCCGCACCTCGGAGCATCCGGCCAGCCGTTGCCAGGAATGGAAGTCAAGGTTATTGACGATGCGGGACGGGGTACGTGGACCGCACCACTCCCTCACAACTTGTCGCTCACCGGCTCGCAGCGCTCGCACCAGGCCAGGTCGGCGAGATCCTCTGCCGCGCACCGTTCACCATGTCCGGATACGTGAATAACGCCGAGGCCACGGCGGGCGCACTAGACGCGGAGCGGTTTGTGCACACGGGCGACTTGGGGTATCTGGATGAGGACAATTGGCTCTTCATCGTTGACCGGCTTAAGGAGGTTATCAAGTACAAAGGGTGCGCGACTTCACTACTTCACTACTTCACTGCTTCACTGCTTCACTATTTCACTATTTCACTACTTCACTACTTCACTATTTCACTACTTCACCACGCCTGCCTCGCACCAGAGAGAGAGAGTAGGATTAATGAGTTCCGCAGATTTCAAGTTTCACCAGCAGAGCTCGACGCGATCATCGGCGGGCTGCCCTCCGTCGCGGACGTTGGTGCAGCCTCGATCTACAGCGACGAGCAGGCGACCGAGCTGCCCCTAGCGTACGTCGTCCCGCGCCTCCCGGCGCTCCAATCCCTGCTCGCGCAAGGCGCCCCGGCCGGCTCCGACCACCGGCTGCGCGCGCTCGCGGAGGAGGTGCGGAAGACGGTGGAGGAGAAGTGCGCGCACTATAAGTGGCTCCGCGGGGGGATCGTCTTTTGCAAGGCGGTGCCGCGGAGCGCGAGCGGGAAGATTGTGAGACGGAACTTGGGAGAGGTGAGGGGGGTGCATGTGATGTGCTACCCTAAGGAGGGGGTGAGGGCCAGGCTGTAGACGCGCTTTGCCGGATTGTACAGGCGGAAGTTCCCTGGTTTCTCATACATTTCCTGTTTAGTTGCTACAGCGCTTTCGGTGGAATATTACAGCGCTGTAGCCCTCGCTGTATCATCCGGGTAGTCGAAGTCCTTGTGCCCACAGGAACGGGCCTCGCCTGAAGCCCGTTGCGTGCACTAACGTGATTAGCTATTCCCGCTCTCTCGGGTCGCGGGTGCTACCTAACAGGTGTCCGGCACTCGGGAGACTACTGTACGCCTCTATTAGACACCTCTGGCGAGCGTGGAAAACGATCATCATTGACGCAGGTCCAATTTGGCTCGCTGACAGCGATCATCAATGGGAGATCCGTGGAGATGGAAGCGCCGTGCGCTGAGAGCCACATTTCCCAGCCTGCTGGCGGCAATCTTGCTCAGTGTTTGTGGAAATACGGAGCCCGGGGAGGAGATGTGTTCCGTGGAATGTTGGCACGCAGCAGGTGTTTCCATGGAAGATTGGATTTGCGTGCACTTCTTCGACAGGCACGGATGAAACAATCTTCAAACCGTTCATGCGACCAGGTGACAGGCAGCCGCACGACATAGGACGACGTCCGGCACGGATAGCGAGCCAGACCGCGCCATTCTGTTCGATCCGGATTGTCCAACTAGGTAAAAGGTAAAAGTTCGGTACTTGGGTTGAGAAATCCAGGCTGATCTGGGAGTGCTGTGTGCAAAAGAAGGAAGCGCGGGCAAAGATATGATGGTCGCTTGCTTCTGCATCGCCACTAGATTGGGTTGAGCTCATGGTCGCCCGTTTCACGTTCTTTGCTGTCAGACGTTCACGACAGCGGGCCGACGACGCGCTCGCTTGGCGACCTCGGCAAGCTAATCTGGTGCTAAACTCTCGTTCATCTCCCAGGCAACCTGAACGAACAGGGAGGTCTTGGATTATTCGACTGGCTATGGACACAGAGTTGTGGAATAGATAATGAAGGCTGCGGGACTCGCGGCGAGTCCGACCGACTTCGGCAACATCGTTGAGAGCTGTGATATGCTTCTCATCCGTCATGAGCGTATGCGCGTGTCTGAAGCTGTGTCAGCGCATATGCAACTTGCGAACCATATGACTGACGCGTGCACAAATCTCGAATACAAACTGGAAGGAGGAAATTCTATATCTGCGCGTGCGGCCATGTGAGTATGTCTTCGCTCCAATTCCCGCATACAAGGCTCACAGTTCACGCCAGAGGGGTAGCTCTTGCCCTCCTGGCTCCTCCGCTGGTTTGATCAGGAGGGCAGGCGCCGAAGATACACCTTTCGTCCAGAGCCTCAGGGGCGGGTTCCGGCTATGCGCATTCCATCATCAATCTCAGAGCGTACTGCGGCCAGACGTGCATACCTCCCGTAGCATGATCGTTGCGCGAGCCATCTTTGCGCCGCCGGTGCCATCCGGTGGGCACGCACCGAATATGCATCTCTCGTCGAGCGCCTCAGGTTCCGGCTCGGGCTGCAAAGGCGCACGCTCTATTCAGCCCACCTTCACCATCGTGTTTCGAAGACGAACCTCTCTCGCCATGAAGGTAGCCAGCGCTCTTTTCGCCCCTCCGCTGGTTTGGTCGGGAGGGCAGGCTCCGAAAATACATCTTTCGTCGAGGGCTTCGGGTTCGGGCTCAGGCTGCAAAGGATCACGTCTGGATCAGCACTCGGTCGACGCCAAGTTTCGAAGACGAACTTCTCTTGCCATGAATGTAGCCAGCGCCCTCTTCGCTCCCGGGCTGCTTTGATCGGGTGGACAAGCACCGAAAATACATCTTTCGTCGAGCGCCTCGGGTTCAGGCTGCACATGCACGCGTCACGGATCAGCGAACGTTCGTCCCCCGACGGCCGCATACGAACCTCCCTCGCCATGAGAGTCGCTCTGGCCATTTTGGCGCCGCCGGACGTGCCGTCCGGAGGACACGCACCGAAGATGCAGCGAAAGTGGATAGCCTGTTCGAGAATCATCAGTAACATTCCTGGCGCCCCCTTGTTAGGTCGACGTACTCGGGCGTTCAGACCGGTCGGGGCAGCGACCGTACTCCCAGTGAAAGCTACGACCAAAGTAACGAGGAAGAAGAGCTTAGTCATTGCGGCGACGGGGGATGGAGTTTGCAGAGAGGGGAGTACCTAGGTAAGTTTGTGGCTGAATCGGAGGGAGGATGTGCTGATACATTTCCGCCTAGATTTGCACGGGGATTTATACGCAAAGTCCGGGAGGGATCCATGTCCCAATCCTCTTGTCCACCGGCATGTGCCTCGCTCAAATCCGTCAACTGTCACCGAGAGGCCCCACCTCATCTCTCATCCGCTCCGTCCGGCACCGGAATCCCATCTATCTTTCGAGCCGCCTTGCTTTCCACTCCGTTCTGGGGCATTTGATGCTGATGACACCCTGGATTCCTGTTCCTTGGCCTGAAAGGCGATGCCTCCTAACCAAGCGAGTGGACGGGCCGAGCTCTCAACTGGACGTCAGCGCCTCATTTCCATTGCTCATTCGGAGTTTTCCGCTCATATGGAGTCCCTTGACCTGCCATGCCGTCGATTGGGTCGGCAGCCGCCGACCGCTCCCTTTGTATGGTAACACAGATCATCTGCACTGGGAACGATTTACGATATCGCCATCCCTTCCTTGACGGACTTGCGCCGATTTCACATGGCCATCCGCAAATCAATGCCGATACCACTTGACCCCGTCCACTCCCGCCGCTTTCACGTGCACACCGACCACAACCCTGCGGTCACCTGTCGTGATCTCACTCGGGTCGCTGGGAATTATCCGAACGGTGACTATCAAGCCCGGCCGATCACTCGCAGATCTCCTTGGAACATTCGCGGTCCGAGAAAGGAAGGAGAAAAAAATCTCCACTCTCAGGAAGCACAGCCAACCAGACTTTCCTGGAATCGTCTCCGCTCCTATTACCTGCTCTATGGCGACGACGTCCATCACCAAAACTATTGAAAACTATGTGTATGTCTCTATTTCGGTTGTCAAGCCAAAACTTGTCGAACCTGTCAAAGCGCTCCAACCGATGCTGAAGCGTTCCCGGACTGCGCGCTTGTCATGGTCAATCCGCTCCACCGCCCTACTTGTGCCGAGTGAAGACCTCCAAACCAAGCAACTTTGGTTTCTCCGCGGCGGTACGCGCAGCTGGGAAACAATGGACTTGCACGTCCCTGTCATACGTTATACCCATACAAGCGCCTGGGAGTCCACGCTTGTCCACCAATGCTACCCGGGGCAATTGTTCCTCACATTCCACATCCTTCCACAGCTCGCGACGCCAGGTCGACGATCCATCAAAGCCCATCTTATCTCCCATCAGCTTAGTCACTTGTTGCCGCCTTCGGTCGGGCTTGTTGCGCCCGCGTACGCCGCCCAAGCGTGAAAGTCGTACGTTAGCGGGGACGGGGGTGTGGATTTCCTCATGTTTCTTGTTCACATCAGCATGGACCATGCGTTTCTATACTCCAAGCATAACTACCGACAACCGGGCGAAAATATATTTGTTGCGGAAGCGCATCGCATCTCATCACCGCAGGTTCGCGGTCCGTTATCGGGTCTCTGCAGGGTCAGATGAAAGTCGAAGAAAGAAGCCGAAGAAGGCACCCACAATTGCCTTTTCGGGTTGCCTCCTCAGAAACCCAATCGGGGACTCAGATTCGAAGACACATACCTGCAGAAGCTACCACTGTGCGCCAGACGCTTGTTGGCCATTCAAGGTGCTCATGAGGCATATTTGCCACCGAAAATCCTTTGCCAAGAGAGCATACCCACCGCGTGCGCTCTATGATTTTATGTCGTGAGCGCCCTGGAGCAAAGCCCAGATGTGTCCCTGCGTAGTTTCACCGGGCCGTTCACCGGGCCGGCCGCCGACTTGTGGCCCTTAGAGAGCACGTGAATGCCCGGCCGACTGGTGCAACACATCGTCGTACAATGTTAAGAAGCGGAGCATCACAGCTTGGGCTTCTCCAACTGATAGATCAGCAACGCTGCAATCGGCATGCAACCCTTCGAAGGGCGCGTAAGTAATGGGAAGCGAACATGACCCGTGTCTTTCGCCCGAGTCCATATGCTTTGGAGACACGTTCAAGGCAGTGTTCGTAAGATGCTCGACGCTACCGCCGGCTCTTAACACAGCTCCTTGTCGACATCCTCCCCCTTCAACCGTCGGGCTGTCTTTATCACGCGGAAGGTGACTTCGATGAACAGGCAAGACATCGACTCGTCACACGACGACGTAAAGAAGCCCGCAGCCAACTGCTCTTCTGAGTTCCGAAGACGAGTGAAGGTTCTCATCGAGATGACGGAGTCTTTTGCGCGCATGGGGATGTCCTATGTTGGTAAGGCACCGACGTCGCCCGCCTTCGCGCTATTACCCGGCACGTGGTCAAGAATAACCGGCTGTGCCTTGTTCGTCCAGTACCAGTGGACCCTCACCAGACCCCTGTATTTCATGGCAGTCTCCCGGACGTAGACTCATTCGCACGTCTCCTGCGGCATTTCTGCAAGTTCATAAAGCCTCGAACATAACTTACACCGCGGTTATGGGTATATCCAATTCCGAGCCCGTGAGCGGTTCGGCAGCCTTTGCCTAACCGAAGCGGAGGATACACTCTGGAATGCCCGTTGATGGATTCTGCTCTGAGACGCCCGAAGATCGAGCGTGATTATGGCATGCGGCAAAAGTCACCGTGTCTTTCTTTTCTCACAGGACTCGTTCCCTCGGCCGAAAGGAGAATGGCTCGAACATCCGCCGAGTCGAGCACTGTACGAGGGAAATGTCGAAGCTTCCTGTCTGAGTATACTTCACGTTGTGCGCCTTTTCTTTCGTCACAGACGTCGCCGCCTCCAACCTTCGTTAGACCCTGTCCGTGGACCTACGTAAACGCTGGATATGGGAACCGGTCCCAACCGAGTAAAGCAGGTTCTCAGACAAGAGTATACGTTATCGATCACTTGCGGGGCCGAGATAAAGACGCTAGGAATTCAGATCGTGCACACGCCTTCGTTGTTCTGTTGCTGTACAACACGCGGCGCAAAACAACTCCTCGCGTTGTTGCGTGCATCCAGAAGCGGTAATGCCATCCTTAGGGAACATGTGCTGCAAAGAAAGGATACGCTGGTCGTGCTCATTCCTGAACGGAGTGCCATGAACATGAATACAAGAACTCGAAGCGCCCATCGGAGGGCGATGATCCTATTTTTCAACAGACTGCAGGGAACACCGCATCCGGATCATCGGGCGAAAGGCCGCACGACCCACTGCGGGCGCTCGAGGTGAATCACAGTGAAATGCCGGCAAAAGTGGAACGCCGGAAATCCGGGCATGCCAAAGGGTCACTTGGAATCCGTCAGGGAGCGGCAAAGTTCGTGCTGAAGAACCGAGGTGAGCGGCATCACATCGGACTGAGCAACATGCCGCTGGCCCACCTACGGGGCTAACCGGCCGTCGTAGACGATAATGTCCGATAGTCACAAGATACATAAAGGATGGACATAATCTCCAACGTCCAGTCTGGGGCGTTTGCACAATAGACCACGTCACTGCGCTTGATGGGTAGATTACATGATTGAGGTAGGCAGAACTGGAAATGGCTGGCCGTTGATTGGAGCTCAAAGCAGAGAGCGTTGTACGGTCGGATCAGATATGTAGCCAAGAAAAGATGATGATCAGAAAAGGAACGATGGCTGTGAGATTATTATACATAGAACCTGGGCGTAACATTAGCGCCTAGATAGGGAGAACCCGGGAGGCCTGCTTACTTTTTGTTGATTTGATACAGCAGTAAATTGAGGTTGACTTTCGCAAGCCCATCAAAGAGTGACAGAGAAACACGATTTTCGAATTGTGCCTGCAGGAGGTCTTCCATGCGCAGTGTGGTCGATCCCATTCTTGCCGGGCTCCCATAGCTGTTGTTGAAGAGTTCGACACTGAACTCTCCGACTTGGTCAGAAGAGATAACAAGGCTGATTCTATCGAATTGTCGCGGAGAAAACTTGTCGATCGAGAGCAATATTCCCTTGTCGTACAGTTCTTGAGCACTGTATTTGTATGAGCCGAACTGAGGATTCTTTCCAGCCTTCTGCAAGTCACGGAGGTGAAAGTATTGCTTTGTGAACGGCATGACGAACTTCTTCTTCCTGCAGTGCGATTAGCATTGTGGCGTGGAACGACTGTCTCAGATACACACCCTTTGCCACGCTGCATGGTATTCATGGCGGAATCAATGTAGCTATGATAGCTGCTGATCTGATCCTCGAAGGTCTTTTTGCGTTCGGCAAGGTGCCTCAGGGCGTCTTCCATGCTTTCGAGCTCATTCTTGCGCTGCATGCGCTTCATGTGCTTGCTCCGGACATCCCCGGCGATGGCATTCAGAATCCCTTGGAAGCCATTGGCGCGTGTGAGCTTGCCGAGCTTCTCCAGTTCAAGCAGATAGAACATGGCTTGCGCTTTTATGTCTCGGTATGATTGCCTAAAGTGACTGTTAGTCCGGGTGCCTCCGGTGGAGCGGAGCATGTTCCTCACGTTCGTATATCTGCAAGGCGGTACGCCGAATCGGAAGCAGTCGGGGCGGGCAAGCGTAGCATCTTGTTTCGTCCTTGCTCCGACGGAAATTCCTGTGCCACGATATCGCCCCAGATCATCTCATGCTCGTCGCTCACAGGCTCAATGAGGGAAGTCATGAGGTCTTTGCCCGGCTGAACACGGAGCACGGCAAGTACGCCGCGTTTCGCGTGCACCCACAGAGCATTCTCTCCACCATGAGGATCTGTACGCGCAGTTGTTATTCGAGTACACTTCAGCTGTATGACGATGCTTACCTTTCACATCCGCAAACCGGTTGGTTAACTCTAGAGTGACGGGACGATCGCGAGCCTCCCTAAGTTCGTCCGATCCGAGATGCGGAACTCCATCTAGCTCCACGATTATAACCCGCAAAGTGTCATCATGTGCGGTGGTCTGGAAATGGTTCAGAAATAGAATAATGATAACGGAGACAACCACTTACAAGATGCTCCAAATTTTGTGCTAACAGACCATGCATTGCATAGACCTCATTAGGAGAGATGAGAATAGAACTGGGTTGCTCCGTGGCATCAAGGAATTCATGTGCCTTGAACTGCTCCTCGGGATTGGGCACGTCAGCAACTGTCAAGCTATGTCAATTAGGACCAGTGGATTTAAGGGAGCATTTCACCTTCAAGAGCCCATTTGTGAAGCTGACCGACAGCGGTCGTGATGAAAGCGTTAAGAGGAACGAGTGACGGCGTGTCTTCCCGGAACGTCGAGCTGGACGAGATCTGAGTCAACATCTTGGCTATTTCGGCGAGATTTCGTCGAGCGGCAGCTCCGATTGTGTTGGGGACCATGTCAAACGTATCCGGAGCGCTACTTTCAAATAAGCAGGTGTTCACAGAAGTGGAACATGGCACTTACACTATCGCGGGATGAATGAAACGAAGGTACAGCAGCCTGCCCACCGCCGCGGCATATACGTCGTCGGCTTGGTCGGGGAACTTTACCTTCACAAGATATCGTCAGCCTTTGTGCACAATACCTGACCTGAATACATGCCTTTATTGCAGCGAGAAAATCTCTGGCAATGCTCCTGATGCCATGCGGCATCTTCCGGACGGAGGAGAAGATAACATTTACAAACTGCTCCGTAAGGTGCCGGAGCATTTGGAGGTCTGCAGAATCAGAATTTTCCACTCTGGCAGTCTTGTAAGACTTACGGCGGATATATTCGGCCCGAGTATGCGGGTCAAATGCAGCTTCTTCGAAGGTCACAACGATCGGCTTGCCGCTGGAGATGCCAGAGCGCATCTCCTCCGCATTGATCACGGCTCGGTAAATGACAACGGGATCTGTCTCTAGGTTGAAAGCCGGTTGACCGATGACTTCCTCCACAAGGGTGCGCAGCGTCTCGCGTAACCAGGAAACTTGCTTGGGCCTGACATACTGCAGCGCGATTGAGAGGAACATTGGATGCGATTCAACGATATCGGCGATGGTCGGGGCCGATCGGACTTCCTCCGAAATCGCATGTTGAAACAACTTCAGCATGAGGTACTCCTCGCGCCGCTGGCCGTAACCGAACAACGTCAGAGTGACCTGCTCCACCGTGCGCTTTGCCTTTTCCGCGAGTTCAACTCTGGACATCCGGAAGAACAAGCGCGCAAGATATTCGCCTCTAGTCTGTAGCAAGTAGAACAGCTGTTGGTACAACTCTAGCTTTCGTTTCGTGGCCATGTCCAGAGTGTTTGAGCCAGCAAAGGGGTCGCCATGGGCGGCCAGCACCGCCGCGCGAGATGGGTGCGAAGCAGTATCGAGGCCCCATCGGCGAGCCTTCACAAGCTCTTCGAAGGACTTCACGTTTTGCACTACCAATGCGATTTTCACGTCGAGGTCGTTGACGTAGGTTTCGAGTTGCTGGTTTTCGCGAATAGCCTCAACAACTACCTTCCGCAAGCGCTCGACCTCAATCTCGTCGCCGAAGTCGAATTCAGAGTCATTGAGTAGATGCACAAAGTTTTTGATGGTGCTGACGGTGACGTTCTGGCCCATTGTGAGTTGCCGATACTGTTCTCGCTGCTCTTTGGCCCGGAAGAGGGACTGGATCTTGACAACCTTCGATAGATTGGCTCGGTAGTAATTCATCTTCTGGACGAACTGGCGGCGGACGACGATGCCGCGACACAACGCCTGCAGATGAGTCGCTTCGGCCTGATGTTCATGGACGTAGTGCCACCACCAACCGAAAGCTCGCCTTGCCAGAAGGCCACGGCATTGCGCCTGCATACCGAGGACGTCAGGCGCAACGAATTCGAGTTGCTTCGCTTGCTCTTGATGCCGCTTTCGAGTTAATGCCGCGCGCGCGAAAGCCTGCAACGAGGACACGGCATGCACGACCTGGACGTCGGCCAGAGCTTTCCCGACGTCTTTCGCTCTCTTCTGCGCTAGCATGGCTCGCGCGCGTGCTTGCAACCCCACAAAAACTGGCGTGGCCTTTCGCAAACTCTTCGCCATATTGCGATAGTGTTTTCTGGCCAAATATGCACGAGCGACGGCCTGAAGTCCGACGACAGTATCTTCGCGGGAATCCAATTCCGCTAGGTTGCGCCGTATCCGCTGTCGCACAGAGGCGCCCCGGATGTGGGCTTGCAAGCCAACCATTGAAGGGACGACTGCTCCAATCTGTTTCGACATTTCTGCGGCTCGTCTTCTCTTGAGCAATCCGCGGGCACGTGCTTGCAGACCGATAATGGAGCGTACAACATGCGGTGTGGCCTGTTGCTCCTCTCGAATACGGCGGCGGCGGCGAGCTAGTGCGCCGCGAGCAACGGCTTGCAGGGCGATGATAGAAGGCTCAAGTACATCAAGTCCACCTAACAACTGGCGAATACTGCGCCGCACGAGGACACCTCGGAGGACGGCTTGCGTCCAAACGACATTCGGCTCAACGTGATCGAGTGTCTTCGATAGCTCGAGGGCACGTTTGCGGGCCAGGGCACCTCGGGCGCGAGACTGCAGACCGGTGACGATCTTGACAGTGGACGGCCGCTCGAGTTCGCGCTTATACCGTGCGAATCTAGCCCTTGCCAATGCGCCTCGGGCTCGCGCTTGAAGGGAAATGACGAAGCCGCCCTCGGCTGCCTTGGCCGTCCGGCGCTGCTTTGAGATCTTGCGCCTTGCGAGGCAGCCGCGACCATGCGCTTGAAGGGTGGTGATGCTCGGTCCGAGTTGGTCAAGGCGCGATAGCTTCTCGGCACATCTCCGACGAGCCAAAAATCCACGAGCAAACGTTTGGAAGAGAATGATGCTATCCTCCCGCTCGAACAGCTCACGCTCGATACCTGCTGGAACGTTAGAGTATTCCTTGTTGCTAGAGTCATAAGACGTACGTTCGTCCTCAGACTCGACGACTTCCTCCTTCATCTCCTTCCACAACTCCCTGCCTACATTCCCGAAGTTCGGCATTGGAACACCATTCAATCCCTTCTGCGTGGCAGCGAGCTGATCGTCTGAGAACTCGAGCGTGCCCAGGAGGGAGCCGATGCTCTGGGCGATACCACGCCTGGCGAGCAGATGGGAGAGCGCGTGTATACAGTAGATGACCTTGGGCATATTCTTCTTTTCGTAGACATCTGTGAATTCGAAGATGAAGTTCTGCAGAATGACATTATGAGCATGTGCGCTGGGCAAGCAAAGCGAGCGCAGCATACCTCTGGTAATCCCACACTCCTCACATACTGCAGGAAGATGTTGACATTGTCCGAGTGCCTCCACTGCAGTTTGGGGTGCTCGAATACCTTGCCCTCTGCGCCCCATCCCTTCACAAGCTTAGCGAGAACGACTCCATCCCGCATCTTCTCCTCCCACTCGGGGATATCCATGCCATCCTCTACACCCATGGATGCTTCGATCCACCCCTTCGCCTCGCCGACACGGCAAAGGTATTCGTAGGCTTGGATATCCTCGCGTTTCCGGTCGGCCCAGAGGGCCCACTTCGAGATCTTCCCCTGGGGTGTGGGAATTGCAGGCGCTTTGGGACCCACAGCAATCTCGGGGCGTACGGGAGTGCCAGGGGCGGGCAGAGAAGGCAGGTTGCGGGAGAGGCGGATACGGCCGGGAATGCCGTGCACCTCCACCTCTCCTTCCTCGCCATCATCTCGAACAAGGTCGTCCTGCTTCGGGGGGGCTGGGAGTAAGGGAAGAGCAGCGGAGGACGAGAAGGTGTCGCGTGAGGTCTGTTGCCGAAGGCGCGGTGTACGCGGTGTGCTGGGCGGGAGTACGTCCTTCATTGGCGAGGGTGGGACACGGACCTCTCGATCCCTTGTGGATGCTAAGGACAGTGTCTTCCGGGGGGTAATAGGATTGACCTCGGTGGCTTTGCGCGTAGGAGAGTTGAATCCGTCCGTTATAGAAGAGGCGGCGGACATCTCATTCCGTGGCGGGGTGTGAACCGCAGGCAGGGTCGGGCTCGGAAAGATCGGTGATGCCTGGGACGTGGTGGATCGGAGTTTCTCAAATACAGGCAACGTCGGGCTGGTTTTCTTCTCTTCTGCATCTCGCTCCTTGAATGCGGGCGTGTACGAGACAGAGGCACGTTTCAGCGGACTTGGCGGCTTGGTCGCCGTCGAGACTGAGCCGGCACGGGAGAGCGTGTCGAACCGATCTTGTTTCAAAGGAGAGGGCGGCCTGCTAGAGGACACCGATCCCACACTCGCCAGAGAATCCGCCCTTTCCCGCTCCTTGATTGCCATCTTCACACTGCCTGCTCTACCCAATCGCGCTGGCTCGTGTGGGTTGTGGTTCTTCGTTGGTGACACGGCTCTGTCGATTCGCGGGAAAGGAGTCGTAGCTGGAGCGGGATCTTGGTTCTCCTTTCCAGCTTCTTCGGGCACCTCGCCGGAGACGATCCGCTCGAGACGGCGTAGCATTCTCCGACCAAGACCAAGGCTCGCGGTAGAGCTGTTTGGATCCGGCACGCCAGGCGACGCGGAGGATCGTGTCGAGAGAGATGATGTTGGCGTCGGGTAAACGCTTCTCGAAGCAGAAGTCGAAGCTGGAGGCGGGGAGTCGAGCGAAAGTAAACGCGTGGATGGGATCCGCACTTCGCGATCTTTCGTTGAGGCGAAGGTCAGCGTCTTCCTGGGCGTGCTCGTATCGATATCGGTAGCTTTGCGCGTGGATGGGCTGAACAAGTCGGTCGTAGAGGAAGGCATAGAGCTCGCTTTCCGTGATGTACTCGGAGCCGTGGGCAACACGGTTGCGGAAAAGGTCGGTGACGTTGTGGATGTCGTAGTTCGTAGTTTCTCAAAAACGGGTAGTGTTGGGCTCGAATCCTGGTCGTTGGTGTCTCGTTGCTTGAATGACGGTGTGTATGATATGGACGTGCGCTTGAGTGGGCTCGGGGGCTTGTTCATGGTTGAGGCAGAGTCGGTCCGAGCGAGCATGTCGATTCGGTCTTGCTTGAGAGGCGAGGCTGGCCTGGTAGACGACGCTGGCCCTACCCTGGCCAAGGAGTCGGCTCTCTCTCGCTCCAAGATCGCCTTCCTCACGCTGCCCGCCCTGCTCAGACCTCCGCCGAGCCCCCTCAGGTTGAGGTCCTTCTTCGGCGAGGTGGCCCTCTCGCTGCTGGGATACATGGCTGTATCGGCGAAGGCGGTGAGCTCTCGTTGAGCGTAGGCGGAGTAGCGGAAGCACCGAGTGTCTAGGGGTTGTATGACGGCGCGTCCAGGAATGCGGATAATGTGGGAACGCGTGCATCACGTGACCGGAAGCAGTTGATTTTGACAAACTGCCCTAGCAGGCGTCGTCTCCACAAGCCTCGTACAGTAATTCCTCAAAGTCCATTTCTCATTCCTAGAAGCCATATCTAATTACTTCTGATTCTCGAAATTACTTCTCAGTCCTAGTCCCAGGCTCTCCCGGCGGGCAATTGCATTGTGTGAATAAACTACCAGGGATATATTGCGGAGTCATCGCTTGGAGGGTCCTAATTGCTTGGGACGCGTCGACGCGCCTGCAATTGCTCTCTCGTCTTAGTACCATGGTCGAGCCGCTGTTCCTCCCCGAGGACGGTAACGTCGGCGCACCCACTCACCCGGTCAAGGCCCCGACGCCGTTCTTCGACGATGAAGACATCGAGGAGCTCTTTGAGCCGAAGCGGTCCTCACCAAGCACGTCCATGAAGGCAGAGCCGCCAAGCGCTCCGACGCCTCCAGCAGCGAAGCGAGATATCATCACACTGTCCGAGGACGAGGACATCACCGTTGTCGATCCTCCGCCTCCGAAGAGAAGGAAACTCACTCCGCCATCGGCCTCCCCTGCGAACGGAATGCTGTCGTCCTTCAACCCCGCTCACATTGGCACGCTCATCGTCCAGGCTTACGCAACGACCAGCGGGTCTGGCTATGCGAGCCCGGGAGAGCTCCTTACGTTCGAACGTCCGAAACAGACCACCGCTGCTGCCAAGAAAGCGAAGCAGGCGAGCATAAAGGATATGATGGGTGGCTCAAAGGCGAAAGCGAAGGAGAAGGAGAATACTATTGTCAGGTTCCGGAATGCAAGAGGTTTCGGTGCGTGTATGCGCATGCTTTATGGCTTTTCTTAATGGGAAAATGCCAGAGGTTGGACGATTACCTTCCGAGCTCACTAAGAGCCTAACGCCTCTTCTCGACGCCTCACCTCCAATGATCTCTCTGTCCGGGACAGTCATCGACGCGCCGAGCCGGCTATCCGTCGGAGCAGAGATCGTGCTCCAGCTGCGCGTCTCACTCACTGCGGCGGCATTCAAGCGCCGCCCGCTTCCCCAAGAAGTGTCAGAGGAGGGGAAGACGTTTGGCTGGGGCGAGGGGAAGGAAACGGATGACGAGAAGGATATGAAGGCGCGGAAGGGTGGGATAGTTGAGCTGTTCATGCTGTGCGAGCTGAAGCCCAAGAGCAAGCCTACCGCTGCTTCGTGGAAGGAGGAAGACGAGGACATTTCGAAGAATAAGATTGCCAAGAAGGAGAAGAAGACGGAGACTGTGGAAGAGACCGGGGAGGAGATTGAGATGGAAGGCGAGGAGCTGAGTGATGGAGAGTTGAAGGTTATATATAAAAAGTGCGCATACACGCTGCTGCCTTCCGACCATCATCGCTAACCGGTCGTCCGCAGAGCTCAAAGTACCGACCGCAAACTTCCATTCATGGAACCAGCAAAGACATTTTCCTTGGAACTGCGCCCGTACCAGAAGCAAGCCTTGCAGTACGTCCTACAGCTTCAACTCTGTTAAGCTCTCTTATATCGTTGCCAGCTGGATGTACACGCTCGAGACCACCCCTTCGTATGCCACCAACTCCGGATCCCTCCATCCTCTGTGGGAAGAGTATGAGTTCCCATTGGAGGAAGGCAAGATGTTCCACGGCAAGCCCAAGCCCTTCTGGTTCAATCCTTATTCTGGAGAGCTTAGCCTTGAGTTCGTTCCTGCTGGTGGCGCGGGGAGGGGAGGAATCCTTGCGTGAGTACCATCCATTTCCATCTCGGGGTATTGCTGACCAGATACTGCAGTGATGGTACGTACATCGGTTTTGATGATTCAACAGTACTCTCACCATTCATGCTGTTTATTCTTTATAGAGAGTAAGTCCTGTTGGCATACATCGTCTACCTTTCTGACATCCCGCTCAGTGGGAATGGGCAAGTCTATCATGATCGCATCTTTAATCCACACCAACCGGGGAGCCGAGCCTCTGGATGCGGCTCAATCTAATGGGAAGCCCAAGAAGAAACAGCTCACGCTAGATTCGTCATTCCGCGCTGTACCTCGCAAGCCTACTAAACCAAGGACTCATGGGCCGAGCGCGACCCTCATCGTCGCGCCCATGAGTTTGCTTGCGCAGTGGCAGTCGGAGCTCAAGTGTGTTTGTCTTCATTCGCATCCCCGGTACCGGCTAACTGCCTCAAATCAGGCGCTCAAGCGCAAAGAACACTCTTAAGGTCCTAATATTTCATGGCGATTCTCGCGGAGACCTTGAAGCTCTTACCGAAATCGACTCGGAAGAGGATGGCGTGGCTGGTGTCGATGTCGTGATTACAAGCTATGGCACGTTAGTGAGCGAGTGGAGCAAGACTGGAAATGGCGGTGGAATTTATGATGGTGCGAGCATTTGTTCGCGAGATGGCATGGTAGGCTTACTGGAGATCAGTGGAATGGAAGCGTGTCGTACTCGATGAAGCGCATAACATCAAATCCCGACTGACAAAAGCTGCAAAAGGTATTTCGGCTCTCGTAAGGCTCCTGTCGCACCTTTGACATACCTCCATAGCTTGCTATGCTCTGAAAAGCCGAACGAAATGGTGCCTGACTGGTACGTCCCCTCTGTGCTGATTGTTGGGGCTTTCTCACCCAATACTCAGGCACACCTATTATTAACCGTCTGGAAGATCTTCATTCTCTTCTGTATGACGCTTTCATAGCATGTCTGAAGATTGATCTAATCCCACATCAGCCAATTCCTGGACTTCCAGCCCTGGGCCAACTTCTCCGTGTTCCGAAGGTGAGCCAGGTATGGCATCATTGCATCAGTATAGTTACACTTTCTAGCTTCATCACTGCACCGTTCCTTGCTCGCGATCCGAAGGCGATTGATGTTGTCCAAGTCATCCTAGAAACTATTCTACTTCGTCGAGAGAAGAACATGACTGATGTCGATGGCAAGGCTATTGTGGAACTCCCCGACAAAGAGGTAATTCTTTGCAGCCCCTTCCTTGGTCAAGGTTAATGGGTCTTTCAGGTTGTTGTTGAAGAACTTGAATTCAGTCCCCTCGAACGCAAGATATATGACCAAATCTACCACGATGCGAAGACTCAGTTCACGAAACTGAACGCGAACGGATTGGTTGGGAAGAACTTTAGCAATATCCTCGCAATGCTCATGAGGTATGCAGCGCTCGTCTTTGTAAGCGCTGGACTGATGACCATCTGAATAGACTGCGACAGGCTGTTCTTCATCCAGCCCTAATTGGTGGACGCAAAGAAGGTCTCGACATCGAAGCCGATCTGGATGTCAATAATCTCATAGCCCAGTTCGCCAAGGGTGACCGCGGCCCTGACGTAGGAACTGCAAACGGAGATGCCTTTGCCAAAAACGTCCTCGATGACCTCATCGCCGCGCAAAATGATGACGAAGGCAACTCAGACGAGTGTCCGATTTGCCTGGAAATCATGGACCCGCCCATGATCGTTCCGAACTGCATGCATAGAACGTGCGTAATTCATTTCACCCTTTCCTATTGTCAACCGACAAGTCCGACCAGTTGCCGTGATTGCATCGTCGGGCATCTTCGATCCTGCGAGAGTAAGGGGGAAGAAGGCTTTTGTCCAGTTTGCCGCACAGCTCCCGTCCGAGAAGCGGATCTGCTTGAAGTAATTCATAAGCACAACAGAATCACCGATCGAGACAGCACACCCACAGCACAGACTGGCAATGGAAACACTGCCGAACCTCCTTCTCCTGCGATCAAGTTCCGAAAGAACTCGTCCAATACCAGCACGAAGCTCGAGGCTCTATCCAGCAATCTGCGGCGTATTCGAGACCAGGATCCTATCTTTCGTGCTGTCGTGTTCAGCCAGTTCACCGGCTTTCTCGATATGATCGAAAGTGTGCTCGACAGGGATGGTATACCTTGGGTCCGACTGGATGGAAGCATGTCACAGAAGGAGAGAACTCGCGCTCTGGAGGAGTTTGCCAAGCCGACGCGCAGTCCGAAGGTGTTCCTAATCTCTTTGAGAGCCGGTGGTGTTGGCTTGAATCTGACGACAGCGAACCATGTCTTCATGGTAAGAATGTTCCCTTACTCCATTTCGGTAGTTGACAAATGATCAGATGGACTGTTGGTGGAATGCAAGTGTGGAGAATCAGGCGATTGACCGTGTTCATCGAATTGTACGCTTTTCTATGTCATTCTCGAATCCGTTTCTAACCATCTCTGTAGGGCCAAACGCGCAAGGTATACGTCAAGCACTTTATCATAGCACGCACGATAGAAATGCGTATTCTCGACATTCAAAAGCGGAAGACCGCCATCATCAAGGGAGCGCTGGGTGACAAGAGTGAAGGCGAGGCGGTGGAGAACCTGAAGATGATGTTCGGGGATGATTAGACAGGATGGAACAATTGTAACATATATCGTCATGGCTGTATCATTAGTGTACTGGGCCGTTTTCCAATTGTAACATACACACATTATTCCACTTCACGATGGGGCTTCGGCCGCTCCTTCTATGGCTGACTCACGTGCTTGATCGACGGAAGCGAAAATTCCTCCGTTCGATCGCGTCTGCATCTCGCCCGCCGTGCCAGCCAGGGCGGGTCGTCCCGCCTTGAGGCTGCCCGTCGTTGCACACACCATCGCCCTCGCTGTCTTCGCACGACCATCCGTCCACGGTCTATCCACATACCTCAATCTCTTGACTCTGAATAGACTGCTCCTATCTTGTCATTGCTGCCTGCGCTCCTGAAGCTGCACGCCCAGGATGGCGCCAAACAGGCTGTCAATCTCAGCGCTCATCGACTCTCAGCCTACGACTCCGAGTCCGCCTGGCAGGTCGGAAGCATTGCCATCCATAGCAGAGGTTACCGCTGGACTCTCCTCGCCAAAGCTTCGACATACATCCGTTGAAAAGATGCCCCGCCACGAGCCTGCCGGGTACTACGGTTCCTCCACCAGCGCGGGATACTATCCGCCATCGACCGCAAGCCCGCATACACCTTACGCTCCCAGTTATGGAGCAGTGGCCCACAGCTATGCATACGCCCCTTCGCATCCTCCAACATACGCACATACGCCGCCAACCGCGTACGCGTTGTATGAGCGCCCATACTCACGCCACTCTGTACACTCGCAGTCCTCCCACTCGCTCTCGCCGGAGTTGCCGACTTCGCTCGGTGTCACCGGCATGAAGCGGAAGAGGTCCGATGAGATTGTTATGGAGCCGATGGAGAGGGAGAGGGAGCTCAGAGGCCGGTACCCATATTCCGACACGCGCGAGACGTACGAGCCGGTGCCTCCACCGCCCAGGCTTACGCCGAGCCATCCGCATCCACCGCATCTACCGCCCATGCGGGTACGGTCTCCGGTACAGACGTTTGTCGATCATTCGCCACATGAACGTCCTGCGCAAATGCATTACTATACTCGGACGCCTCAGAATCATTACCCGATTCCGCATGCTACCCCGCCGACGACGCATACATCGCCCGCCGGCGAATACGTCCATCGACAATCGTACGGATATCCGCAGCCACCAGCGTCGCACTCCCACGCGTATCCACCTCCTCCAGTGCCGGACTCTTACGCGTATCCGCAGACCCGCTCGCCATATAACGGTCCTCCAGCCGAGCGCGTTTCCCCTCATGCCGATCCACACTACGCACAGCAAGCTGCCGCGTATCCACCGTACCGCTCCCCGACATCCGCATATAACTTTGCGCCCTCTCGTCACTCGCAGCCGCCGTACGACTCTCGGCCGACATCCGGCAACCGAGAGCCCATCATCGCTACACCTTATGCGGTCCCGCGGACCGAGACTAGCCCAGTGGTGGAGATGGTACAGCGGGTTGAGGAGGAAAGGAGAGCGCATTCGCGTGAGACCTGGGGCTCGCGTGGAATGGCGTATATTGTGGAGGACGCCAAGCCTGGCAGTGCGGAGGGGGAAGTAGTCGAACCGAGCGGAGTCAATGAACCCGCCGATGTCGCAGAACGTCAGAACGACCACGCGATGCCGACGCCAACGCCAACGCCGATGCCGATGCCGGAGAAGACCACCGTAAATAACATTCCAGCCCTTGTAGCAAGTGGGGCTACGCCATCTGACGAAGCGCGCCAGATGGAAAGGGAGATGGAACCACAGGTCAACGTAGAGACGGTGGCGGCCACCGTCGTTGACACATCTGTCCCCGACCAAATGTTGGCACCAGCCCTTTCTGAAGAGGCCAAACCGGCGATGACTGAACCAGTGGAGGACGTCCCTAAGCCTCAGCTCGTCGTGGAGGTCGACATCAAGCCTGAGCCGGTCGCCGATATGGACATCGACGTCGTATCGGATTCGCCCGCAGCCACGATCTCCGTTGCGTATCCGACACCCATTGAAGGCTACCTACAAGCTGTTGAGCGTTCTCCGAGCTTGGCTTCGACCGTCCCTCTTGCTCCTGAGGTGGTTGAACCCTCCCCGGCACCAACCATTCGGAGGGCGTCTACGTTGCCCGACGGCGAACAATCTCCAGCAGCCACCGTTCTACGCGTCGAGCCCTCACCCGCGCCAACTGTTCCCCACGAGAGTACCAAGGAGGAGCCAGCCAGCCCGGTCCTCAATGTCGATGCCGTTTCGCCGCAGATTTCAACCGCAATCCGACAAACTTCGGGCGCTCCGCGTGCCGATGGCAACGAAGTCCAAGTGCCAGAGTCTACCCAACTCTCAAATCTCGTGGATGCGGCCTTCCGTCCTGTCGTAAAATCGGAGACGCCGGCCACAGCCAGCAGAGCAGACGTCGATGTCGACGTGGTTGACGTACCCGCAGAGACACCTGAGGCAGGAAGAGGTGGCAGCATCCTGTCGGAGACGACCAACGCCGCTGCGGATAAGATTGGTGCGGTCAAGAGCAAGAGCAGCAAGACGAAGACGAAAAGCCACAAGGCTTCCGCGGTTCCGTCGAAGAACGACCACAAGGCGAAGTCTAAGGCGAAAGAGGCTGCCAAATCTGCAGTCGCTAAGGACAAAGATGCCGCAAAGGTTCGGGAGAACGATGCGTCTGCGGTGCCAGCAAACAAGTCAAAGTCAAAGAAGTCGCACAGCAAACAAGTCGCCCGAGTCAGGACCCCCGAATCCGCAGAGACGCCAGAGCCGGCAAAGGGCGAGGACGAGGAGGACAAAGAGAAGGACGACCGGCTGTATTGCATGTGTGAGACATTGTATGACGAGGAGCGGTTCATGATTGGCTGTGACAAGTGAGTCACAGAATCTGTACGACCGCGAGCATTGTGTTAATCAGGACGACAGGTGCGATAACTGGTATCATCCCGCCTGCGTGGGCCTGGAGGAAGATGCTGCGGACCTCATCGATAAATTCTACTGTCCACGATGTATTGCATGTATGCATCATTCACGAACGCCGCATATACAACGGCTGATTTTCTACTAGCTGATACTAGCCTGAGCACGACCCACAAGCGTCCTTGCGCCCGATTCCCTTCGTGCACCAATCCGTCCCGCCTCCCTTCATCCAAGTACTGCTCGGACGAATGTGGTCAAGCGCGCGTAGAAGAGATCTACAATATGCAGCCTAAAGCCGTTCAAGAACTCATCAAGAAAGCAGTCCAAGGAGCTAAGCGACCGGAGGGCCGCGTCGATCCTGTCACTGGCCGCGTCCACGGCCGTGGTAAAGGTGAAGATGCGCAACTCGGCATGTTGGAGGAATCACTGCAAGAGGTCCTTGAGGAGCGCGCAGAGAGCGAACGGCGGCTCGAGATGTGGGAGAGGCGCGAGCGCGTCGTGGAAGCGATCGCGAACCGCTGGAAGCACGAGCTGAAGGAGGAGGGCATATGCGGGTACGACGAGCGCTTGGGGTACGGGTGGGACGAGCTTGACAACGTGGATCCGAGCGAGCCGGGCGAGGTGGTGTGCCAAGAAGGGCTTAAGTGTGATCGACATCGGGGCTGGCAGCAAGCGCATACAGAGGGCGTGCAACGCGCAAAGGCGTTGGAGGTGCGTCTCGTCTTCTCAGTCATACGAACTCCTCTGACTCTTGAACAGGAGGAGAATCTGCAAGACCTGACGTTACGCGAGCGTGGTCTGCGCCGGGAGATGGAGATAATTGAGGCGAGGCGCCAGGTGGTGCAGCGCACTTGGCGCAAGGTGGCTGATACGGTGCCCGTCACTGCCCTGGCCGAGTCGGCAGGGCTGACGAATGAGGTGCCAGAGGTGATCGACGTCAAGTTCGAAGTTTGAGACGGCTGGGGTTTCTTGTCGCCTATGAATGGACCTTATGCTTGGTTATTACGCCTCTCTTGATCGGGTCTGGGCTCTGTATTCTCTACAAGTAATGTGTATCTGTATATGTAGCGATACGCACGAATGACAACGATGATCTGTTCAACGTCGCTACACGCATCCCAGTCACAGTCGGTCGTGCGCGTAGACTGCGTGCTCTCATTATTGCGAGCAGCATGCACCTTCACAACCATAGCGCGTTCCGTACGTAGCAAGGTTGGTGTAGGAAACGAACAGCAAGTAGGTGTGATGAACCGATATATTCATTCATTCTCAACACTAGACTACCATTACGCACTCCCAAAAGAGCCTCGTGAAGCTTGCCAAAAATTGCGAAGAATCGTAAGACTCAACGACGTGTTCGGATGCTTAGTTTGCAACTAGCAATTGGCTGTGACTCGGTAAAGACCTCACTGTCGACAGCGCGTGCCCGAGCACAAGAGATAAGGAAACGTGTAATGCACCCGCCCGTCTTTTTATAGGGTGGAGGAGCGCACGGGCCTCTTTGAGCGAGGGAGACGACTTAGGGCCGGCTGGCACGGCCATTGCTCCCGCCAAGCGCGCACCGCATCTTGGTCCGCACCTCAATGCGATGAGCATGACAATCCCACAATCCCCCCTTACGACATCACAATTATCAGTCTCCGATAACGACCGCTATTCGGTTCGTTGCTATGTGCGAGTTGTCGGATTTGCAGCAGCACTGGCATGTTGTTAGAGGCGCCCGTCCTGGGTCGGAGCCCGGAGGAGCTCGGAGCTCGCCCCGCCCGCCCGGAGAGGCGTGGTGGATGAGGCGACGACACCAATGCACCACCGATACTCCTCCGCAATCCAAGTACGGTAGTGGTTCTAATCTAACCGAAAGAGGCGAAGACACAGAAGATTTTGTTTGAGCCGTACCCCGCATTGTAACTTCTTTTCCACGCAGGTGGCTTTGGTTGCTCTGGCTTTCGCTCCCACCTTAGTGCGCAGATTTGTTTGGCAAGCCTCGACCACTCCCTCATGTCTTCCACACGGGCCACGAGCGCTTGTTTGTTTAGCGAAAGCAAGTCATCTTGTTCCAGCCGAAGCCCCTTGTAAAGACGTCACACCACCGCCGGCCAAAACACCGGAAGCGCAAAAGCTGCCGGTCGCCAGCAACGCTTGCTCGGCCATTTCCTCTTTTAGCCATGAGTATTGCTCGATGAGGCAGGTTGCTTCTTCCCTTTTGCTGCTTCTGGTCAGCGATTCTTTATTCGAGAAAGGCTGCTTGACTCTGAGGTCCTGAGCGTCGTAGTCGGTAGTCGGCTGAGACCGTGGCTTGCAAAGGACTGGGACGGCCCAAGCGCCGGCTGCGTGTGCATCGCTCTCGTCTCAAGGGTTTACTCTGCGATACGAAGACTGGGCCGTCATCATTCTTCCTCCAAGCGGCGTCTCGCCGACAAGCGGGAGATGAACGGCACTCCCAAAACCGGCCTAGCTCCGAAGCACGTCGATAAGTCTCTCGCGCGCCCATCATCATTACTCGCGGCTTCCGAAGCGGACTCTACGTGATGGTGTTGCTAATCAGCTGAAACCTGGAGCGGACTCGTACGATGGCCTAAAGCCGACCGGGGCTCTGGACGTGCGGGCCGCGCTTGCTTCTTGGCTCTTATCGGCGCTCGCCGGCTCCCTGCTGCGCACCGCGCTCCTATACCGACACTGGCATTACAGCTGTCGCTGTCGACTTCTCCATACGAATGGTTAGGAGCTGCACACGAAACACGTCTACAATGCGTATTGTTGCTAATGGAGATCGCGGGTTGTCTGGATGATATGTTTGTCGGCTTCTCTGCTTCATCGGCATCAATGATGCTTTTCCGGAGCCGTCGTCTTCGCCGTACTCTGATGCGCACCCTGCCCGTAACATGCCCGCTCCTCGTGTCGCGGCGCTCAGCACGGCCGGGGGGTACGCGCGCAACCAGGCCCGCGTTCGTTGCTAACGGCCGGGAAAGCGGAAGGCCGCATGGCTATCCCCTTCCCTTGGAGGCGCTGCACTTCTGGTGGCAGTGATGGTCCTCAGCCACTGCGGACTTAGAGGCCTTAGGGCCGTTTGGGCCATGAACAATTAATCTCATGACGAAAGAATGTTTCTCGCTGATGATAACACCCCCCGATTGGCCTGGTATCGCTTAGCATTGCCTCGTGTTCGTGCGGGGAGGGCAGCCGCTCCTATCGTGTCTTCCCCCGCTTTAGGACATACCACCGCCGCATCGACATGGCGACGTTCTGCCGTGCCCGCATCGGAGCTGAATATCGGCGCAATGCGTGCTCTATACGGGTCGAGCTTCGTATAGAGGCGCTTTTGCCCTGTCGATGTCTGGTACGAACATGGGACCGCCTCATCTTCGGTCCATAAAACCCCGGCCATCGGAGGCCTTTTGTCCTCATCTCAGTCCACCTTCTCCCCTCCCCTCCCGGTATTCCAGAGCCGTCCCCTCCCCTGCCCGGCCCACCTCACTCTCTATCATCACGTTGCACCGGTCTGCAATGCCTTCCTACCGCTTCAATCAGAAGAACAAGTACGTAGCTGGCTCTACGGTATGTGATCCTCTCCTTTCCACGCCACCGCAGCGAACTTACTCTACCACACAGACCAACAGGGTCAAGTATGAATGCACACATGAGAACTGCAAGGGCAGGATGCCTCCCATGGCTTGCGCCTCCACCTATGCCCGCCACTACCGTTCTGCACATCTCGGGGAGCGGCCATGGGTCTGCCGGTTTACTGCAGAGTGCGACTTGTGAGTTCTGACATCCTCCTAATACGTCCTGCATATTCTGATCTTCCTCGCAGCAAGACAACCCGGAAGACGCTCCTTCATTCCCACTACAAGCTGGTCCACGGCTCAGACCGCCTTGAGCAAAAGCGTCAACGCGGAACCCTTTCCACAGTTCCTCCCCCGATCGAAGTTGAAGTTGACGTGAGTCCTTCCCACATACCCCGCGAGATCCCCCTCTGACACCCTTTGAAGGAGTATGACAATGTGGTTTCCTATCGCCCCGCCAAGCCCGATCGCTGCTGGACCCAGAGTGTCCAGACCTCTCGAGAGCTTTCCCCCTCGACTGAGGTCGCCATGATGTCCTCGATGTCATTTCCCCGGCAGATGGCCGCTGGTCGCCGCCCTTCCCTGACCGTGAAGACCGATTCGGCCTCCCCCCCATACTTCATGTCGACCATGAGCCTCCCCACTCTCCCCCCTGTGATGAACTACTCCTCGCCACCGCCGCCGCCACCTCTTCCTTTCCCCGCTCAAACGCCGCAGATGCAGTACGGCACCCCCGAGCCGTACGTCGACTACTCGGGTCCCATGGGCTCAATCCCATACCCGGAGAACACCGTGTACAGCGTGTTCTCCGAGCAAGATTCGGCATCCCACATGTCAGCCTACGAATCTGCAACCGCAATCAACAGCGCCGTTCCCTGGGCCGCGTGGTCCACCCCCACCTCCACCCCGCCTAAGCCGCTATACATACAGAACTGGGAGAACGCCCTCAGCTCATCCTCAACCCCTACCTCGTCTCCTACGCCGTTCCCCGAGTTAACAATGGACCAGAACGTCTATGATCCAGACCTGGAGAACATTCTCAACGGCATCAACCACATAAAGGAGTATTCTCCTTTCTGAGCGGCGATATACGCGTATCTGGATGCCCTGCTGGGGAGGCAGGGCGGCCAGATATGGCACGACACGATCTTTATGATATATCAAGGACAATTGGGCACATAGTGGGTGCAGGACACCTATTTAACGGGGATCGGGACTTTGTGACGACTCTATAACGCACCACTAATAACATGTTGTACACCTGTATCACCATTAATATTGAACACCTAATCACTTGTCACGCTACATTGGTTCGTCTGCGCACCGCACTCGCAAGCGAGATCATCTGCTCGCGCATCATACCAATACAATCTCATTGGAGAGAATACAGATCGAACAGCTCCTACCTTCCTAACACAGCATTCTTCAGTCTTCAAGGACGACTGGCGGGAAGAAGTCTGCGTCGTCCTCGCTCTCGCTCTCCTCGATGCCTCCTTCCACGTCAACCTCAGCGTCGTCCTCTGCGGGTAACGTATGCTGCCTATCGACCCGCTCTTTCGGTCGCTTTGGCGGCGGAGGCGTACCACCGATGTCGACCTCAACCTCTTCTATTGCTCGTTTTCGTCTCCGAATCTCATCCTCGTCCTCCTGCACACCATGTCAGACGGAATTGGCACATCATAGCATGCGACTCACGATATCGAACTCGTCCTCTCGCTCCTCATAGTCTATATTCTCTTCCAGCTCCTCGAATCCAGGCGCGAATGCACTCCAGTTCTCCTTCCTCAACGCGCTCCACAAATTGATCCGACCATTGTTGGATACGCTCGCGATCAACGGCAGATACGGGTGCCACTACACCAGCGTGAGCAGGCGAATCCGATGAAACGCAGAGACACGCACTGCGACGTCTTCCACGCCTACTCCCCTGTCCTCCAGCACTTTCGCCAATCCGCCTCTCCCGCTCCTATACCAAATGAACAGCTTGTGACTGCCCTTATCTGCGCTGCCCGCCAACAGGCACTCTCCATCGGGACTCCAACTCAGGCCCGTCCAGGCGCTCCTCCCAATCTGGTCCGAGTAAATATGCTCGATCGCGATGCCACCTTCTCCTTCCTCCTCCGGCGGGACGGAGCCGTTGATATGCAGCGGAGAACCCGTAGAATTGATGATGATTTGGGGCGTGTTGCCGTTGGGTAGTTCTCCGTCTAATGCATCGGCGGGAAAGTCGACATTCGGTGGTGGCGACAGAGGTTGTGGTTGATTAAAATCAGGAAGGGTGACGCTGCAAACGCGCACTGTCCGATCCGTGAATATGGCACCAAAGAACCTGTCGATCTCAGGATGAGTGGGCTGGTTATCTACGGATAAGGTCAACAACGCGCACCTTCCAGTGGGATCCACCTCCAATCTTCGCACAGCTGCCTTGGTTTCCAGCGGACAGCTGATAATCAGCTACCTCGTGCGTGAGCATTGGGTTATCAATGCGATGAATCAGCACGCGCACCGTTTTGGACGCCGTATCGAATATCATCAGGTCGCCCGCTGCTGTGCCCGCCCAGACATATGCGCCATCCGGCGTGAACCGTGCACTCGTCACGCCCGTCGCCTTCGAATACGGTTCGTCAGGATTGTACAACCACCAACGGCCTTCCTTGCGCGGTTTGCGGAGGTCGACTATGACGCATTCGTTGGTGGACACGGTGGCGAGGATGACATGGCTGCGAGGGCGTTAGCGGGGGATGCGAACAGCGGGCAAGAGCACCGGAACCTCGTGTGGGGGTGGAACACTGCGCCTGTCAGCGGGCTCTGGAACCACACCGTGTCGCGCTTGCACGCCGTCCTGCTCTCGACCGCGAGATCCCAGACGGCACACGTGAAGTCTTTCGAGGAAGTGAGGAGGTATCGGGAGTTACGGCTCCATCTGCAATTCGACATGAGCTTCGTGCGTGAGCGGGACGGCAACGCCACGTACGCGACAGACACGACCCCCTTCGCGTGTCCTTCCAGCCGCCTCATGACCCTGTACGTATGCAGATCCCATATCTCGACTGTGCCGTCGTCGCCCCTGCCAGCGGCGAGGAGCTGTCCATTCGGGGAGAACTGGGCGACGGAGGCGGAGGAGTCGAGGGAATGCGTGATCTTATCCGGATATTCCTGGGCGAGTGGGCCTGTACAGCCATTGAGTATACTGTGCATTGCATGAGCCGTTTGGTATAGGGGAAACGCTTACTGAGCAGCTCGAGGTTCATCATTTTGTCGGGAGGGGAGGGGAGCGCCCAAGCAAACCACAGTGAATCGGCGAGCCCTCAACGTTTATGGCCGGCACGCCCCCTTGGTAGCCGCTGCTCAAACAACGACGGCGTGTTTCTTGAGCGCTTATGCCTGGACACGGCGGCGTTGCGAACTTTGGTGAGATGTATGCATACAGAGATGTTGTGGGTGAAGAGGATGGCGAGCGGACGGTGAGACGCGCTCAGTCCAAGGGACGTGACCTTTATGTCCGCAATATCGCGACGAACACTACTAGGTGCCAAGCAACTTAACACCCGATACACACGACTTCATAGATCAAATGCCCTCTCCGTGGTCAATGGTTTTCCCCAATTGCCCTTGACATAATCCATTACGAACAGAACCATCATTGGCTCACTACGCGACATTCTTCTCCTGCTCCGAGCCCGTCTGGCCACCGGCAGCTGCCATCCCCTCATCCGCGCCCGTCCACGCCTGCACCGCATCCCGAACCCACAACGGCAACCAATCGAGGGCCTCTACGCATCGGGCATAAAACGGCATGTAGACCTCCCCGCTCTCGCGCTCGTCCAAGCTACGGATTATCTCCTTCACGACGGTGTGGGCAGGGAGGGGAGGGGCCACAAAGTCTCGCAGCCAGTTCTTGCGCAGCTGGAGGGAGGCGAAGAGGGATGTGTGGATCTGCCCGGGGACGAGGAGGGTCGTGCGCACGCCTGGTACGCGGCAGTGCGATATCAGCTCGCGGCGCAGGCTGCGGTGGAGGGAGACCAGCGCGGCTTTGGTCGCGCAGTACGCGGACAGGTGCGCGACACCCTGCTGGCCCAGGATGGAGGATATCGTCACGACGTGTCCACTCTTCTGGGCGACGAGGTAAGGGAGGAAGGTACGCAGGATGTTGAAGTGCGAGAGTGTGTTCACTTCGAAAGCGCGCGCGACGGAGGAGGCGGACTGGGAGAGGAGCGGGCCTGGAGCGACGATCGCCGCGCTGTTGACTATGACTGTGGGGTCGCCCACCTATCACGCAATCAGGATGTTGCAACTGATATCGATAATGATGAGTGCGTACCTCCTTGCGAACACGCGTCGCTGCCGTCTCCACCTCCTCGGCATTCGAGACATCACACTTGTAGTAGTATATGTTGTCTACTCGAGCATCGGCGCCAGTCATTCCAAAGCAGCGCAGGACGCTCACAGTTCTCGCTGTCCAGCCGCTCCTTCACATCAAGCACTACGACGCTGACGTTCCTGACTGCGAGCGTGTTTGCCAGCAGCTGCCCGACGCCCCCTGCGCCGCCCGTGATGAGCACGATCTGCTCCCCCCAGTCCAGCCGTGCTGGCTTGAACAGCCATGTCCCGCCTGAGCGGTATACGCGGGATGAGAACGCAAACGTTTCTATGCTGCTGTGAGTCGTCGATTCTCACGCTGGAAATGGTCGCACGCACGATATACGCTGATCGCGGTGAACCAGTAGATCGGCCATAGGATCGCCGAATCGTCCAGCGCCGCACCGCGGGCAAAGTTCAGGATCGGGATGAAGATGATGAAGAATGGACTGAAGAGGGTGTGGGAGAGGACCGTGATGAAGAGGTCGAGATTGAGATCATCCAGGATCGGTGTCATCCCTTCAGGCGGTGCGGGGCGGGACATGGTGGAAACAGAGAGGGTCGCGTTCAGCACAAGGGAAGTACGAAGCAGAAAGGGGCGTAGAGAGCGAGGAGGTCACCACCAGGGCGAACGATGGGCGGGACTGAGGGAAGCTGCAAAGGTTATATACGCCGCATTGTGTACGTCTTGCAGGACAACGAGCAGTGACGGCGTCGCGAGGGAGGCGCTTTTCACGCGCTTCTTCCCCAGAAGCACGCACAGCCACGGAGGAGGCAATTAATACGGCTCTCCTGAGGCACCCGACTGCGGCAGAACGCCCAAGTCAGCACATCTCATACGACCACTTTCACATTTCCCATCTCTCTCCCTATCTCCTCCGGACCTGCTGCTTTAAACCCTCTACTCTGCTTTGGATACAAAGATGAATCGCATATTCGGGTCCACGTCCAAGAAGCCAAAGCCCTCGCTGCAGGACGCGATCGCCTCGACGGACGCGCGCATCGGCAGCATCGAGGTCAAGATCCACAAGCTGGACACGGAGCTGGCGCGGTACAAGGACCAAATGAGCAAAATGCGGGACGGACCGGGCAAGGTGCGCCGGCCTATCTCCCTCCCGCACCATGAGCTCGGACTGATAATGCTCCGCGCAGAGATCGGTCCAACAACGAGCGCTGGCGGTGCTGAAGCAGAAGAAGATGTATGAGGCCCAGCTGGATCAGCTCACACAGCAGACTTTCAACATGGAGTCTGCGGCGATGACAACCGACAACCTGAGGAATACAATGGCGACCGTGGACGCGATGCGGACGGCCAATAAGGAGCTCAGGCGGCAGTACGGCAAGCTCGACATTGACAAGATTGACGTGAGTACTTCTATTCCAAGTCACCTCTTCCTCCGCACTCTCGCCATCCATGCGATGATTCTTAATCCTGCTCTGTACATGGGATGGCATACTAACCCGCTCTTCGCAGGCGATGCACGACGAGCTATCCGACCTGCTCGAGCAAGCGAACGAGATCCAAGAAACGATGGGGCGGTCATACGGTGTCCCCGACGAGCTGGACGAAGCGGATCTGGAGGCGGAGCTGGACGCGCTCTCGCAGGAGGTGGAGGAGGAGGCCACGCCCAGTTACTTGCTGGACTCACTCGCTCAGCCGGACTTTGTGGACCCTGCGCCCGTGGAGGCTCAGGTATGTTAGGTTGACGCTGCTTCCTAGTGGGAGGGGTACTGATGAGTGCGCAGACGGACAAACCGGAGGCGGTCAAGGCGATATAGGATGGAAGAACTGGGAGCGGGCAGCGGGTAGCGGGTGGTGTACTGCAGGGTATGCGAAGCACAAGAGAGCAATTGTGTATCGCTAGACTAGGGAGAGTGTACGCATGTAGGGCTCATACTATGGATATTGGTGCATTTCCTTTGATGTGGACGTCAATGCAGGGCACCTGGAGATCACCATGAGTATCCGACTGCGACACACGCACGTGACGTTGTCTCTCAGGGAGCGGGCTGCATGGCTGTCTGGCCCAGTCGCGTGCATGATGGCGAGTAGATATGCGCACTCCTCTCAGCCAGCGCCGGCTGAACCAACAGAAGAAGGTGCACGATCCCTCTGCGGATCTTCGACGCGCAAGTTGGCGCCGTGGACAGGGTCAACTGGCCTGGCAAGTCCGTCTTCGCCGGGACCTGGCCTGAACGCACGGCGGATCCGCTCGCAAACCAATATGTGCCGCAGGGTCGAGGCCATAAAACAAACCAACATTTGTGGAGAAGATTTGCGCCTACAGCTGTTAGCGCCGAGCCTATCATCACCCGTGATTGGAAATAGGCGCGGAAGAAGCAGTGACAAGCGTGGCAGCAGCTCCTGACTGCCTTAGTCGGGAGCGCTTGCATCTAATGGTTCCGAGAAATGGTCAAATTAGGCAATGGTGTCAGTCGCCCATCCGATCGCCCATCCGAATTTTTTGTCAAACAAGAGTCATCTGCGGGCGGGACCATTTTGCGCATACAGTATATAGGCGCCGTGTTCAGACGGCGTCCCCCCATCACTTCCCCTTCCTCGTCTCCACCA
>KV417302.1:278692-294086 GCA_001630345.1 Calocera viscosa TUFC12733 | reverse complement strand
GGGTGTTAGCTTCTTTTCCTTTGTCTTCCAACTCTCATTCTAACACGACATCGACTCGTTTGCTTTCGAAAACCACTTACAGCGCTTTCGATTCATCTAAACTTCATGCGTTGTTGGCCCGCCCTGGATCAAGAAATAAATTTCGTCTTTGATCCCTCAAATCAGCCTTGCCAAGCGCTGCAGTCTGATCTTTTTTTTTTCCCCTTTTTCCCGGTTTGTTTTGCTTTGCAGCGCCAGAAATTGCAGTTACGAGCAACTTTTGTCTTTACCGCATGGCAATATCTTTGCATTTCACTGTGTTATCGCTCTCACAAGTTTCGGCCGTTTTCGGCGTTTTTTTGGCTCCACGTCGCGCGCCATGAATTATGTAAGCAGCAGTAACTTGCTGTTCGGAAGCTGCCAATTTTGGTTTCCCGGTGCCAGTCAAACTTTGCTGAGTTGCCTCACGCGAAGTCTCTTACACTTGACGAGTATTCATTTTTCATCCCATCCTATTCATAATACAGTCTCTAGGTCGTCAATAATCAGGTGCTCAATCAAGAAAGAGAATACTATAATCAACCAATTCATATGGGTTCAATAAACGCACAAAAAATGAGATGCGGTCTCTTTGATCATGGAGCAATTTCGTTATGCGCCGGACGCCGCCCATTTCGTCCTTCGTCGTCCTCCGCGCGTTTCTAAACAGGCACTAGTCCTCGCTCCCGCTCGTGCCAGAGTCGCTCTCGTCATGCCCATACACGGCGAACGCCCTCCGGCCGACACTCGCGTCCCTCCCTCCGGTGCCCCTCTTCCTTGGGGGAGGACTCGTCGTCGCCCCGGCCGCCGCCCCTCCGCTCGCAGTTATGAGCGTGCGATCCTCGGGCCGGGGCGTACGAAGGTTGTCGAGCTGCGTCGTACTCTGCGCGGCGTTCGCCGCGTCACGGCTGACGTCCCTTTCTCTTCCAGCAGCAACCGCGCGCGCCATCGGCCCCCCATGCACGCGCTGCTGCAGGAGCACGCTGCGCGGGGGATGGTTCGCCGGCCCTGCCGGCCCCGCATACCGCCCGGGGGTGGAGATCCCACTCTTGGAATGGACGCCGGCGTCTGGCAAGCCGACATCCTTGAACGCAAGCGTGGAGATCGGGTCCGGTTCTGCGGGCTCCGCCGGTGTCTTGGGGGATGACGCACTGGAGGAGGACGCGACGGGCGGCGCCTTGTCCCCAGAGGAGTCGTCAATATCAAACACGCCATCGTCCTCCTCGTCCTCCTCCTGCACACTCGCGGTGCGCGGGGGCTTCGAAGCGATAATGGGTAGCTTTGCCGACTCGCCATTCTCCTTTGCCGGGCCGGAGCGCTTGCCCGAGCGCGCATCCGGCGCCTCCTCGACGACGACGAAGGACTTTTGCCGCTCGCGCTCGTTCCACTTGAGCGTGCGCGAGATCGCGTGGAACCAATCTGTCGACTGCTTGTCCGCGCACACCGTCGGGAAGGGGAAGCGTGAGGCGGTCACCTTGATGTGGTCACCCTCTGCACAAACAAGCATTAGCACTCTTTTCCGAGAAAGCCGAAAAGCGAACGACAACTCACGCTTCAGCTCCACCCGTCCCCGGCCATCAAAGCTCGCCCAGGAGGTGCTGCGCGAGTTGTACGGCACGCAAATGCGCAGCTCCATGCTGTCCGGGAGGAGCATAGGCCGGAAGGAGAGGGTGTGCGGGCAGATGGGCGAGATGAGCAGCGCGGGGATCTCGGGGTGGACGAGCGAGCCGCCGGCTGAGAGGGAGTACGCAGTCGACCCCGTCGGAGTGGCGATGACGAGCCCGTCGGCCTGGACGGTCGTGAGATGGTGTTCGTCCGCTATGCATCAACCATCAGCCTGTGCCTCACACAAACACAACAAGCAGTAGCCAGAACGCACCGAAAAGCTCCAACATGCTCATATACGGGCTCGGCCCGCGGTCCACAACGAGGTCGTTGAGTATCTCAAACGTCTCGACGGGTTTGGTGGACAGACACGTGATCTCCCTGTCCTTCCCGACGCCCCCGGTCGTAGGCAGGTGGGTCGAGAAGCCCGCTTCGAGCGCCTGCCACGCCTCCGCCTCAGTGTACTTCATGATAATCTCTCCCGTTGAGCCGCGCTTCATCGCGCGCTGCGGGCCTGCCCACCCCTCTTCGCCAGCCTCGCGGTGCACTGACCTGTAGACGGTGCACGTGAATCGCATGCGGAGGTTGACACGTATGCCTGAATCGACGACATTATCCATCACCTGCTCATGCTCCGCAAAGTCAAAGTTGGTCAGGAAGCCCAGTGAGCCCAGCGCGAATGGCAGGACGGGGGGGACGATACGCTGGAAGAGCCAGGAAGTGAAGAGGACCGTGCCGTCGCCGCCGAGGGTGATGACGAAATCGAACAGGTGCGGTGAGCGCGTGCACATCTCGCTAGTCCAGTACCGAAGCTGGCCTTCGTCCCTGTCCCTTCTCCGGTCGTTGGAGGCCGTGCCCGCCGAGCGCGCGGATGCAGAGCCGTCGGAGAGGGAGACGAGCGAGGTGGCGGAGGACGAGCGTCGCCGTTGCACAGGTGCGAAGAGCTCCGGGTGATCCCGCTCGATGCCGGCAGCGTCGAACCGGCGCGAATTGCGCAGCTGCGCGTCGACGTATCTGGGTGCGGTCAGCATCTGCCCATATCCTCCGCGGAGGATGGAGTAGAACGTACATTGTCAGCCCGCGACTGTTTTCCCGCGGCTTGAGCATGAGGTAGAGCGCGAGCTGCCTTGTGAGCTTGACGAGGTTGTTGTCCCTCGCCTTGGTGACAATGAGCACGTTCTGGATATTACTCCTTACCCTGACCCTGCCTGCATACATGCTGTCAGCGCTCCTCCCACCACCAGGAAGGAAGGACATACCGAGCTGCTTGCTCATCTCTCGCACGCCCACAGCAGTGTCCGCGAGCTGCTTTGTCAGACTCTCCATATGCTCCTCCTCGTCCTCGTCATCCTCCTCCATCTCGCCCGCGCTGAGCGCAGCATCCTCAGCCTCCTCCTTCGCTTCGCGCCCCATAGCATTGTTCATGCCAGCGATGCTGAGCAGCCCCGAATTCCCGCCATTCACGTGCGAGGGGAGATGGGGCAGGCCGTCCTTGCCCATCCCCATCTGCGCCAGCTGGGGAAGGTTCGGCGCGCTCTGGTAGCCGTTCCCGGGGGGCGGGGTGAGCGGGGTGACTGCCCCGCTGGGGGGGGCGCTGTTCTCCCGCAGCCATTCGGCGAGGGAGACACCCTTGTCGAGCAGGGAGTGGACGTAGCAGGGTGAGGTGGGCACTGGCTGCGGGGAGAGGTGTGGGCGGGGGAGGAGGTGCGGTGGGTGGGGGTGCTGCTGCGGATGGGAAGCCATCCGGCCTGTGAGGAGGGGGGTGGGCATTGGCGCTCCACTTGCGGCGGTGCTGGGGGTGCGGAGGGGGGAGACGGCGGGTGCGGGGGTGGAGAACTGGACTGAGCGGGCGGTGCTGGGCGTCGTACCTTGCCCGTGCTGGAGCGGGTGTGGATGCTGCTGCTGCTGCGCACCCTGGGCAGCAGAGGAAGTGGGCAGGATTGTGGGCGTGGCGTTACCCGGCTCGGGGGAAGTGGTCACTTCCACTGGTGCGTCGAGGGAGGGCGCTGTGTGGAGGAGGAGGGATGATGGGCGGGAGCCGCGTCGGGCGGGAGGAGGCGGAGAGGTCATCGTGGAGTGGAAGGGAGGCGAGGGGGGGCGAGGTGATTGTGCCTTGCCTCTTTGCTTGTTCGATGGTGGAAGGGAGCTGCTTACAGAGTGAGCTTTGTGAGCGGCTGCTGACGGATGGGTCCTCACTCCCTAAATACTCTTGCTCAGGCGAGGAAGCCTATCCCCGTGCTGCAAGGTAACTAGCAACTAGTCGTCAAGCGCGTGTGGCTTTGCACAATCGATGGCCGGCAGACAACAGAAACCAAGAATGAAAAAGACTTCGTAGTGCCCCGCTCAAGGGTTGGGTTGCGTATGCGTGTGCTGGTGCAGGGGTTCGAGCGTGCTCGTCGACCGCCCAGCTCGTCCGAAGGCCACCCACGTCCCGTCCCGCCACTGTATCCCGCGCCGCCGGAGCTGACGTCGTCCGGCGGACAAACTCGAAAAATCAAGTATCACAAATCACATCACACATCATCTTCTGTAACCCCTCGCGACTGCCCACTCAGCGTGACTGTAGCTGGGATACAACACCCTTCGTTGGATGCTACTGTAGCTACGCAGCGTCACTGCAGAAAAATGGACATTGTAGCCATAGTGTTTCCCGCAAGCTGGCAGCTGCGGACGCACGTGCAGGGTCCTCATGCTGAGTCAGCAACATCTCCGAACGGAAACGACCGAGCAAGAGTCCGAGTTCGAGTCTGCCGTAAAGCCAGTTGTTGTTGTTTGCCAGGCAGAGCTCCGCCTCGGCTTGCCTCGGCCCGCAAGAAGCTGCTGCGTGCATGTACGGGTTTCATTTCACCCGGTACGTTATCTACCCACAATCGTACGTACTGTACGTTGTTGGTACTACATCGTTGTTATAGTGTTGAAACTACATTGGTAATTGGTACTTTGTGCGTGGTACTTGAAAGCGAAGGATATAGGGAAACTGTATTGAAGATTTGAAAGATTTGAGATTTGGATTTGGATTTGGGGAAACTCCGTCCACAGAGAAAGATCGAGGAACCGAGATGCTGAAATGGTTGCTGTATTCAAGACGCCGGGACCGGCCGGGTTATTAGGTTGTGGTAGACTGGGAGGGCGATCAGCTGGGTTTGTTCAATAGGAGAAACCGACAGGAACGAAAGGTACAAGGGAGAATGAGAGGGGGCACGAGAAACCAAAGGTGAAAGGAAATGTAAGGTGAAACAGGAACCGAAGGTAAATTGTGAAATGGAGAAAGGCAAGGGGAAAGGGCACGGAAGGAAGGACAAAGGAAGCCAGCACGGAAGAGCAACCTACGATCAATGTTCGTTCGTCTCTCTCTTGACGGCTGCGCTCGCGTCGATACGGTTGAGAAAATCGCGTTCTGCGCGTTCCTTATCGAGTCTCCTCTGCTTATCCTGCTCGATGAGCCTCTCGGACCGCTTCTTGCCGTTCGCTTTGCGATGCAGTCCGCACGCGTTGCAGTACTTCCTCCCCTCGTACCAGCGCCACGCCGCCGTATGCGTCGTCTCGCAGTCCGGGCACGTATATCCCGGCGCGTGCCGCTGGTTCGGCCGCATAGGCGCGTAGGGCGCGCCGTACGAGGGGAACACGCCTGTTCCGCTGGGGGAGGAGGGGCCAGGGGCGAATTCGTATCGGTCAGAGTCAGGGTCGTCCCGATTCTGCACGGTGTTGAGCCAGGAACGGTGGGCCGAGTTGGAAGGTGATGATGCCGCAGAAGCAGGCGGCTGTTGCTGCTGGTGTTGCATCCTCCATGCAGGTGCCTGCGTCCTGCTATATGCTGAAGGGTCGATCGAGGGAGCAGCAGGCAGCTCGCGCCGCCCCGCGCCGCCCCTGGGCTCCGGGGAGAACACTGCGCTATCTTGTCAGCGATCAAAACGTGTTTGATAAGCCCGCCAGGATCTCACGCATCGGCTCCGGCGAGGGTTCGCGCTTTACGAGTGCGCCAGAGGACATTCCTTGCCTTTAGACGATGTCGAATGAGCCGCGTACAGTAGTACCGTTATAGGCCAAGGGCGCACAGGCAAGTTGGTCGTCCAGCACCCACCTGGTACGCGCGGGCGGTAAAAAATGCGCGCGAGCTTGAACGAGCGCGTCCATCAGACTGGCTTTTTGATGGATTTGATCGGTTGATGAGGTGATCGGAACTATCTTTTCTCTATCAGGGCTTCTTTGCACGCGAAAGCGCAGGATAAGAATACATCGGGAGAACCCTCGGCTCCGCGTCGACGGTGTCGTTCGGCGAGGGTACGCCTTTGGGTGCCTGAAGCGCAGGCGCAGTCGTCGCCAGTCATTGAGGGATGCACGCAATGTACCAGGTTCATCAGAGTTCGTGCTCGGTCAGAGGGATAAGCACCGCAATTGCATGCGTGACAGCGTTGGCCGTGTGAATTCAGAATCCGGCACTCGTGCTGCGAGAGAGTGAATGGGCCCCAGCATGCTGCTGGAACGGTCACATCCTGCCGGCGGTAAGGTGTCGATCAGGGTAACTCACACTTCAAAGCCCGCAGCGGAGAGAATCAGGAAGTTCTGGAACGGCAAAGCCGTTCGTGTTGGAGAGGCGGTGCGGCTCGTTATCATAACTTCAGCAGGCGTTTCAGAGCTCTGGCCCCTCGATATACAGACAGTTCCATGCTGATTTCCGGACAGCAGCATGTCCCCTCTCACAAGCCCGCAAGCTGGCAGAGCGTTTAAGAGACGTAGCCAGTGAACTTCGTCGTACGGCTTATTGTAGAGAAACGGTTTGAGATGAGGATGGCTCCGTCGATCGTTCGAGTTTGCCGCCGTGGTTGACGGGCCGAATCGAAACCTTATACCATCAATTGATCTCATCTCCACTGATAGCCCATCTCCCTTCATCCGGCCTCCCCAACGGACCGGGTCGCCCCATTTGAAGAGACGAGAGGAACGGGGTTGAACACATGGATTTGGGAGGGATGCGATAGTGTAATCTACAAACACTCGCCAGCGATGCACAATGGTTATCTAGGTGTCAGAAGGATATACGCGCATAGTAACAAACTGCCCAAAAGTTGGAACGTAGAATAAGGAAAGAATAATAGTAAGAAGAAGAGTCCGCTAAGGCTCAGCCTTGGTCGACTCCTTTTTATGTCCGTTAAACTCGCCTTTTGCCGGCGTCACAGGCTCGGGAAGTTCCTGAATTGTGTCGACAGGTGCACTGCTCTGCTTCCTCGAAGGAGCATGCACCGCAGTGCTGCCACTTGACGTGGTGCTGGAAGGGGAGACCAGTTCGACGACGGCGGTGCTGCCCTTGTTCAAGGCACGCTCCATTGTCTTGTCACCTTGTTTCTTCAGCCGCAGTGACATGGCATTCCCCAGAGATTCCACGTAGGACGTGTACTTGACGACCTCGGACAGCAGGTACTGCGACTTTTTCTCCCAATTGGCGAGCGCCCTGGCATACTGGGTCGAACGGGGAGTATACTGGTACAGCGGTCAGCTACGGACTAGTCGACAGGTATCATCGACTTACCAACTGCAGCATCGGCTCTTTCAGCTGCGCGTGTGCGTCGAGGTCAATCTGTAGGGTCTTGACATGCTTCTGGAGTGACTCGAGCTGTGTTTCTTCATCCAGTGGACTAGGGATGGATGGTGCCATCGGCGTTTTCCACTCAGCGACGAGCGTCCTATCAGCATACGGGCTGTTGCCGATGCGCAGACTGATGCTAGACGACTTGATGCTGAGCGTATCAGAGCGTTGCTCAACCCCATACGCGGACGACCCGGGCATGACGCGGTTCCAACCATACTCCATATTGGAGACGCCACCCTGGAGAGGTTCTTTTGAAAGGCGGGCTGCCCAGTAGTTGCATGTCGATACCCACTCGTTGACGAGGTCTTCCGTACCCGCCTGGAAGAAATACACAGCGCCATCGGACAGAGTGAGCACGAAGCAGTGGGGACGCTGGCGGTTGTAGCCCGGAGGAGGCAGAACATGAGCGAGGGAATGCGCAAGAGTCACGTTGCCGACTTGTTGGGCATTACTCTGCACAAGGGGTATAAGTGAACAACACTACAAAGGTGGACCAAAACATACCAGCCAGTTTCCACCACCGACACTTGCTCCAGCCCTCGTACTGCTCCCTTCCCCAAACACGAACATGCTGAGCTCTCCCTTTTGAATGACGACAAAGACATCCTTCCAGTCCTTGTTCTTGGCACGCTTCCCGATGCTTTCCCAGTACTGCTTCCTACATAGCATGCCTTCCTTCGCCCAAGGTGGACCGAGAAGCGCCAGTTCCTCGTCGGACAGCTCGCCGTCCTCGTTTGATTCCTGACTCTGGCTGATGAGGCTGGCGGTGGAGGGGGAGGCAAGGTCGCGCCTTCCGGCAGCCGTGCTGAGTCCACGAGCGGCGCGATTCCCATCATTGTCCTCGCCAAGAGACTCTTTGATGATGCTATGGCTGAGGTTGCTAGCAAAGCCGAGCGTTGGCGTGAATAGGGTTGATCCACTGCCGAAGTTGGTGTCGCTGGTGGCAAAGCTCGGTGCGGGACTGAGACGACCATCGATGGAACTGCTGCTGCCACCGGCACTGGAGTATGGGCTCTGCGGGCCACTTGCACTGAGAAGCTGATGGAGGCCGCGGATACTGCCGCGTTTGAGATTACCCGGCGTGCGCACTGACGGCCGGCGCAGCGTCTGGGTGAGGTTTGTCGACGAGACGGACATATTGGCAATAGGCTGGAGGATCTGCTGTGCCTTGACGCCGTTGAACATGTCCTTGAGGAGGCTCTCCATGTCTCCCTCCCAGCCCTTACCATAGCCCGCTCTGGCAGAAGCTGCAGCCGCCAGGGCAGTCGCTTCGTCCACGCTCATCTCGCTCTCACTCTTTCGGAGCGCAGGGACGCTCACGCTCCCAGCGGCCATATGTCCGTGCTCCTTCTTCTCGCCGACGGCGCTCAGCACAGGCGCAGTGTCACTTCGCTGCAGTCTGTCCTTCCAACTCGTGAGACTGCCGCTCCGGTCACGCTGGTGCTTGACAGGCGCAGGAACTTCCGTGTCGCTTTCTTCCATAGGGCTAGACAGCGACGACCGTGGAACGTCCATGCTGACGCTCCCTCCCGGTGTTCGCGCAACGACGACAGGCGGCCCACTGCTCACGCTGACCGGGGAGATCGGCGCGCCCTCCTTCTGCTCCGGCCGCAGCTGCGCCCACACGGTCTCCATCGTGTTCTTGACAAACTCGCGGCGGCTCATATGGCTGCTCAGCTCGGCAATATGCAGGTCGGTGTTGAGCAAGAGGAGCGAGTAGGCGATAGCGTGCACGACACTGGCGCTGCCGTAGAGGGTGGCGGGGTTGCACTGCCAGTACCGTCTCGCAAATTGGTCCAGGATCCGATCCAGCTGCTGGGTCTCCGCCTTGAGGTACAGCTTTGCACAGAGCCTGCGGAACGCCTGGTCGAGCCTGAGGGACGAAAAGTCGAAAAAGTCCATATAGTGCTTGAGCGCAGCCTTGTTGATCGCCCCGACCCCACCGAGCCACTCTGCCATGCGCTCGCGGCCGATCCAGCCCTGCTCCTCGTCCCAGCACTTGCGCGCCAGCTCCCATGCCCGGCTCTCCATCCCGTCCAGGGTGGAGCTGTTGGGGGACGTACCCAGCGAAGGGAGGTCGGGGACGAGCCCCGCGTGCGTGGGGTAGACGGCGAGCGAGGGCGCGGAGGCGGAGGCGCTCCGGTGGTGAGGGACGGCATATGAGGTCGGCTGGGGCGAGCTGGGGGAGAGGAGGAAGGCAGGGCCGGCGACGGGCAGCCCGGCCGCGGGGATGGGGATCGGCTTGCTGCTGCTGCTGCTTGAGGCTGCGGCGGTCAACGTGCGCGGGGTGGTCGCGCTCGAGGCGGTCGAGGCGCCAGTGAATGTGCTGACGCTGGTGCTGGTGCTGGTCGAGACAGGCGTTGTGGCGGAGATACTGCCGCTAGGCGAGGGCGCCGACGCAGTCCGGGGCGGTATGGGCACGCGCTTCCTCCCCTCCATCCCGGCGTCCTCGCTCGCCCTCCCCGGGCCCGTAGCGGTCGTCGCACTCGTTGGCGTCCGCGCGCCCTCCTCCAGCGCAGGGGGCTCGAGCGCGCCCCCGCTCGCCGCGGAAGTATGGGAATGCACGCTCTCCCCGCCCTCTGTGCTGTCCCTCCCTTCCCTGGAGGAGCCAGAAGCAGTGAGCACGCTCAACCTCCCCTTCTCCCTCGCCGACAGAGGCGCGCTCGCGTAGCTCGCCCGCTTGTCCGACAAAGAAGGCGTATCAGTCCCCTCGGTGGCGGTCATGAAGCTTCCCGTCCTTGCGGTGCTGGGCACGCTGGCCGCATCCGGCTCAGGCGAGCCAGAGCTAAGAGCGCCAAGCGGCGCCGGTCGCGTGCGCACAGAAGCCTGCGGGTTCGGGTTGATCGTCAAGCTCGGCAGGGTATGTGTATGCGTCAGCCCCGCCGTGCTCGAAGTCCCATAGGCGCTAGCGGGGGTGAGCCCGCTGGCAGGCTTGGCAGGGCTGACAGACAGCCCACTCGCCGTCTCGCGGAGGAACGTCTGCCAGTCCAGGTCGCTCACGCTCATGCTCCTCCTCCGCCCTTCCCTCCCCTCACGTCCATCGCGGCTGGCCGATCTAGCCCTAACGGTAGGAGCGCCCGAGCCTGAGCCAGAGCCAGAGCCAGCGCCAGAGCTAGAGCCGGAGGCGGTGGGGGGATCGACGTCCACCGAACGCTTCCTCTCCCCAGACTTGCGCGGCGTAGGCGTCGGCGAGAGGGAGAGAGCGACCATATCCAGCAGCTGGCGCTCGACACTCTTCTCCGATGAGGTGCTGGGCCTCCCGCTCGCTCCTCCCCCTGCTGCTCCACCACCCAGCGCAGCAGGCTCACTGCTCCCATTCGCCTCCCTCCCACTCCCCCTGCCCGCGGCAGAAGAAGTACTCGGTCTCCCCGGAGAGCTGCCAGCACCCGTGCCAGTGCTCGGCCTACGCCTCCCAAAGCTGCTCCCGAGCGGGCCGGGGACAGAGCTGGACGTGCTTGGCCGTCGCGGAGTGGGGGTTTGGTATGATGATGGTGGGGCGGAGGGGGCTGTTACTTGGGCTGCTGCTGGGGTTGATGTTGATACTGCTGCCGATGAAGTGCTGCTGCTCGGTACGGAGCCGGTCTGCGCTTGGGAAGCGTTCGAGCCCCCCTGCGCCCCTGTCTGCGTCTGCGCCAACACCTCCTCCCTCAACTTCTGCGCCTGGCTCATCCTCCCCGGGCTCGAGTACTGCGCCGGGATCTGGGGGACGGGCGGGAGCGGAGGCACTGCTGTTTTCTACAAAAAGAAACAACCTCATCAGCATCTTCTTCCAAAGCACAATGCGGGAAGGAAGGGGGCAAAACGAACCTGTCTCCCAGTACCCATCAACTTGCCCCAAAAGCCCGCCGTGCGCGCTCGGACAGTGGCCGCAGCGCCTTTCGCACTCTGCACAAACCCGTCAGCTCCGCTCTTGTCTCACTTCCAAAGCGGGAACAAGCAACCTACCTTCGTACTCCCCTCCCTCTCCCTCTGGTACTCCACCGCCCCCCCTCCCCCCGGGGCAGACATATACCCCTCCGCCAACCCATTTCTCCCTTTCTCCTTCCCATCCTTCTCCTTCCCGCCCCTTCCGCGATCCGGGATCCCAGCGCTCCTCAACCCCGCCAGCCTGCCCAAGTTGGCTTCGCTCGTACTCACTGTCAGGCTCGGCACCCGGGTTGTGGCGCTCCGAGGCCGGCCGGTGGTCGTGCTCGAGGAGACGGGGGCGGTTGAGGAGGCGGTGAGCAGTGAGTTGCCGTTTGGGTGCTCCCCGGCGGCGGCAGCACCGGTAGCAGCACCCCCCGTGCCACCCCCAGCAGAAGCAGCCGCGCCAGAAGAAGGGGAAGCAGCCCCAGCAGCCTCAGCCCGTTCCCTCGCCTTCCTCAACAACGTCTGCAAATCCGGGGAGCTCGCCGTCCCAGCCGTGCGGAATATAGACCTGCGGCGGGAGTTGGTCTCCGACTCGAGTGCATCTTCCTCTTCTTCTGGCTCGTCCTGCTCTGCTTTTTGGGTTCGAGGTGGGGGGAGTTTGGAGCTGGGACGCGCGCGGGGGCCGGTGGTGGTGGGGTCGGCCCCGGGGGAAGGGGCGCGCGTGGTGGTGGTGGTGGACATGTTCTTCAGCTGAGGAGTAGGGGGGACGATAGTCGGCGTGGCGGGTACGTTACGCAGAGCTGTGGGAGCAGGGGTGTTCATCTCTCTGAGGCTGTCGTTCCTCTCTGGTCTCCTCTCCCTCTCCCTATCTCTCTCTCGCTCACGTTCCCTGCTCCTCTCCGCGTGCTCACTACTCCTCTCCTCGCGCTCCCCGCTGGGTCGACCGACGTCCTCAAAGCTCACGTCAAAGCTTCCCCAGTCGTCAAGCTCCTCTATGACAACTACGCGGCCGAGGTCGCGCTCGCTCGGGGAGAGGGCGCGCACGAGCGTGCGGTCGGAGAGGAGGAGGCGCTCGAAGGAGCCTTCTGCTGAGGCTGAGGCCGAGGCCGAAGCTGAGGCAGAGGCCAAAGCAGAGGCAGAGGCAGAAGCGGAAGCGGAAGGTGAGACGGCGTGTGAAGAAGAGCGGGAGGGGGAGGGAGATGGTCTACGGGCGGAAGCGGTCGAATGTGAGGAATTGGCGGTATGTGCCGAGTGTGAGGAGTGTGCTGAGAGGGCGGGGGAGGGCCGGCGGAGGGGGACTTGCAGGGAGGCCGTTGTGACGGAGGAGGAGTGGGGAGGGGGAGGAGGTCGTTGATGAGGGAGAGAGATGAGGTGCTGAGGGGGAGGGGCGCGGCGAGAGGGTCGGCGGAGGGAGGAGTGACTGTGCAGTATGAGGCCGAGCTGCCGAGGTGTGATGCGCCGGGGTGGTGTTCTAGCGGCCTGAGATAGCGCCGGGGAATGTACTGTACTGACTGTACTGTATACCGGAGGTCGATCAACGGTGCGGTGTGACAATGGACTCTGTGTGTGCGTTATTTGCGCGGAATGGACTCGCGCGAAAAGCTAGCGCGCGGAACGACGAATAGGAGCGCGCGCTCAGGCGGCTGCCGTAGGCAAGTGGGAAAGAAGGTTTGGGTCCGGGAGGTGGGCATGACAACCCTTCTATACTGTATTTCCATTGGTGGAGGGTGATAAAGTATTGGATTGGACAATACCGCAATGTACTGTTGGTGTGCTCCTTTGACGATGTCCTCTCTGCCTCTTTCCATCTCGTCTTTGCGGAACAAGAGCCTCGCTTGCATATCGCACCTCCTCCGGAAGATCTCTCCTCTCCTCGACTGACCAGCGACACCGGCCACCTTGCCCCGCTCGACATACCGGCACCGCAGGAGAGCATGCTCCTGTTCATCGTCTCCTCGGAATATAATGACCCAAAGCTCCAGTCTACGAGAGGGTGCCACCTGCGATATACGAGACCCACAATTGAGAGTGGGTTGCAGGAACAACTTGTGTGCATTTCAGAGACAAGATATCGTGACTTGTATCGCATTGTGATAACAACCTCAGCCGACCGCAACATCCGTTGACATGCCGACCCTCCAACCAACCGGCCATAGACAATACGGCAATGGCAGGTCCAAACCCGTGCTCCCCAAGTCTTCCCTCTCAGGGCACCTGACAATCCTGCTCCCATCGAACATGAGCTTGAGCACACTCTTGGCCCAGGCGGCGTTTGCTCACTCGCCTGTTTACTATTCCAATATCAATAACCGAACATTCATCTTTTTCTGACAATCATTAATACAATGTAGTGCATGAAGGTCCCGGACCAAGTTGCTTCCGAACTTATGTGAACGACCTCCGACGCCCTGTGCTTCTTAACACGTAAGAAGCAGCAGCTAAGAAGCACCTTCACCGCAGACCATAGAGTGAACGAAAAAAAGGAAAGTCTCCCGAGGGACTAGAACACCCGCACAACCGGCAACGTCGGGCCTCACGTCTCTCGTACGGAGGGCTCTGTGCCGTTAAGCCATGCGGGTGCTACCTAACATAGGACACTTTCAAGTCCTTATAGCCTACACCTGTGGGTTTGGGTATCGCAACCACGCAGGTCCCTCCATCACTCCCCCACATACCAATACGATTGCAAACCCTCACAACCGCCCTCACATGAAGTTTTGGGTGAATTTCAGCCGAGGGGATGGGACGGGCAGGAAATTCACCGCACAGCAGACCCTGCCCTCAGCTGGATCTCAGCCTTCAATAGATCAAAGCAGGCGGTGATCTCCCTCCTTCGATGAAAGAACGCATATGCATTATAGTTGCATGATTTTCTTGGTACTTAATCCTTGAATATTTAAGCGCTGTGATGTAACCAAGATGATGTTGCCAAAATCCCGTCCTACACACGCGTCTTGTGCTACTGTATCACTTTCGCCAGGTTCTCTCACAAGCACACCTCACCAGACGGGCACCGCCCAGTAATACGGCTCTTTATACTCTCAACTATGCTGCCTCCCTCTGACCCAAGCCGGCACGTTCGTGTGTGCTGGCCAGTCGTGCTGATCCTGTATCAGTGAGCTGCCTGCAGGCGTCGTTTGCAGGGTGCTTCTTCGATGAGTCCTGCGGGGTTGAGTCACCGTCGTAACGACCCTTCAGTTTCTGCTTCCAGCCCTTCCAATCGCCGTTTTCAATCGTGTACACTCCTGCTTGTGGACGGTCACCCTGTAGAGAGGTAGAAAGCGACAACTGTGTGCTTCTACATTCTGCACAAAGGGGTTGTCTTCATAGCGTTCGATCCTGCGACCTCGGCCATGGCAAACATCGACTTGTTCCTCTTCCTGCTCCGCCTCATCTGCTCCTCCCTGCTTGTCCTGCTCACCCTCTCCCTCACGCTGCTCCAACCTACTGGCAATTCCGCCTTCGAGTCGCATGCTCCGGGAGAGAGCGACGCCCTCCTCGCACCCCTGCGCACCCGCGTGCCGCGCCACAGGGTGATCATCTTCTGCAGCATCGCTCTAGCGGCGTGCTGGATCGCGGATGCGGCGGTGATTTCCGGGCGAGGGATTGTCGAGAAGGTGTGGGAGCCCGCCGAGGAATTGTGGAGGGGCGAAGAGGTACGTACAGGTCCTGGTTTTGACGCAATCTGCCGCTCATCGTACGGTACAGGTTGCGGTCATCCTCAACTTCCTTGTTTGGACAGGCGTCGTTGGCATTGGTGCTTGGAAAGAATCTTACAGGAAGGAGGTTTGGTCATCAATGACGCTCAAGGTCATCACTTTGTTGGCCGGTACGATGGAAGTCACGACCTTTGTCCTCCTATGCCTGGGACTACGTGTCTTCCAAAGTGCGTCTCCTTGAGTACCTGAGCACCTGTTGCTAACGACGCACTCTAGATCCCATACATCGACCGGAGTTTCGCATACTCGGCCCGATCCTGCACCTGTTCATCTCGCTCCTCCGGATGCTGGTGCTCCTCCCGCTCCTGTCCGTCCTATTTTGGTCGACGCGCTATCTGCACGTCCAGCCGGCCGCCGAGCGCACCTCTCTGCTCGCTTCCGAGGCCACGTCGGGCCCAAATGACACGCATACACTGCCTGTGCCTTCACAAGATGGGAACGGTATGACCAACGCCAGCCAGGACCGGCCTAAAGTGGACGAGAAGAAGCCATCTCCGAGCGGGTGGGAGATGGTGCGCATGCTCTGGAAGATTGCTCCATATCTTTGGCCAGCAAGGGTCTTGTACCTCCAGGTGTTTGCGGTACGTTAGTGCTGCTCAAAAGTGCAAATGACGCG